>RCFS01000030.1:0-509995 GCA_004296355.1 Lepiota venenata
GGTATAGCTACGCATGGCAAATCGGATAATTAGGGAATACAGGAGAAAGTCTGTACATGTAAGGTCCTAGCTCTTTCGCCACAGCAGTGATTTACTCTCTACGTCTAGCAACACAAATTTATGGCGCAACGATTTATTAAATATGGTGATGGTAACCGTGGTAAGCCTACTCTCGCAGTAAGTTATCTTCTGTCAGGTGTTAGTAATATCCTATCCTCACCGGTCTACCTCAAGGCAAGTGCAAGTAAAATAGATAACAATACTCGAATTGAGCCAGCTGTACCAGAGAGTGTAGCACCGGTTGTACTGGAGATGATGGCGCCGGCTGTACCAGAGATGATGGCGCCAGCTGTACCGGAGATGATGGCACCAGCCGTACCAGAGACAATGGCACCAGCCATACCGGAGGCAATGGCGCCAGCTATACCAGAGATGATGGCACCAGTTGTAGGAGATGATGCGCCGGCTGTACCGGAGATGATGGCACCAGCT
The DNA here is from genome assembly GCA_004296355.1 of Lepiota venenata. Taxonomy (NCBI): domain Eukaryota; kingdom Fungi; phylum Basidiomycota; class Agaricomycetes; order Agaricales; family Agaricaceae; genus Lepiota; species Lepiota venenata. The sequence continues at coordinate 493 of RCFS01000030.1, forward strand.
ATACCTGAAATGATGGCACCAGCTCTACCAGAGACGATGGCGCCAGAGGCAATAGTGCCGCCATTTGGACTAGGTGGTCCGGATCCTAATGAAGAGGACGAGGCTGAGGTCGAGAGCATAGTGAGCATGATTGAATCTAGGGTCCCCAGTAGTGGTCGAGTTAGTGCAGGAATATCTATTTCCTTACTCTGCTTGCTGACTATTTATGGTTTGTTAGCCAAACAACTCTCAACGACATCGGCGCGGGTTGAAGGACTCTAACTGGGCAGGGGTAAGCTGTACCATACTATTCTCTTCTCATCCATTTGACGGTCCACCATATCTAGCCCAGCAACAAGGGTAAAGGCAAAGCACGTTGCGCTACATTATATTCTGGAAGTGAAGAGGAACTTGGATATATGTCTGACGATTTGGTATCTTATATGGATGTAAGTCCTTGTGTATATATCTGGTACATCCTCTAATCGACAAGCCCGCCCACAGACTACAGATTCGGTTCAGCCCGATCACAGGGTCCAGCAAATGAAAACGAATGTAGGGACACCAATAATGACGGAACAGTAAGGATTCAGATGTCCTTATTGTTGCTAATATTTAATAATTATCCAGATCTCCGAAATCAATGCACGCCTTGGTAACCTAGAAGAGGACTTGGCTACTATGAGAAAGCATGTAGATCGTATTTTCATGCCTCAGATGAGTCGACGACTGTCTAAGGCATTTAAATCTTCGCCTCAAAAACCTAGACCTGTGGACCATGTAATCAGACATGTAAGAAGATCATTATTCTCACCTGATGCTACTAATGGCTAAAACCATAGCGCTTGTGGCGGAAGTGTATATTTACGTGCCTAGGCATTGTAAAAGCAAAGGATATTGCCTCTGCCGATGTGAGTGCAACTGAAAGGAGGTTGAGGACTTTGAGGCAAACGAGGATATGGAAGCTTACTGGCCATGCTTGGATGGGATGAGACCATACTGGGTCACTATACACTGTTTATGGAACCAAAAACTTTGTGATATGCTACTGGATTTTCTTGCCGAGGAAGAAGGGGGAGAGGAGTATCACGAAAGACAATACCCTTCAAGTAGAATTTGAAGACTATTTCTTCAAACAGCTTTGGACGCTCAAAACCATCATTGGCCAGAGTAAACCACAGCGCAATGAATCGCACGAAGCTAGCCGAGGCACGGATCAAGCATTGGAATGAGACTCACGCAAAGAGTGCGAGGAAAAATACAAGGCGCCATTTGGTGAGCGTGCTGTTTCATAGGCACAGGCAGCTAACAGACACCCTGTAGAAGTTTGAGATACGTCTAGGAATTGCTCGGGAACACGAAACACATCACTGGAAGTCAATGGAACAAATGGTGACGCTATTAGGACATGAGGGGATGAGTTCGGATGACAGCGATGACGACTCATCTGGCCAGCCGATATATTACACAAGAAAGCTGACATGGCGGAGCAATGAGGTTTCTCGACTGGTTCGATATATTGACAATCACCGGCACACTACAAATGTTTATGGAAACACACGCACAGGAAAATCCCCTCGAAAGTGTGTCACCCTGGCGTGATGCCCCGCCTAGTGAACGCCGACCGCCTCCTGCCCTACCAATCAACTTCTATGCTCCAAACTGGCTCACCAATTTAACGGCTAGAGACATTCAAGGATTATCAGCCAACAGGATACATGCCCTTCCCAGATTATCGAATTGAGGTATATGTCTTCCAATCGGCCCTCTCTATCTTCACTCATACTGGTCATATTTTTACCCCTTCTGTTTCTCCTGCCTGTAACTATTCCATTATTTACGGACTTCTCAAGATCGAGTACACAGGAACAGCGCTAAATAAATACCATACTATTTATTCCCTTGAATTATCACGGGAAACGTTTATGCACGATATACCCTAACCACACTTCATGCATCCACACAACAGCGCCCAAGCGTCTATGGGAGCAAAGTTTGTAAGTCTGGCAAGAGACGTTTGGCACGCAATATCATCTCACCTGTATGCATCAGCATGGAAACGAAAGCACAAACTGATGCAGGTGGCGAGGAATGTGGAGATCCAGGCGTCGTAATGGACGAAGTGGATGTCGATATCGAAAATGGATGAACCAGACCAGGAACGTGTCCACGATCCCGACGCCGACTCAGATGTAGTCATGAACAATCCGGGGCGAGATGTCGAGATGGGGTGAGGTGAGTTAGCGATTCGTCTCCATTGCGTGCATTTCAAGGGACATATTGACAGATTCAAATTGGCTGTCGAGACCATCAGAAGGGGGGTGAGTTCGCTCTGTATGAGGTACACCCCGAGTGATCGCTCCCCAAAACGCCCTTTAATTGGCCACCACCCTCCTGCTCCCTCATTCCCATCTTAATGAATGATTGTCTCCCTTATTCTCATTTTAAGGCGCGACTGTCTCCACCCGCTCGGCCCTGTGCATTCCGATAGTGGGCAGTGGGCGGTGGCGCTCTTTCCGAGGCTTCAGATCTCCTTTGCCTTGCCACTATCAAAATTGTCTGCCAGCCCCTTCCCCCCAGCGCACCAACGTGCACACATCCCCCCCCAGAGAGACCGAAATTACCTTGGGACAGGGTTTAGATATGCACCGCATTCACACAGAAAGACACATTATCAGATTCAGAAAGCTCTGGTATAAAAAGAAACATCATATGCTAGTCCACAAGAAAGACAAGAAATTTGGATAGCATATAAAAGCGACTCAGAGGACACCTACGAAAAAAGGGTAAAAAATGAGGGTTAGGGAAATATATCGGGAAAGGGGCGCACCTTCACCATAAGAGCTTTGGATAACAGTATTGAAGTGCGTCGGTGACAGCGCGATGCAGAAATATACCGCTGTCATTCAGGGATTCAATAAGGTAGAATAACTCGATGATTTGCTCATCGGAAGGCTCGGTTTCTGCTTTGACCCAGGCAAGTGGTGTCCTAAGATGAGGGGTACCCAGGAGCGCGGAATGTGCCATTCGCACTGCGGATTGGAGGTAATGCGCGCGCTGGGCGCTCCTAAGTTCGTCCAGTGCGTCCAAGGACTCATACAGGACCTGCAAGTTCTGGATGCGTTCGCCAAGAATTGGGGGAGGGGTGGGTGAAGAGGCCTCCGATGGCGGACTAGGAGAGCGACGGCGACCTGTCGTCTTCCTAGCGACGCGATGAGGTTGAACCTCAGTGCCGGGCTGCATATTTGGCACTGGGTTGCAAGGGGGTGCACCTCCGGCGGGCTTGGTCAAGGCGGTGGCATGAGACCTTGGGAGACACGATGAGGTTGGGTTGAAAGCCATGGCAGAATAATGAAAACCAAGGGGAGAGATGGCAAGGATTATATATCAGGCATTTTGACTTTTGGGTATTCGGGAAAACGAGGACATACTACAGAAAGAAATCAGACTTACCAATGGGAGCAATGAGATCCCCTTATGTTACGAAGAGGTCTAACAGTATCATAGAGGGTCGATACAGGCCAGAAATGGCAAGTCAAGTACCTCCTGAGGACGGATAAATGACCGACAGCTGTGAGTACCCGTCCAGTACAGCCCCAGAATGACATAGCGGGGTCGCGACAAGCGAGTCATGAGCATACGCCGAGACAAAGATCTAGAGAATCGGGCCAACGCATAGCACAAACCAGTCATATGGTAAGCCATAGATAGAAGATAGGGCTTCGGTTGTATGGCAAGCTTACTTTAAATTTTGAATTCTATACATGCTTCCTCTACAATGTTTTCTTCTTCCACCACAAACACAATCCCGGCGCCTCGTGCTCTGCCTCATGTTTGCTGTATTAAGGCTTTCGAGTGCTTACTTCGATTAGAAACCTAAGGTAGTGGCCTTGAGCACGTCATGGTCACAGCAGGTAACCATCTAAGAATTCCCAAAACGCGCGTGTCTCAGTATTGAAACTAAGCGTCCCACCATCCCCTTCCCGGTACAATCATCGCACTACGCATAGCCCCTCAGGAAATCGCATCGAAGAATGGCATGTGTCCCTCGTATCAGACTCGAGTCATAGGTGTTGCATTGTTCCGATTTTGGCATACCATCGTGGTTCTGCCAGCACCAGTTGATTGGATGTCGTTGTAGCAGCCACGATGAAGACGACCGAAGCTAAGGGGATGAGAGACAAGAGGGGACGGCCGATGAAACAGGAATGTAGACAGACAAGGGCACCGGAAGATGAGCGTAGGGTAGCCAATGCTTAGAGTAATCTTCTCGGTAGCGAAATAGCTTACCCCGAAGCCCCCCCCCTATGATTCAGAGACGATACTCGCGACATGTATAGCTGAACGACTTACCTTGTGATAGTTAATATCCGCGCTTGTCAGTAATAGCGTATCTATTAAGTGACTGTGGGAGGCCATTTGACACGCAACCGCCACAAGCAATACGGGGTTACTTGAGGTAGTTGCGCATTGAGAGGTGAGCTGGCCCCCCAGACATCCAGCATGACTTCTGGGGGGCACAACCACCGAGCGACGCAGGACTAACGCTGATGTTGACGCTCAACGTTCACTCATGACAATGGCTCAAGGCATCCCTCGTACGCTGGTGCTGCTAGTGTGCACTCGTGTTCCTGGTCTTTTTGTTATTCGATATGGGACCGGATACACAAGCTGTATTACATCCGAGTGTATCTACTACTATACAATGCACATACATACAGCTGAATGAGATGTGCACCCACCCGACCCACGTTGCTTGTGGTGGTTGCGCAACAAGAGGCATGCCGGGTCGAGCCGGGATTATATTTGATTCTGTAAGTTAAGGGCAGGCCTCCACTCACGTGCTAACCTAATTGTCGCACGCTCCAGTGCACGATAAAGCCCATTATACCTTAACGTGCCCGTAGCTGATTTAATAGAGCAGCCAGAGTGGACGATCAAGCATCGATTTTGACTTCAATTAAGAGTCCGGTCAAGAGTTCAATTTTGGGTCTAATACCATGGGAAGACCGTAGACCGACTTGAGTTGTTGTACCAGCTTTTTAGCCGGTTTGGGATGGTCAGCGACTGCTCTTGCTGATCGCAGCACACTGAAGAGGTGCTATGTGCGAGATAGTTTGCAACCCATACCCGCTCTGACGCTGAAATGGATCTTGAATCTCAGATAGGTGGCCGTTCATTCGCCTTATATAATTGTCTTTGATATTTTTCGCAAGTCTATCTCCGCTCCAAGCCTTTTGTTCCCTTGCACTCGCTCAATTTTAGTCACCTCTTGCTCAGGTCACTCTTTGAAAGCACTGTCAACAGACTGCTATTGTGACAAACAGCTTAATTACCGGAGTACATTATCACTTAGGTTTGTTCCCGATCTGAAAACTATTGTACTATATTGTAAAGGGCAAGAAAATGTGTGTTCGTACAGGGAAGAAGGGTCTCTATTATGTAGTTACGCGGTCACATAGGAAGAGGGTATCAGAATACGAGTTGGATCATAGGTTGCACACTTTAAGCATAAAGACTTACCATGTGAGTGCTCCCCAGGGACATAACCACTGGTACCAATTTTCGACCACCATAAGTTGGTCTCACCAACGTTGTTAGCCTCGTCCGGTTGGATAATACCTATAGTGGCAAGGAGGGAGGCCATGTGCAATAGTTAGGTAGCGTGTCTACCCACAGAAGGTGTGCAATGAGTCGGGCGATGAAGGTCTGACACGGAAACGCGGATTAAGCGACCACCACTCTCCTGCTCCCTCATTCCCATTTTTGGCGCGATTGCTCGTATCTATTTGACCTAGCACATTACCAATGCTGGATGGTGGCGCCGTCAGTCGTACCGTCATTGGATGATGAATCATGATTGTACGGCTTGTTTTTTGGTAATGTACATCACAATCGAGCTTATCACCATCCCTGGTCACCTCAAAATCCCAATGCCCTCATTTCAGTGAAGTGAGTGAAACTCGCTTATAAACAAAATAGATGCGAGTGTGATTGTCTACAACGGTCACCAGGCTTCGAAGAATAAACGAGACAGGGGCGAGGAGTTGTGCACAACGAGCACAAGGATAGGGGAGAGGCGAGGTGATTGGAGAGAGAAAAACTTAGAGAGGCTCGCGATGGTGCGAGGAGAGGAAAGGGAAATGGATATGAGCGGAGGTACTATTTTGCTGGTCTCCTACGAACACAGGAGACCGTATATAAGTAGCTGTGATACTATAGAAACTCTGGATTTGTACATGGAAATTTGAACTACATCTTTCTGGGGTATATGCGGGGTATATGGAGCCACAGGGGAAGGACATGAATATCTACATAAGTTTGAGAGTGTAAGAGGGTGTTTCAGATAGACAAAAACAGGTAGCTATGGAGGATGGGTAATAGAAAATACACGGTGAATTCGAGAGGGCGCGGCCTAGTCCTGCTGGAGCAGCGGGACACATATGATTTGAACCCCTGGCACCTGTTCTTGTCGAGCGCAGGGGGTCTCATGTCATATTGTGGGCGCTCCGTCATCCTGATCCGGGCAGGTCGTTTGGAGGGCGTTCCTGTGTGCCGATCGAGGGTAGCGTGTGGGCTCCCCTCACATCAGCTACAACTCAGTCTTTACCAAGCCTCCACCATTCTTGGCTGCCTCAATATCCCATTGCCCCTGTACCAGTTGTGAATCAGCCTCATTAAGTTTGAGGTCTTGTTCAGGCCATACATCGACTTCAGCAGGTCCATGAGATCTTCTCTTGACCTCAATCAATCCTGGACGTCCCTGCTGGTGCCGTATATTGACTGTGCTGGGATTTTGACGGCCTTGCTTTTGCTGGTGTTCAGGTCGCGAGCCAGTCTCACTGAGTCTTTCATGGTCCTTTCCTTGGGGCAGGCGTGAGCGTCTCGGACTCCAGATCATCCTTGTGTAAATGGGGCGGTATGCCTGAGTCTTTGGAAGTTTTGCTCACTTCCTGCATCTCCTTCAACCATTTTCCAGCCCGCTTCTGATATTCCGGATCCCCAAAATGAGACAAAAACCATGAATCATCAAAGTTTTCATCATTTATCAGGGACTCCGTGTCTTCATCACGATATGCACGGAATACCTTCTCCTTACCTGCCATCGCAGATGGCACTCTTTGTACAGGAACTTGAGGAGCTAAGATGGTGGTGTGATACTACAGATATTTAGGTGGTTTTATGTGTTTAAGCATTGAGGAAATCTTACCATTAGTGTCCTCTCCCCTATCTCTAAAATCTGATCTCCGGCCAGCCAACATATGATAACAACCCAGAACAAGCTGGCAAGCCAAAATTTGACATCCAGCTCCAAGCTATGTCGTTGCTTTCGAGCAGCTTTTTTCTAGCCATACCTTTTAGTGAGGGTATACACCTGCCAGAAATGGCACTTACCGGTCTGCCCCAGAGGCAAATATCGAAACGTGGTCCAGAGGAGGTGCTAGCGATGAGGTGCTGCTCCTGCGTTGAACCAGCTCGCACGGTTTGAATAAAGGATGTCGCTGTAGCTATTGTCAGGCCATAGGACAGGGGCCAGGATATATTAACACTTACAGTCGCCTCCATGCCATGGCCTTGGTGCATGCTGCAAGAGCTGCACATTGCTTGAATCAAGGGTTGATGCAACATGGACCCTACCAGCGGTGCTACCACCGACAATAACTGCCCCCCCTTCACCAAATACTCCATCCACACAATAACTTCCTGATCTTGATTCCACAAACCGACGCACTGGTGACGTCCGATCGATAGGATAAAGATCGAAACCAGAACTCAGGTTGTCGACAAGAAAAAATTGGCCATCTGGAGATATGACCGCCCCCCCTCTGCATCATTTGCACTGAAATTCAATCCTGTCAAAATAGGGGACTTACATCGGTGATTTTAGTAGTTTAGTTGACCGCTTCGAACCTGTCTCAGGATCGCGATGGAGCCTATGTATATATGAGGGTTAGGCCCATTCACAGGAAAGAACTATACTGACATATTACCAGTCTCGGTCTCGAATATAATGAGATCCTTGACGTCCTTGCGGTACACAATAGACCTTATCGCAACGAGGTCTGTGGGGGCCTTCTCCCATTGCCTCACGAGTGCGCCTAATATCTAATTAGGATGACCGACGCATAGGATGCGGTAGTCTCACCGGTGGATCCAATCTCGAACTTCCTCACTCGTCCACAGTGGCTCGACAGGTATACGTGACGATGAGCATAATCATAGTCCATGGCTTCGACACCGTCTCCTTCCGGGAACACTCGCGAGCTGCAGGTCTCGATCAGTGCGGCCTAGAGCGAGGGAAGTAAGGCGTCAGCTTCATCAAGGTCCGTCATATTCCCCCTTACCCCAGGTTTATCCTGCTGGTATATTATGAAATAGCCTTGACCAGTCCCAAAAAACAAACGAGTTTGGGACCCTGGAGTGCTTTCCTGCCACCGCATGCAAGTGATCTGCCCCCACCTTATTACTTTGTCTGCGATGGTTTGCACACAAGTACCAGATCTCGTCTCCCATATCTTCACCATCTCGTCATCTCCTAGGGAAGCATCACGATGTATTATTTGATAGCGGATCACAGAGGAACAGACGACTTACCACCGCTAGCAAGATATTCACCGCCATGCGAGAAGTCGAGGCAATTCACCGGTGCGGTGTGTCCTGTTCAGTCTCTTGAGAAGACGATAGTCCTTTGCAAAGCTGGAACTCATAGTAGTTGATTTGGGCGATTCAAGCCTGGAGGGCCGGTGTTTATAACACTTCAGCTTCAATAGTCCAAACCTGTACTTGTTAAAACCCAAGTTCCTATAGCGACTTATCTGTTCACCTATTGTTTTTATTGTTGCCTTGACTAATACTAAGTTCAAAAACCGGGAGGCATCATACCATTTGATCAATGAACAGTTGATCACCTAACAAAAAGCATTGCAGAGTGCTTTAGCAGTTGAATTTAGCACTATGTCTTAGCTCTTCCAGGCGCTCACCGTAAGTCCTGAGGACCAATCCTAACACTAGGCTCATACACACAAGACGTCTTTGGGCGGCATACGTTACGGTAAAGTATTATTCCTTGATTGCTCAACCCCCATAGCGAATAGCGATGATGATGCGACAAAGCGCAATCCCCCTGCCAACGTGGCGCTGAACCCGAACATAGCCAAATCCCGGAACAATAGCCTGATAATGGATTTCCGAAAGTCACAGCAGGCTTCCACGCCCGCCGTCATCCCACATTCCCGGGTCAGCACAAACTCTCTCCCTAATTACCTCACCTAGTTCGCTTGTCAGTTGCAGACCAACTTTACCCAAAATACTCCAGAACATACAGTCAGAGCTATGCAAATAACCGCGCCACTTGCATTCCAAACGTACCCAAGCCCAGTACTCGCACTAAGTGGTGACGATTACCGATGCCGCTCGTACCTCATGGTATCATCGAGGGAGTACGGCAACGACGATGACATGGACTTGCGAGAAATTGAACGCTTCTCAGGTGCGTATCGCCTACCCAGCGCCCATTAGAGCGCTACAATCGTCAGTCCACGTGTTCCAGGGTCGGCATACGCTGGGTACGGTGAGGACTTTGAGAAGACTCACTGCTGGCTAGCGGCAGTCCCAACCATACCCCAGTCCCCCGACACCTGCGGCCATCCGACAATAACCCGGCTACATCAAAGAGAAGGGAGCTGGTGCGACTCAAACCATAGTACCCAGCAAGATGGCGATTCCAGTAATGAGATCAAGACAATAAGGTTTGTCGAGACCCAACGCCAGTCGAAGATTAAAATCAGGAGGCCGCATATGTCCGACATTGTTCATCGAATATACACGCAAAACAAAGACAGAGCATTCGAGAGTTGTTCAGTCAGTGAACAGATACGTGAAGATGGACTTACCAGCAGTCCTTTCAAGTAGCGAGACAGCTTACCTCGGTGTCTTAGGACCCCTCATGATTTAGAGACAATGGGCAAATGACTTACCCTGTGATGGTGTCCGCGCCTGTCAGGAGTAGTAGCCTATCCGCTGGGTGACTGTGGGAGGCCATTTGACACGCGACCACCACAAGCAACACAGTTGCTTGTGGTAGTTGCGCATCGAGAGGCGAGCTGGCCCCCCAGGCATCCAGCATGACTCCTGGGGGGACATAATCACCAAGCAACGCAGGACCGACATTGATGTTGACGCCCAGCATTCGCTCATGACGATGGGCCCAAGGGCGTCCCCCGCATGCTGGCACTGCTAGCGTGCACCTGTGTGCTTGATTTTTTTCGTTTCTTTGATATAGACTGCGGGCGATTGAATATGCGAGCAGTATTATATTTGTGTCTACTATACAATGTACGTACAGCTAAATGGTATCGCACATCCACCAATGCTTGTGGTGGTTGCGCAACAAGAGGTAAGCTGGGTTGAGCCGGGATCATATTCGATTCCGTGAGTTGAGGGCAGGCCTCCACTCACGTGCCAACCCAACCTCCTTGCCGCCTGGCGTTTATCGCACACTTCAGTGCACGATAAGCTAATTTAATAGAGTCAGAATGGACGATCAAGCGCCGCAGCGCTCAAGTTGAGCTTCTGATGGAGTACCTCAGCTAGGAGAGGCCCCCAGAACTGATGAAACAGGCTGTTGTGACCGCTATAAACAACATCCTTGCCGACTCGCTCCCACCGCACACCCTTCATTGACTTCGAGGAGTGTTGCTGAGGCCAGCAGAGTAGTTTACTGGGAAGTCTGCCCCAAGTATGACGAGATAACCACATAGACATGTAGAGACAAGCGATATACACTATATAACAATATAACAAGGTGCACAAACGCGTTATCATCCCATAAAAGCCGTTTTCAGATACCAGATGCGTTTTTAACTCCTGTAGTCGGTCTCCCTAGATGACCAGCGTAAGCCCGGGGACATAACGATCGAGCCATGCACGACTAATGTTAACGCACTGACACCCAAACACCACACCTAGTCCGCTCACGTCTCCTTTTCATGCGTACATCCGGTTTCTGGGTTTTTTTATTTTGATATAAGCAGCGGGAGACCCAATACGCGAGCAGTATTATAAAACTAGTTCCACCAGCTTTGTTAGCTTCGTGAGGTCTGAGATAAACAACTCTACAGTGAAAGGGTTGTTATTTCTCGCCCGTCCGACGAAGGAGGCTATGTGTGAATAATAATCGTGTAGCATGCTTACCTGCACAGGGCAGGCAATGAGTCGGGCGATGAAGTATAATATGTAATCTTCATGTCACTGTGGCACCTGACATACTAAGCGGCGAGAATACTTGCCACCCCTAGCAATCAATAAGCGTGTTTGCTGGCAAAGGTGGTGCGGGTGGATAATGATACTTCATTTATCATATAAATGTAGAGCGTATTGGACACGGTGCGTATTCACCTGTGAGCGTATAGATATGGAAGCGTAGCGAGTTGGCCAAGTATACATGTGGATGGAGTGTACCGTGTACCGATACTCGTGGGCACGTAGCTACAGCATTACATCTTCGGCGCCTGCACTCCGGCAGGCACCATTTGAAAATGTATCCTTGTTGCCTATGTCGTCCGCTGCAAACAGCTTCCTATGTGTCTGCTCGGTTTTGTACCGGACAAACATATCATGCAAGAGCAAGTCACTAGGCATGGCACGAGCACACTCGCATCCAAGCATAAAAAAATCGGTCCATCAGCCGCCATACAAAAATCACGGAGGAACATGCACCATCCCAACTGAAAACAGTCTTGATACAGCTCTTGGGCAAGGCAGAGCAACGTGCCGAGTCCTATTTAGAATCCTTTGTTATCAACATTCCAGTTCCAAAGGTTTATACTCACGAAAATATATCCAGGAGCCCGCTTTGCCACTCTCCGCTTTTAGAATAATCTTCGGAAAATATCTTGAGCCAGCAATCAGCTACTGAATCCTCCCTTATACAGAGCATGTAATATCTCCGACCATCTTGAACCTCTCCTCCACGACTACGTTCTTCCATTTCCCTGCCTTCCCCATCCATATCTCCCCCAGTTGTCCAGATCGCCCTGGTACGTGCATCGTCCCGATGATCTTCTGATTCCCTCTGATCACCTTAATTGTAGAGTGGTTGTAATTAAACCCGGGAGACGTATGAGGTAAGTTTCTATATTGTCTTCAGCACAAGTATATTGAAGAACAGCGGACACTTACATGATCCCGAAAGATATTTCTTCCCTTGCGTTACGGACTTTGTTGAGCATCGGCCAGCAATGTTCAATGGCCCCTGCTATCTCCATGCGCAGCTTGTCATCAATTGCCGATTCCTTGATATCCTTGAGAGCCCGGAGTGGAAATGTAGTGTTGATCATGGCAATGAAGCACTGGTGAGTGGGTGGGCGACAGTTAGAACATCCATATGTGTGGAGACGACATACGCCTGGGTGGGGGAAATGAGCGAGTGTGCGTAGTGTGTAAGGAGAGGCCGCAAGTGCGCGCGAGATAGAGGGAGATGGGGGGTGGACGTGAGCGTATGTTGTGAGTGCGGTCGAGACGGTAGGTATGTACCCGGGCGTGATAGAGAGAGGAACAAGCCAACAAGCTAATGGAGAGTCGTCTTCGAGCCCTCATTCTGATATTGCGAGTGTGGGCCATCGTCGACAACGGATGAGTGTGGGGAGCCCTGAGGTGCAGTAATACTGGCACCCCTACTTGCGTTATCCGTATCTACAACACGCCCTCCCACCCATCCCAATCCCTAAACCTGCTCGGTCGTCCCTCTTTCTCCTACTCCTCCACCTCCAATGCCCCTTCCTAGCCCTCAAAGTCGATCTCTGATCCATAGTAACACTATATTAGTTCACCATTCCACTAAATAAGAATCGGTTTCAATTGTATTTGATCCAGAGGAAAAGTGGCGATTACACTTGAATTTATAGAGTTTTCAGATACGCTCTACATCGACAAGCCCAGCAGATATCTGGTCTTTGTATGGCGTCCTCATTTCTAATCGAACGTTCGCATCACCCTCTGTTTCCCAACTCCACCTCTGGCAAACCCCCACCCCCTCCCTCCCTTGTCTTTACCATTCTCAAACCATTTCTCTATTCCCCTCTTCCTGGCCCCCACGACAAAACTCAAGCTCACATCACCCGTGAAATGCCCCACAACCGCCGTCATACCTTTTTGCTTCACCCCCTCGAAGATTATTCCAACTTCAAGCCACCTTACCTCACCCACTTCTATTGGCCCATAAGACGGTACCTCCCCCAGCACAGGGCTCCCCAACAACCCCCCGCCTGATATAATGACGACCAGCAGAATGTTAACAGGAACATTTCTATCCTGCAGCACGGAATTGTACCAAATCCATGACAATTCCGAATACTCAAGGTGAGGTCCAACCAGGGAGGTATTTGCGAGCTCTGAAGGAACAATAGCAGTTCACGGACGATGTTTCATGATCAACAAGCAAGACACTCATTCCGGCGTTTTTCGCGTTTTCTTATGTTTATAGCCAAGTTCATTTACCCTCGCCGTTTACAAGGATTGTCCGCTCCGGGGATATTTCGTCGAATCGCAGGACAAGAGATACAGACACGTTGACCTGGGACCTGAATATTTTTCCTATCGAAGAGCCAAAGAGAGAGGAGCTGGTACGAATCAAGTCATAGTATCCAGCAAGGCCACAATTCCAGTGAAGAGACCAGGAGAGGTCTGTCGAGACTCAGCGCCAGCTAAGGATTAAAATCATGCATGCCTAGCGTTTTGGTGCAATAAACCAAAACTAGCATCCAGGGCTGAAACGGTGTATGGCCCCGAGAGGACTTCTGAAAAAGCAAGGAGCTCCCTGTACCCCGGCCACCAAAGATCTAGATCAACAAAAAGACAATCGAAGCTAAGGGGACAGACAAGAGGGAGGGGGCCAATGAAACAGGAATGCAAACAGACAAGGGCACATCTATGCGACGGGCACCAGGAGATGAGCGTAGGGAAGCCTATTTGTCACTATCAGTTATATAGTCAAAACAACGACAGAGATGTTCGAGGAGAGTTGGTCGGTCAGTGAACAGATACGCGAAGATTAGCTTACCAACAGTCCTTTTGAGTAGCGAGACAGCTTACCTTGAATGCATTAGGATCCCCTATGATTTAGGGATGATGCAAATGGAACGACTTACACCGTGATATGTCCGCGATTGTCAGGCATAGTAGCATATCTATTGGGTCCTTGTGGTAGTGAGGCGAGCTGGCCCCCCAGACGTCCAGCATAACGCCTGGGGGGACATAACGACTGAGCGACGCAGATCGACATTGGTGTTGACGCCCTACACTATACATAGTGGACGAGCTGGCCCCCCAGACGTTCAGCATAACTCCTGGGGGGGGACATTACGACTGAGCAACACAGATCGACATTGATGTTGACGCCCTACCACTATACATTGCTTATCATAGTGGACGAGCTTGCCCCCCAGACGTTCAGCATAACTCCTGGGGGGGGACATTACGACTGAGCGACGCAGGATCGATGTTGATGCCCTATATATTGCTTATGATAGTGGGCTCAAGGCGTCCCTCGCTGGTACTGCCAGTGCGCACCTGTGTTTTGGTTTTTTTTTTTGACGTAGACTGGGGGCAACCGAGTGCGAAAAAACTGTTGTATTTGTGTCTACTGTAGAACGTATGTACATCTAATCTAATACTATTGCACGACCACCAGTGCTTGTGGTGGTTGCGCAACAAGAGGCGAGCCGGGTCGAGCCGGGACCATATCTGATTCCGTGAGTTGAGAGCAGGCCGGCCTCCACTCACGTGTCAGTTATCTTCCTTGTCACGCGTCACGCGGACGCTTGGCGTTTGTCGCACGCTCCAGTGCACAATAAGGCATGCGCTCATCGTGCACTCAGCGTACAATAAGCATATGCTGAGCGCGCGATGAGCGCGCAATAAATATTATACAGTCAAATAATTTAATCTAATATGTTACCTTTTGTGTCTAATAATAATAAACATATTAGTAAGTGCAAATATTAATTATATTTGTCATACACATATGCTACTTAATATATATCATTTTCACATGTCTAATATTCAAACAAAAATGAAACATATTATTTCAATTTTGGCATCAATAAAATTTAATATATTTGTGTTATCAAAAATGTAAATCAAATATTTAAACAAACAGGATTTACATATTCGACCCTATAATAGGTTCACCTGCACAGAGTGACTGTAAACTTACTGCCACTTCGAGTCACATGATTGTACACCGGACACCCCTCGCATGCCAGCATTCATTGTCTTCAGCAGCGGTGATCACCACCTACCACTGCCACCATTTTCACCATTGACTGGGCCTCCGTTCCCGGGGGTCCTTCGATGCAAATTGGTGACCACCACCACGCACCCAATTGAGCCGCCACCACTACCGCCATCATGTGCGCCTATATTGACCCGAGAGCGCCCTACCATTCGGGACATCGCCCTCCGGCCTCGCCTAAATTGGAAACCCCTGGAAACCCGGTTTCCAAATAGGCCTCGAGGGGTTTCCAAATAGGTTTATCCCTCCGGCGGGCTTAGCTCAATGTTGAGCTTCAGAACGTGTTTGGGTGCTACAGTATATATGGTGATAGCCCCGGTGACCGGCGCCATGGGTTTTGATCTTGAAAGCTATGGGATATTACATCAAAACCCCCGCAAATCAACTCTGGAGGCCCAAAATCCTATGGATTCCTACAGAGTATGGGCTATCACACATACAATAGCGGGGTTGTAGTAAGCCCAGGCTCACAGACCCTCTAGCAATCATCGAAGAGAAAATATCTTGATCAGGATTTAGTCTCGCACCATTCCACAGTTTTACCCACTTTTCACTTGTTGACTCAATTGAGTTTTCCCTTGTCAAAGCAAGCCTGAACTACATTGCGTTGAGCTCGTGCAATTTATTCCATGAGCCGACCAAGTTATAATTCAAATTTAGAGTGTCGAAACATCATCCCAGGGCGATGCACGGTGGATGCTCGGAAGGACTCCATCACCCAGCTGGAAGCGAAATATAGCGTACCATAGGGTTAGATACATCAGCAATTACCTTTGAGAGCTCTCACAACGCCCCAATTGCCATCCATCATCTCCTTGCGAATATTTGTTATGAATGGTAGGCATCGTACGCCACTAGTTTACGACTGTCCGTACGCGACCATGGATCAATCCACACGTCCAGGCACACAGATGCTAATCAAACGCAGTAGCGTATAATTTACGCGAGGTCGTATCAAGGATCAGCTGATAACTCAGCGCCCGGTGACAGCGACGGTTGGTGACAATAATCTGGGAGCTTCGCCCACGTTGTGTGATCAAGATAGGTGTCATATCTTGCTGCAAAAGGGCTGTAACCTCTGCCCATAGAGCAAGCCGCTCAGTTTGTTGTTTGTGCTCGGACTATGCATTGAGTGGCACGCATGGTTTGTTTGCACATTTTGACCGTCCGATGACATTTTTGACATTCACAGAGGCAATCAAGCAAACTTGAAGCGTTATTTATTAATAGACGGAGTCGAATCGGGGGTGGGCCAGTAGCCCCTTGATGCTGCCAGATATTGAGGCAAAGCGAATCAGTGATCGTCAATGATCATTGTTGCAAGATATGACCAAGATAAGAGGATCCAGCCCGGAGGATGGGACAACGCAATGACACGTTTACGGCTTTGCAGAGCGACGGGAATTGATACGGATCGAACAAGACGACACTTGGCCTTACAGGGTATGCGTTCACTTTATGGCATCCTATCGATGTCATCTATGTTTACGCATAATTCTGGTAACCTTCCATTCGTTGGATTGACCCCTTAGTTAATGACCGTTCTCACCAGTCGGGCACCGAAACATACCATGTTCTCGTACTGGCTGGAATCGACATTCCAACGCCGACTTCCTCACGAAGCATAACGCAGGGGACGGACAAGCGAAGCGATGAACAGTATAACCAGCCGTACAAATCGTGACTCTGAGGTCCACGGTGCGAGGCCGTGGACCCAGAGCCTACACCTATCATCCCAGATATGCTGAGATGTCGTACCTAAATGTCTGGAAAAATAAGATAATAAAAGCTTGCCGGAAAGTATCGACAGGATAGAGGGGCAGGCAGGAGGATCACTAATCTCATTGGCAGGGACTTTTATATACCTTGGTAGTATATCATCCTATATCTGACGATAACCCAAGGGAGAGCACTTTGATGTAAAAGGGAGCGGTCTGACTGCGGCGCCTCTACTGGTCTCTAAGTCGACCAACGAACTCTACATGTGAAACGAGGCGCTGTGAGATCTTCGGGGGCTTGCAAAGCGGTCGATGCTTGGGACTGCCTGGATAGCCGAAAACAAAAGGACTTGAAATGGATATATTACAATAATCACGGACGTTCCATCCCTAGACCTTTATCAACGAATTGATGGCAACTGGATCCACCTATTGCATAGAACAGTTCCATCGATCCGGAGGTAGCAAAGGTCCGCGTGATTGACATGTCTTTGTCTTGGCCTTCCTCGGGGGAAAGGAGGTGGGGGCAAATCTGTAGAAATAAATATAATAGAGTGGTAGGAGCCCGTTGCCAGGTTCGCGCTCGGCTCGACGCTATGTTCCCCAGTCTCACACATCAAACCACCCCAGAGGCTGGTCCTCCCCTGTGTCACAAATTCGCTCTTTACGCACGCCAACAATCCTCAGAGACTCCTAATATCCCCCATAGTCCTCGATCAGTCGGATCGTCTTTCATTCCACGTTTGATAATTTTTCTTTTACTCGAAACAGGCTTTATTTTACTGAGCGCGCGTTGCCTCCTCAACCCGGTCTCCCTCCCGCTACCCAATAATAACACCGTTATGCAGTCCGCTAAAGCTTTCACCACGGCGATCACGGTCACGTGGCATGCCCTTGCCGTTTTGATTGCTGAAGACTTGACCGTTTGTGTCTTTAGTTCTGAATGCATGGAACAGTATCGTCGCACAGGAATGTTGAAACCCGGGGAAACAGACAGAGTGTCCACAATCACTACCGGCCTTCTCTCCCACGCGTCACATTTTATATCTCACATGGCGACGACTCGGTATCGCGTTGCATATGCTGCAGCTATGACCCTGATGGCCTTGGGACCTATAGGCCCAGCTGTGCTTTCCGTCAATTTGATTCCTGTTCAGGTGTCAGAGGCGATACAGCTGAGCAATTTGACAACAACAGGAGACAATTTCAACCTCGATCCCCTAGCAAGTGCTAGTGTGATTCACAACCAGCCCTCTGAAAGGGCCAAATCCGTCCTGAGGATGGAGACTTTTGAGAATCAGACAATCGGGTATCAAACTCCGGAGGAACGGATTCTTATTCCATGGCCTCAACCAGGATTGGAGTCTGAGGAGGGGACAATCAGGTACTGGACGGATGTGATCGCGTATAATTACAGTTGCCACTGGAGTCCCCCTATTCCCAGCAACGCAACAACCTTACTCACCGACTTCTTGGGAAATACGACAACAGCTGACGGCCAAAATTGGAGATTTGTTCGACGTCAGTCGAGAATACTAGGGCCCCAAGAAGGGTTTGGTAAGTCCGCGGTTTGTCAACTTTTCTTGAAACCCAGCCGCTCATGATAATCTACAGACATGATTATGCCTTTCCTCAGCGAAACGGATACTTCGTTGTCGACGAGCTCAAATTCCGCCTTCCTTTTTCTAGGGGGACCCGCCAAGTCCACTGATGGTCGGCCGGTGAACCATACTCTGGACGGACTGGATCTCACCAATATCCCCTCCATCCCCTTCTTGTATGGCGACAGTGATGACGGAGAGCGTGTGCTCGAGTTTCGAGCAAGCTTTCTGTTATGTGATCCACAGCTTGAACTTTTTCCTGGCGAGGTCCTTTTTAAACAAGGAGTACTGCATCTCGCCCGGCAGTCCAGCAGATCACAACTCGTGGGGAACATCAAGGCACACAGTGCCAATATAATATTCGCCCAAGCACTTTTCGCAGCGGTGCTGCCTGACATGGGTACGAACGATATTGAACGTCTAACCGATCATTCAATATCCCTTTTTCTCGACTCATCCCGAAATAATGTTAGTGGAGGACGGAAGATATTGGCACTAGAAAAAATCAACAAGAATATGAATTCGCATCTGCAAATTGTAGCGAAGGCCTACCTTGGTGGTTCAGTCATTAACGAGTCCACCGATGTGCCTTTTAGGAGCTGGACGACACAGAATGGTACAATTGAGCTCCAGAAGCCCGCGCTAGTTGCCAGCAAACCCTTTTGGGTGACTTTGATCACGATCGTCGCTGCCTCGACGGTACTGATGTCGAGTTTAATAATAATACTGGTGCAAAATGGTAGCATGCAATTGTTTGATCTCCATGGGTTCGTAATCAAGGGTAAGTGCGAAAACCGATTGACCAAGCGACCAGATTTGACTCAAGAATGACTTACAGGTTCCATCACTGAGGAGCTTGCTCCTCTTCCGAGCATACTTCCCTCTGGCTACGGCGCATTTGGGCGCAACTTACCCGACGAGTCGTCCAATATCCCTCGTCGACCTCATTCGACCACACAGGCCACATATAGGGTCCTTACTCTGCGCCTCGTTATCTTTATCTTGTTGGAGACTAGCTTTATTGCCCTGGGTATACGTTGTTGCCTCGACCCAATCACCCTTCCCTTACCTAGCTTTGTCGTGGAAATCAAGGCATTCGCAACTGTAATCGCAGTTATATGGCACACTCTTGCTGCCTTTGCCGCGAAAGACCTGACTGTTCGTGCTTTCAGTGCAGAATGCATAACGCGGTATCGTCTTACAGGGATATTGAAACCTGGAGAGACTGATAGTGTATCTACGATTACCACTGGTTATCTTTCCCATGCAAGACATTTTGCGTCTCGTTCCGCAACAAGCCGCTATCGCACTGCGTTTGCTGCAGTGATAGTCATCATGGTCCTGGGGACAGTGGGTCCTTCGACTATCACTGTCAGTTCCATCACTATCCGGCATTCGGAGGAAATTCAATTGAGCAATCTGACATTGACCCATACAATGGAGCTAGACCCGTTCACTGGGCCTACAAATGAAAGTGCATCCTCCGGGAGAGCCGATTTTGTTCTCCGGATGGAAACCCTCGAAAAATACACGTTTGGATACCGAAACGCAGAGGAACGGCTACTTATTCCTTGGCCCCAGCCGGGGCTGGAATCTCGGGAAGGAGCGATCACGTATTCGACGGATGTGGTGGCGTACAATTATAGCTGCTCATGGAATCCTCTCGCCCCAGGCAATTCCACTTTTTCGTCGGCGGGCATTCTTTTTGGACAAACAGTGGCGGCTAATGGAAGGATGTGGAAGACCCTAGCAGGTCTTGAAGGCAGCTTCTTTCATCCACAACTACGATTCGGTAAGCCCGCGGGAATGATAATATCAAATTGATCACGACGACTCATAACCACTGGCGCACACAGGGATGATCGTACCCCTTACAACCGCAGTGAATTCTACGTTTTCCGAGAGTCCAACATCGGCATTCATGTTTTGGGGCATACCTGCCGGACCAGATAGCGCCCCATCAAACATCACTTCAGTGGACCTTGCAAATATCCCCTCATCCCATTCCTTCCTGGTTGATGGTCCTTAATAATAGCCATGTGGCTGGCGAATTCAGAGCGAGTATTCTGTTATGTGAACCTCATCTTAGAATATTCCCTGGAGAAGTTCGTCTCGAACGAGGAGTTCTACATCTTGTTCGGCCGCTCAATGGATCGTCACTCATAGGCAATGTACCCGCGAGTGCTGCCTAATGTAATCTCTTCTCAGGCGTTCATGGTGGCCTCGCAGCCTGGCCTACTAACCCTTGATTCAGACCATATGTCCAACTTCGCAGTATCCCTCTTTCTCGATCAGCCTCAAAACAATACTTCCGGTCTTCGGAAAACGCTGCCGTTAGAGAGAATTAATGAAATCATGAACTCTTATCTGCAAATAGCGGCGAAAGCATATCTTGGTGGGGCGATCACCGCTCGCTCCGATGACAATCCTTCGCGAATATGGAATATACAAAATGCGATGAGCGAGAGCCAGCGGCTTGCTCTGACAGCCAGCAAGCCGTTTTTAGCTGGTCTAATTGTGATCGTTGGTGTCCTGACTGTGTTATTATTGGGGCTGTTGCTGTTGATACAGCGTGGCGACATGGAGCTATTCAATCTCGAGACTCTTACGGTCAGAGGTGGGCGCGAGCTCTCGGATTGTATGCAAGTTGTATCAACTTATCCTGCCTCCAGACTTCGCTAAAGTCGGGTAAATACGTCCCGCACCATCGATAATAGTGGAGCTACACCTTCTCTTAGGCACGTTTGCTGGTTATTGTACCTTCAAAGGACGAAACGACATAATTTCTGTAATGTATTTGAGTATTGTATTCTTATAACATACCCATGGGAATCGGGATGCACCTTTGACGGAGGGGTTTAATCGAACGTGGGCTTCGTTGCCCGATCGAAATAAAGGTATTCATAGTCCTAGGTGAGTTAAATATGTGGAAATTTACGAGCGTTGTTGAAAAACCGTTCCACACCTGGATGGACTAGCTAGCTTTGCCGATATCAACCTCAGGTGCTACATTTTTGTTTGAGAGACAAAGCTAGTATGAAATTTCTAAATACGCTAAACAAGTACGATCAACTACCCGAATGCATCAAGGTCAGGCTGAAATGTACGAGTTTGATGATCAAGAGGGTTCAATGGAAGTGGGAAAATTGAAAACATTGGACGGGTCAGCGGCAGCGTTTAATTGCCTGAAGTTTGCGATAATGAGGACCATAGTATCGCTGGCGCCCTGTGATCCCGGGTACTGAGCCTTTGTCACTTTGTTTTTGGGATTAACACTTACAGTCGACGAGTCGATCATCAAGATAGTTTGGGTATGCTCTGATTGAAAACGATGAAAGATTAAAGAGCAATAATAATTTGAGGATATAGCTAACCCATAGTTCCAGTCGGGAGGGTTATTGCTGATGATACTTTGTGCCATCCCTGTAGTGGGTTAGCCTTGACGTTCAACTACGAAAAGAATAGCAGGCAACACACCTTCTATAAAGTCATATCCTTCCTGTGGGTATGGAGGTTCCCGAGTTGCTGAGGATGCATAAAGTTGAAATGTAAACAATGAACCTCTGTGGGCAAAGGCCATATCATCCAGAGGTACTGAGTTCACGGCGGAGTCAGTACCACCGTAGACCTCGATTTCGACAGCCCAAATCTATAAGATAGTCAGATTCCGATGAAAGTACAGTAATAGCGTGAAGCAGAGCTCACTAGGGTGGTCGCTTTTCCCTGGTTGGCGAGATATGACATGAAAGCTTCCCAAGCCTTTGGCGCTATGGTCTTATCTTTCGGCGTCATTATCGATTTCTGGTAGAAGGTGTCATGAGTGTCAGGTCCTGTACTCGTGTTAAGATCGGTTCTGAAGCCGGCGCCCATGAATTCTAGACTTTCAATAAAGCTTCCTCCTTGACGAATAGTGGTCTCAGGTGGTGGCATAACGTCGAGAAAGGGGCTCAATGTCGCATTCAGTCGCTGTGGGTTCCCGTACCAACCACCTGTCAGACCAAATAAGACATGCCCTCTCGCCTGCTCCTGGCAAGAAATAGAGCATAGGTCCCAATTCTGAGGGAATGTCTGATTGTAGAAATTTCTGAAAGGCTTCCAATGCCTTCACGGCACTCATGACATCGAGAACCCAACTGTACGTGAATACGATTCCCGAAGAAGGGATCGGGTGGGTCTTGAAGGCTATAGTAGTGGCGATTCCGAACGAGCCTCCAGCGCCTCGCATCGCCTGAAACGCTGTCTCGTTAGTCACAAGGCTATTGGTAGTGGTCACCAGGGCTTACCCAGAATAAGTCGGAATTTTCATGAGCCGAAGTAGTAGTGATCGTGCCATTCGCAAGCACAAGCTCGATGGAGACAACATTGTCCAGGGTAAGACCCCACATGCGAGAAGTAAAGCCGTAGCCACCATATGCTAGGCCACTTAGCTGCGGCTTGGGCTATGCATAGAGGGACATACCTGCATGGCCTCCGATACCCACGTAAGGGCATGTACCATGGGGAATGGCACGTCCGAACGTGTTCAAGGTCAAAGCAATATCTCCAAGTCTATTACCTGTCTCAACGCGAGCGATCTTGCTGCCCTCATCTACCGCGATGTTGGTGAACTCTTGTAGATCAACCACGACTGCACCATTTTTGCCTCCAAGCCCGTTAGCTATGTAACTGTGCTATGAGGGGTATTTAAGGTATAGTGATAGCTTGTCGAGAGCGGTAACAAAACCTCACCCCTCCACTCCGAGCCACCACATTGTGGTTGAGGACTTGAACCAATTCTGATGATGTCAGACACCTGACTTGGTGTCGTTGGAAAGGCTACAATAGCTGGTTGGATCGTAAACCTGAGGTTGTCTGGGCAGTCTATTGAGAAGAAAGCGAATTGGGTATTAGAGGAGAGCTTACACGCAGTTGTCGCATTCACATAGTCTTGAGCTCCTGGGGCGACGAAGCGTATTCCCTTTGCTGTTAATAAAGCTGCGAGGTCGGCAAGAACGATGGGCAAGAGACAGACGAGTGACAGTCGTTTCAAGAGATCCTTCATGAGTCAAGGAAAGGTGCTGTGGAGTCGGGGTGGGAGTCCAAGCTGCCTATGGGCTGATATCCGTCTGGAGGTCTGGTATCCCCATTATGTCAAGGAAAGCAATTATAAAATGGCTGTTGAGTCCGAAGTGTTAGCATCATTGCTCAAGAACAACCCTAGTGTCATTCATAGTCACGTGTGAAATATTAGCGCCCAATGCTCTGCGGTCAGCGCTGTCCCCTGGACAGTCGTTCCCACAATCGTTTTCTTTTCTACATCCAACTATTCACTCTCTTTACCTTCTAAAACCATGCGAGGTTCCGTTGAAACCCACCGCTCGTCAACTGGAAACCATACCCTGCTACCTGCTTTTCACCCAGATCCTACGAGCCAGGTTATGCTTCATTTACCTTCACAGTCTTTGATCACTTGGACTTTCGGGCGCGGTTCCGTAGTACGTTCTTGCTCTCGTTGCTCTTCGACCATTTTTCAATGGACGATACTAGATATGGAGGATTTGGCCAGCTGTTCTTATGCATACTGTATTTGCGGCCGGTGAGTCCGTTGGCATTTCCCCCTCACACTCCCAAGCTGAATGCGTGTGGATAGCGATTGTGACCGTAACGCTTAGAGGACTGGTGGATCTCAAAATACCAACTGTAATGCTCACGGTTCTCGGTGAGTCGGTCTTATAAGCGACAAAGCGAGGAATTGACATTTGTTGAATAGGTGTTGTTATTGGTTTTGTTATCTCCTACCGAGCCAGTAGCGGATATGATAGATACTGGATGGGGAGGGCATGCTGGTCAAATGTCGTAAAGAACATACGTACAATGGGAAGGCTCGTCTGGTTCCATGTCCCTCCTCGTCTCAACCCTCGAACACCGGAGGAAATACAATCAGGAAAAGTGGACAGGTCTGTGAAGGAAATGGAGAAGGTCATGGCCGAAAAGAATATGGCATTGGATCTTCTTGAGGGGTGCGAGTCGTTCATTGATCACCAAAGTCCCTCTTTAATCATTGATTCAAGCTTCGCGGTGGCTTTAAAACATCACTTACGTGGCGAGCTTGGAATCTACTACGAGGATCTATATCACCTAGTAGAGCCCCTGCATGATGTACGCCTATGGAGCATGCCTCTTAACATGCGCTAATGTTTTCCTTAGCACGAACACACAGTCACCAATTTTGGCGCCACGGCTGAAATAGCCACAGCCATACGCCCGAGCCCAAAGGCCTACAGGCGCCATACGGAGCCTGTGCCAGAGCACACGGAGCCAGCCATTAATGTAATATCCTCTCCAATTCAGGAATCCGCCAGTACTGGTTTGTACCTTACTCCCCAGGGAAATCCTATAATTCCCTCGATCAACGCATATGGCACCTTCGATCCTTCTTGTCTTCACCCCCACCTTGGCCCTCATCCCTTTCACCTTGAACGAACTTTATCTCATGGGTCCTCCATTTCAAGCGCCCGTCAACCACTCCTCCCGTCCAGTCAGTGTCCTAAAGACTCGTCCCTACTGGGCAAAGTCTCAAGCGACCTGATACCCTTTGCTGGATTACTGGCTTCCTGTCGCAAGTTTTTCAGCACGAGAAAACCACATCTATCACCGGTATTTCAGAGTTTATCATTCGTCGAATTAACCCTGTGACGATACCCGTGTCATGCAGGAAGGCGATCAAAACACTGATGACCCGTTTGATCCACGTCCAAAACATTCATGGCAAGGTCCAGTTTACTTTGGGCTCCACACTAAACATCGCCCATACGTTGCCGGTGGCGGAGTGAATTTGCCACTGGAAATCCTCCGCCATCTCAGTAACTGGTTCAGCGTTCTAGAGGATCGTGGTACCGTTCCCGGTCAGCGTTCAAAATTGATATCTTATCACTCATTAATATAAGAGTTAGGAACAAGCTTAGGAGCTATGATCGGAACTATTGCTGCGTTTGAAGATGACCTCACAAGTAATCTTTCATGTCTCCGCTTTAGGAAAGCGTAAATAGACTCACCTATTTCAGCACTGGAGCGTATCTTAACAACTCCTTTACCTTTGTGAGCTTCGCTTCTTTGCACAATCCTTGTTGAATGCTCATAGGTTACCCCCAACAGCGTATATTCTGTTCACATCCGGTGAGGACCAACCGCATTCACGGATCAAAAGCTAATCATTTACTTGCCTCATTAACAGACAGTGAGTCTATAAGTCTCATAAGTTACTTGGGTTCTTACAACCCCACCAGCACTGTGTGGCTCTATTTGTTCTTTCTTCCGTTCCAGCTAGTCGAACAATTTCGCTGGTATACTATTCCCGGAGTGGCCATGGCGGCTTTCATATACCTTGGTTTCCTCGCTGCGGGTGAAGAGATCGAACAACCCTTCGGATATGACGAGGTAAGTCTCTATCATGGACCTGTTTTCCACCTGATACATTTGTAATCCAGAATGACCTCGATCTTGACCTTTTCTGTCGAGAAATCGTTCACAATGACATAAAGCACCTGAGGGCTACATCCTGCGTCAATGTATATCTCGGGCCAGAATCAGAGCATCCCGCTACTCGGCAACATCACATCAGTCGTTGCCGTTGGTGGAGCCTATCCAGTCGACGCAGTAGAGAGCTTTCCTAGAATGTCTCAGTCACCTTGTACAAATGAGGCGCTGTAACCATCCGTAACGTATTAAATGCGCTCTTTTCCACGGCTGTCATTAACTTGGGTCGTGTTGTTTTCTGATAATAAAGTGTCGTATCGGCACTGCCAAGCAAGATGCTCACCACATTGAATAAAAAGTCCCCGGAGCTTTGACGTAAACCATTTGGCGGAGCTTGGTACACTAAGATGTGCCACCAGGTATGGCTTCTTAAACCCCACAGGTTCGAATTCCAGGGGTTTGAGCCAAAATATATCAAGAACGTGGCGGCCTTCCCCGCTGGTATTCTTCAGCTCGGACAAGCCGCATGTAATGCTAAGTTAGGCCTCCCAAATTTATTTTTGGTTTTCATCGTGAGATTGTCCGGGTACCCACCCGGAGTCATTCAATTTTTGTCCCATAAATATCAGCTATACGATTAGTGATTTCCACCATGGCTCACTCTGCTCCAGAGACAGACTTGTCAACGCCATCGAACGTCCTACCATCCCCTCACCTCAACAGCGACTCCAGCCTGCAAGGGAAGAAGTCCAAACGCGATGTCGAATTGACCGACCAGACTAATCTACTCCCGTTCAAGAAAATCCTACCTTCATTCCTTGGAATCAGCCTATGCATTGTGGTATCTACTTTGGACTCTGTCATCGTTGCGACCGCACTCCCGACCATCTCTGCTGAATTTAACGCTGGCTCCGTTGTTTCCTGGGTCCCATCTGCTTACCTTTTGACCTCCACCTGCTTCCAGTCACTCTATGGTCGGTTTAGTGATATTTTCGGGAGGAAGGCTACCGTCACCGCCGCAATGTTAATATTCATAATCGGAAACTTGATGGCAGGATTCTCGAGAACCATTGTACAACTCATTGTGTTTCGTGGATTTGCGGGTGCAGGGGGAGGTGCGTGTCAAATTTTTTTGGCCTCGTGCCGTCGGACTGACTCGGACTTCTCTATTCGACGCAATCTTCATACTTGCCTTGTAGGGGCTATTTTTAGCATGGCACAAATTATCATATCGGACCTAGTCAGCCTACGCGATAGGTACGTTCTTTTTTCCACGCACGAGACGCCGGACTCGGGATGACATAAGTATTACCTGCATTTCCGCTGCAGGGGTAAATATCAGGGTATCATAGGCGGAGTTGTTGCGGTGGGATATACCATCGGTCCAGTTGTCGGCGGGGCCCTTGCACAAAAGGCTAGCTGGCGAGTGAGTTCTTTCATTATACCATCACGTCCCTTAGAAGAGCTGATTTCCTATCCACAGTGGTGTTTTTGGGTCAATATCCCTATCTCGTTATGTGCGGTCATTGTGGTCAACTTCATCCTTCCCCTCAAACCTGTTGGGGGCGATATAAAACGGTGAGTATCGTGGCCTCAACTTCGTGGTTCCGTTCGGTACAGTCTGACCCAATTCTAGAAAGCTACTTATGGTAGATTACGTCGGGTCCGGCTTGAGTCTTATTGGATGTACTCTAATAACACTACCACTTATATGGGTATGTACAATCTTCGTACAGCCGCTCAAACGCAGAAAATTATTGTCTAACTATAACACCCCGTCTCTAGGGCGGTGTGACCTTCCCTTGGGGCTCGGCAATCGTTCTTGCGACCTTAATCTGCGGGGTGTTCGTTTGCATCCTCTTTGTGTTGTGGGAGTGGAAAGCTGCGGCTTTGCCGATCGTACCTCGTAAGTCCGCAGGATGCTTCTTTTCATACAAGAAGACTGAGGTCCCGGAAATAGTGCGCATTTTCAAGCATTCCACAGTGTGCGGCGTGTGTATCGCGGGTTTCATTAAGTGAGTGACACTTTACGAAATGATTGTATGAGATTAATCCATAGAATTTTCTGAATCAGTGGATTCATTACCTTTTCGTCCATGTTCTACCTTCCCCAGTTTTTCCAAGCTGTATTGAGATATGGGCCGATCCACGCGGGCCTGTTTCTGATCCCCGTCATGGTCGGCCAGGTGGTCCTCAATATTGTCTCTGTATGTCCCTGTATTTCCTTGAAGTACTATACATTTCTGAAAACAACACCCTATAACTGCAGGGTGTGATTGTGAGCCAAACGGGTAAATATAGGGTATGAATTATCCCATTTTGTTTCTGACTTAGTCGATAACTTCTAATTTTTAGGCCATCATCTATTCCGGCTTTTCGGTCTGGTCTATTGCATGTGGCCTCATCTCGACCATGACTGCTCGAACAAGTACGCCTGTCATGGTAGTTTTTATGATACTGGCTGGGGTGGGTGCGGGACAGGTGCGTGTGAATGTCTTCACCGCTTGCGTTCGATTGTAACAAAATATGATCCGGGCCAGACGTTGCAAACGGCAACAGTCGCAGGTCAAGCTAGCGTACCAAGAAGGGAAATGTCTGTTGTAACGGCATTCAGAAACGTGAGTTGATTCCACCCATTGGTATTATTAGAACAGATAGCGCTCAAGCCCCTGTAGTTTGTTAGAAATCTTGGTAGTGCACTAGCACTAGCGGTCAGCGCCTCGTTGATGTGAGTCGAACTCTGATTCGATTTCCCAAGTTAAAATCCTACTCGACAAATCCTAGTAATAATACTCTCCGTTCCTACATGGAATCAATCTCACTCCCTGGAGACGCTATCAAAAAGATTATCGACGACCCGTCCATACTCGGAAACCCTGCTGCTGCTCAATTATCTCCCGAACAGGCATCAGCCATCCTTGATCGGGGATACAACCGTGGATTCCGTTCGGTATTCATTTTGAATGCCAGCCTCTCGGCGCTAGCGGTGCTGGTCGGCATTGTGATGATCAAGCATAAAAACTTGACCAGGGATGATGACGCCAAGTTGAAGAATATGGGACCGTGAGGGGGGGCGACAGCGATCCAGAAAAAGGATCTAGCAACACCTGAAAAAGTCTCGGCCGAAGATTCGCCGGTTACGACCGTTCAGGCTCGTGATAGTGCAGAGCAAGTTGTCCACTCGAAGAGTACTCCATCGATCTCCTCAGCCGAACCCAGTTCAGCACAACTCAACTCGGAAAAGCGTGAGGGAGGGAGAATATGAAGGATGTGTATAGTTCGTAGTGATAGAGAGGCCTTGTCCCTTTAGATTCAGGGCTGAGCATTATTGAAAGAACAAAATCCCGACTCACTTTAGCAAATGATACATTCATTCTCCGGTTTTACAAGTTTGGCTTCGAGTCTTGCCCTAAGTGTTTCGTCTGGAGCAATGTAAGAACTTCCACTGAGGTGAATATAAATTCAGGGTACAATCCATTTGAGGGTCATGGGCGGCGTACCTGTACTGAAGACTCGTCGCCATCAAGCTATCTTCAAATGCAACCACTACTTCGGAAATGTTGCTACCCCGAGTCGTTGGAGGTGTGAGGGGTTGTGTCGATTTGAATCTCATCGATATGGTTGGTTTGGGCTTCGTCCGGTTCGAATTTCCTCTCGAGGGTGGTGCGCTCGTGTGGGAGTCCATGGTATTAGGGTCAACGATGAGAAGACGAGAGTCTATCCAAGTCGGGGGACTGTGTTCCATCAGCGAAAGTGAGACACACCAAGAGCCTGGTCGTCCCCCACTTCTTGCATCATAGTTTTCCGGAGCAACAAAGAAGCGGAGGCACCACATTCTACCTGTGGGAAGAAATGGGTCAATGATGTACTCGGTAAAATTTATCAGGCTTTGTTACTCACTTCGAGCTATGAATTCAACCGCGATCGATTTGGTGATCATCATCCGTTTTTGAAACTTGATTATCTGGAGGTTGACAGCAAAGGATCCTTCGTCATCGGGTAGGTTTTCTAGCTCAACTTCGTCAGGTGGCAGAGTGGCTCCAATTAGCATCTCATCGACCGCCGAGCCCGAGGAAAAATCTGGAGAAAGTCTGAGCCGCTGGAACAATGGCTGATCGGAGGTAACGAGACAGCCGTATCGAATATCAGACATAGTTTCGCGTGTGAGTGGTGTGGAATAGGATAAGAGGGAGGTGAGGAGATCTGGGATCTGGGTGGATTCGTCATGAATTTCATCCGGCGTTCGTTTGACTATGGCCCAGTAAAGTGGAGTATGTCCTTCGATCGACCTTTCTTGTAGTATTGAGGAAAGTGAAAGGTTGTTCGATGTACAGGCAGTCAGCGCAGCTTTGTAGAACGCTGAGGGCGGCAGGTGATTGGAAACCTTCGCGAACGAGGTCACGGACTAGTCCCAGAATAGTAGACTTAACGTCCTTGGATGTTTTCGATGCCGTGAAATTGAACCATTGGGCCCGTCCTTTCCCTTTCGCCGAGGCGGCTGGAGGGGTGGTTGGTGTTCTGGGAGCAGATGGTGGATTAAGGGAAGAGCCACCGGAACTTCCGGATGCAAAGGAAGACGGTTCACTTCTGCTCGTAGATTTGATGTCCAGCTGATGTACGGGTTGGGTGCCAGTTAGTGTGTCGTATGAGGGGGGTGGCTCAGATGGGGTCGGGTCATCGGGGAGTGGTGCCTTGTCGATGATCATCTTCAACAAAAGCTGTTGAGACTGTCGAGGGTGATGCCACGGTATAAAGGTACTTGCTTGGTGCTGCGGACAATAGTGTCCTGTGCATCAGCTGCGGCACCGCTTCCCTTGCGTGTGAGAACATAAGTCCCTACCTCAGGTGATGACACATTCGCGTTACTCAGCATACTCTCCACTGCCGTCATACCTCGAAAGGAGGTCTGGAATAGACTATCGTCGCTCTGCAGTGAACCAGCCCTGGCCGAAACTACTCTGATTCCTGTCCAAGACTTTAAAAATGGCTTTACCACCTCCGAGCAGCTCAACGACCCTCGTCTGACTCATGTCCAACTCGACGACGATGCTCTGGGCGTTCACAAGGTCTCTTCGCGAACCAAGCATATCATTGTACAACCTCCTCCTTCCTCTCCTTCGACGATCGTGCTACCGCCGCCTGCCAGAGCATGGGAAGCTGTTTACCCAAAAGGCAGCATCAGCCCGAAAGCCTCGGTACCTGGCGGGTTCGGCTTTTACCTCTCCGGGCCAAAATCATTCTCCCGCCAACTTGAGGAGGGTGCGACAGAAGTCCTCATGAGTTACCGGATGATGCTGGAAGAAGGGTGGGAATGGGTCAAAGGCGGCAAACTTCCAGGGTTCTGTGAGTATGTATCAACGATAACCAGGGTAAATTAAAGTCAGTTTTGGAATCAGTCGGGGGAGTTGGGAGTCTAGCGTACGGCTGCACAGGTGGCAGAGCAGAGGATAGGTGCCAGTGTTTTAACTTACGGCCCATGTGGAGGTGTGTGATGGTGAAACTCGACTTAGGCACATCATAGAATGCTCATCAGTGTCATGCCGAGCTGTTAGGGCTAATGGCGTCGGCGAACTATACACCTATCTTCCACTAGAAGAGGGGAACTTACATCAACTTGACAAAGTTCCTCCACTTTCCATTCATAATGCCGATTATGGGTTCTCTGTTGGACGAGGGGCGTTCCATTGGCAGAAGGCTGTTGGCAGCTGGGTCGCCGTGGCATGTCGCATCAAGATCAATGATGTCGGTGCCTCCAATGGTATGTGCCAGCAAATTGGCGTCTCTAAATAACCCACAGCCAAGACAAGTTTAGGTGAGATCCAGATGTGGTTCGATGGCCAGCTGGTGATTTCTGTGAACGGACTCTCGCTACGAGAATCCGGCGAATCGATTATCAAGGGAATGCATTTCCAAACTTTTTTCGGAGGTGAGTGCTCCACCACGACTACCAGATTTCTTAAGCATCCGATTCGTTATGATTCTGGTCAGGGCACACAGAGGATTGGGCTTCACCAAGAGATCAAAGAGCGTGGTTTGCGGACTGTGACAGGGATTATTCTTTAAAAGGATAGAACTAGCGTTTCTGGTCCTAGTAAGGCCACTTTGGCCCCTGAACTCGACCAGCGCTCACGCGCCGTCCTTGGAACCTTGTTGACATATCAAGTGCAAAGTAACTTATAAAAATAAAGGGCTCGGCGGCCATCTATAATTAGTGAAGATGTTCCGACATTTGATGCATTTGACACTTGATACCACGTCGCCTAGAAATTAACCGCGAACCTTAGCCGTCTGCTGAGTAGCTTGCAGCACAGCCCGGTTGACGCTAAGGAGTTGCTAGGGCTGGTTTCCATTGGCGAACCCTCCTCATATCGCAACTTACTGAAGTGGCGCCGCCCCCAGTGAGGTTTCGTTTGGCACCCATCACCCATCACGGCACTTTAGAGAAATGAGTCCAAAAGATCATGTAATGCAGATCCGCCCCACCAAATACCTTCCATCACGCATCTGATGATGAAAAACTACCGTTGCTCCCAGCACCCGTCAACTTCCGTTTCAAAGCCAGAATGGATAGGCCGTACTAGGGTGTTAAAAAGGCAAGGGCAACTGTTCATTCCCAAGCCCCCCCAACTATACCATGAACTTCACTAACGAAGGCGAGATTGCCTTGCCCCTTACCGATGGATCCTGCACACTCCCAGAGGCCCTCGACTTTCACCGCAGAAACAACCCCGATGAACCCATGTATGTGTTCAGCAGTGATCCCGCCGCGCCTGGGCCCACCAAAGTGACTTTCGCCGAATTCTCACGAGCATGCGATCGTGTGGCACACGCTGTTCGACCCGGGCGAGCTGGCGATGATGGGCGAGTGGTGGCGATGATTTTGGTGGCAGACCCTCTTGTCTATCAGGCTATACTCATTGGTATCATGAAAGCAGGACTTGTTGTGAGACAACTGTTGATTGTACCCTGCCTCTCCGTCTCTCAAACTCAAATATTTTAGCCTTTCCCAATTTCCCATCGTCTCACATCACAGGCCGTTGTCAACATGCTTATGGAGACTTCATGCCATAACCTGATCGTGACCAAGTCATCACTCCCAGGTGACCTTCTCGGAGGGATTAAAGATGAACTTCGGCAATACGATGATACCTACGAATTGCGCGTGGATGAGGCCCTCTCCCTTGACTACATTTTTCCAAAGCTCGGCAAGGAGACCGAATCTGATCCACATGATCGCTATCCACCATGTCCTCAACACCCACCTACCGATGACGTCGTAATGTATCTTCATTCCTCGGGCAGCACTGGAATGCCTAAAGTAGTCCCTGAAACACATCGCAACTTCTCTCAATGGGGGGGTTTCGGTACGCGGAGTTCTCTTGTTCAGGACCTCGATCCATTGATCACTCAGCGTGACCCGTTTAGGTATTCCCGACCTCAGGGTGCACAAGAACCCACGTTTAAGATATGGAGCGATGGCGCTTCCACCATTCCACGCTCTGGGAGTCTTCACATACACAATATTGCCACTTTACCACGGTTTATCCATCGCTACATACCCTCCAACATTCACACCATCCAATCCACTTCCAATCGTCCCGACACCCGAAAATGTTATTGGCCATTTGCGACGTACTCAATCCAGTGGTCTTTCGATTGTTCCCGCATTTCTGCATGCCTGGTCAGAATCTGAAGAGAACGTGAAATACCTCGGCACTCTCACGCATATTGTAAGTTCCATCAATCTCTACTCCACTTGGGTGAAGAACTCAGTTATATTGTTAGCTTTTCGCAGGAGGCCCTGTATCTACCAAGGTCGGTGATGCCTTAGTGGCCGCCGGCGTTAACCTTCAGTCGATCTATGGAGGAACGGAATTTGGTCCCCCTATCAAATTCTATACACACCGCGGACGTATCAAGGACTGGGAATGGATCGAGTTCAATGACAAAGCGAAGATTGAGTGGGTGGAGCAGGGGGATGGAACGTACGAATGTCATTTTATGGCGAGTTCAGCCTCTCCTTGTCGTTGTCGCTGCTATCGTGGTATAGAAAATACTGACATCATCCACAGAAGTGTGATGGTCACTATCCCTCCATACTGAACCGGAGCGATAAATCGGGCTATGCTACTTCGGACCTCTTTGCGAGGCATCCTACAAATGAAAAACTATGGAAAATGTGAGTCCTCCCTCTCGCTTTCTTTGTGGAAGCCAGCAGTTCACGTGGGGCTCGTGTAGTGTCGGTCGAATAGATGACGTGATTATACATTCTTCTGGAGAGAAGACCGTGCCAGGTCCGATGGAGGAAATCATCCTCAGTAGTCCAATGTATGCCATCTCCAGCTCCTCCGCGACCTCGAATACACCAATTGATCCGTAATATCTACAGGATCCGAGGTGCCATTATGTTTGGAAGAGGCCATGACCACGCAGGTGTGCTCATTGAGCCCCGGGCTAACTTGGCTATCGATGTTGGGGACAACGAGGCATTAGCGAGTCTGCGGAACCGCATCTGGTGAGTGTTAGTAGGGCTCATCAAATGATGAAGTGTTCTGATCGATGGGTGATAGGCCACTGATAGAAGAGGCAAATAAGGTCGCCCCGAATTACAGCCGTATCTTTAAGGAAATGATCCTCATTTCGAACATCAATAAACCCCTACCTCGGGCTGCTAAGGGCACTGTGATGAGGAAAGCAGCGCTTCGTGACTACGATGACGAAATAGAGGCATTGTGAGCTCTATTAACCTAATTACTTTGTCCTCGGGGTCTCACACCACTATAGGTATAAAGGGGTCGCTTCATCCGCGGGGAGCGAACATGTCGAACCCCCGTCAAATTGGGAGCTGCCTACAGTCGAGCAGTGGCTAGCGAACCAAGTGGAGCTCATTTCCCAGACCGGCGAACCTCCCTCCGTAACTAAGGATCTGTTCGAACAGGGTCTCGACAGGTGAGGACTCCTACGGCTACGGGACCCTGGCTGATACTCATGCCAAAATTTCACAGCTTGAGCGTCACCTTTCTACGTTTGCGCATCCTCAGTGCAATGCGTAGCTCGAATCACCCAACCAGCGCCATCAATGCTATCACTCAGAATACTGCTTATGTTTATCCTACGATTAGGAAACTTGCTCAACACATCTCATCCATCACAACAAACGCTCCCCAAGTCAAGACATTAGGAGGACGTGTGAAGAGTATCGAGGCCATGATTGAAGAGTATTCCACTGGACTTGCCCCGGTCGTACTTTTGACGGGTTCAACTGGCCATCTTGGCTCCCAACTGTTGGCCAGTCTGTTAAGTGATGAGACGGTGCAACGTGTATATGCGTTCAATCGTCGCGCTAGTTCTGGTATCGAGCAGAGACATTTCGATCGATTCAAGAGTGGTAGACTTGACGTGGAGCTCCTGAAGTCTGAAAAACTACAGTTCGTTGAGGGCGATTTGGCTGAAAAGAACATGGGGATCGATGCCAAACGGTATAGTGAGGTATGTATATGCAAATATACTGGTATAATTATCGACTCAAGACGTCAATTTGTGTAGCTCCAACAATCCGTCACTCTTGTTATCCACACTTCTTGGAAACTCGATTTCAACCTCACGCTGGAATCATTTGAACCTCATATACGAGGCGTCCGGACTCTCATTGATTTTGCAAGACGAGGTCCCCATGCGTCGACACTTCGGTTCATATTCACATCCTCAATTGCTTCCGCTCAGTCTTGGGATCAGCTTCAGGGCCCATACCCCGAACAAGTAATCAGGACATGCAAAATTTGCCGTTGGGAACGGATATGGCGAAAGTAAATATGTGGCTGAACGGGTTCGTCTTTCTTGAATAAAATCTCCTTTCTCTTTGTCATTCAAATTCCACCTGTAGATCCTAGAACGGAGTGGACTGAGAGCATGCTCTCTGCGTATCGGACAGGTTAGTGGAAGCCTAGCGCACGGAGCTTGGGCCACGACTGGAGTGGTTCCCGAGTTTAGTGAAATCGAGCATTGCACTAGGTGGTTTCCCGTCGGCACCGGGGGTAAGCAACCACCGATGAACGAATTATCGGAATACTAAAATATCCTCTAGTTGGTTTCATGGCTTCCTCTGGATGCCGTATCCCAATCGATATTGGATTTAGCCTATTTGAGGGAAAGACTACCTTTCGCCATCAACCTCGTACATCCTAGACCTGTGGCATGGAACTACGTTATCGAGGCCGTCCGCGATGCTGTGGTAAAAGTAACGAATACGGATTCGGCTCAGCTGCCCTTAATTCCGTTCTCCGAGTGGTTGAACCGTCTCTTGGCCAAAACACACGGGGCTAAGCCGGAAGACTTTGAGAGTGTGGTACGTGGGACTTTGAACCAAAGTATCGTCAGTCAGCTGAAATAGCACTAGCCTGCTTTGAAGATCGTCGACTTTTTCCGAGAAATGGCGAAACCGAAACCGATGTTTGGGGATGGAAGGGAAGATGATAAGGAATTTACTGGAGGACCGAAGCTTGACACAAAGAAAGCACAAGAGCTGAGTGTGACCATGCAATCTGTATCCCCTTTGCGTGCTGAGGACGTAATCCATTGGATAAAGTACTGGAAAGACATTGGTTTTCTGTAGATACTAGATTTGTATCAGGCACTGGAACTGTACTATGTATTTGGGCATCTGAGCAAGGCATATTTTTCATTGAGACAAGAACCTAGCTTTGATATTTATAGATTCAATACTTGGGAGTTGGGTATCGTGGAGCTTTTTGGTCTGGTGTTGGTTGGTAGTTATTACTCAGTACTCGGCGACGGAACGGGGCCTGAGGATATGATGTCACTCACTAAGGCACCATTTACCCTCAACCGCATGTCACATACTCCATATATCTACTGATACGCTGAATATCCATTCAGGTGCGAGTAGAACTTCATCAACACATCTGCCAGTCACTCTTGAATGAGGATTTGGCATCGAATTGGCTTCGTCAGAGTGAAAGTTGCAGGCCAGAACTGAAGCTTGTGAAGAAGCAACAGATATTTAGGAAGTTCTGTATATACAAATCATGACGCCTCTATATTGGTGATAAAGAACCAGCCAGCTGTCATCACGGATGAGTTTCTGGAGCTTTAGACTCGGCATGGAGATGCGTTTGGGAGATTCTTGCGAAGGATGGAACTCCCGAGCAGAAGGATCTGTTCAGGGAAAAGTACGGAGGAAGAAGGGAGTTTGAGAACCCAGCCACTGCAACGGCGCAGTATTACAGGGGTATATATACAAACTTGTTGGAAGACCCGGAGGGTAACGATGGTGAATTTGAATTTTGATATTGCTACTCTTGTTTCGTTGAAAGTAGTATCATTTACAACTACCACTTGCAATGGGAGGGAATGTGTGGTCGCAGACATGAGATATCAGCTTGGCCAATTCCAGTGAATAATTGCACTGATGCCGACTGGTGCTCGATATATATATACGTGGAGGGATAGGAAAGTTTTTTTTGCTGCATAAATGAATTATCATATAGCTATTATTTATTGTACTGAGATTTAACTCTCCCTAGAATCTAAATCACTCATACATCTTGACAAACAGCAGCCCCCCCCCCCCCTAAATTATATATGTCACCTGGCTGAATGATGTATCGTGGGGTGGCCAGAGCATGGAGCCCTTTTCCCTAGATAATTACATGCCACTGTACATACATTTACAGTAATGGGGCGGTCCTCGAGACACGGCCTTTCCTTGAGACACCTCATTTTTCCCCGGTCCGCTGATACATTGTGCCAGCCAGCCAACCAGCAATAGGTGTAATAGAGTCAGAATTTGGTGTCCAAATCAGCATTTTGAGTCTCGTTCCGTGAAAAGTGCCTCACAAAATATTGAAAATGACATATGAGTCTTCGAGCGTCCATTATCATCACCTCAGTATGATAGTGCGTAGATTTGCTTAGAAAGCAGTGATGTGACTACTGATTGAAGTGGCTCAAAGGATTTGCTCTGACATGCCCTTTACCCACTGCTCATACGTTTCAAATATTTACCATACATATACATTAATGATTTGGTTTCTTTTCAATATAAAATTCCCAAATGGAATATCGCAGTGTTGGAATCACTCAGTGAAGGTGAACACAACATAGGATTTCGGTACGACAAGGGGACAAGGAGGCAAACAGGCAAAAGGGGGAAAACACTACATTAGGGTATATAAGTGTATTATCGCGAGGTGACCATGAGGGATTGGCATTCCATTAGTTTGCCGAGGTAGGGTGCAATCCCGAATTCCAACATGCAGAATTTTATTTAAAAAATCAGATACATTTGGCCGTCTCAACTTAGGACCGCCCCATTACTGTAATTTTGTAGAATACATGCACAAAATAGTAGCTTCAAATACATTAAGTGCCAGCTCACAGGTGCAGGAGCATCAGGAATGGTGCCCAGACGGGGGCAACGGGCAACGCCCCATTATCGCTGCGTTATCAAGCATTTATCAGCGGAGTTCTCGGTTGTCATGAATATGTGTTTGAGACTTTGAGCGCTTTGCGCGAAAACATACTTTGGATCTGGTCCATACACTCACAGTATAGCATCGTTAGCATCCGGAGTCTAGATAGGTACGGCATATAATATGCAATCCACACCGCAAATAACTCATATCAGCGCATTTCATTGATTGTGGACCAGAAGCCCTGTTGTGGCTGTGCCGCCGAAACCAAACGACGAGCCCGGAGTTTGCCGGGCGTCCTTCGCAGCGATTCAAATATTCGAGTTTGGCCTTGACACGCTGTGATTTGGCGCCTGCTAGCGGCATGTGAGTCATGTTTGGAGTAACTAGCTCCTGTGGACCCTGGAAGACCCCACCAGCATGAGGAATGCCCTTAATCTCAGTCCTACTTCGAGAGGAACTCGAACACCGGCATGAATCCTGAGCTCTCTAGCTCCGTACCACATGAATCCATTCCCCTCTGCAGTCTCGGTCATTCTGAACACGAGTTCGCTCCTCATTCTCCTCATCAACAACCCAGGCCTTCTGGTGCCACACTCAACTCTCGGTCTACGCATAGAGTCAGTACATGGTGGATTCTACGCCTCATAGTTTTCCTTCTCCTCGAAGTTGGCTTCCTCATCCTTGCTATTTACTGTCTGGCCAAGCCGATTCCCCTTCCCTTGTCCAATAGCGACACTGTTGTTCGAGAGGCAAAGGCACTTGTGACTGCGATTACTGTTGCATGGCACGCACTTGCTGCCCTCGTGGCGAAAGACATAGCGATTCATGTCTTCAGCGCTGAATGTATTGCGCAGTATCAACGCACGGGCTGGTTGAATCCCGGGAAGACGGACAGCGTCTCCATAGTGACCAGCAGTCTTCTCTCCAAAGCTATCCATTTTACCTCCCGCAGTGCGACATTCCACTACCGCGTGGCATTTGCTGCGGTTCTGGCCCTGATGGCCCTGGGGCCCATTGGTCCTGCCGTGCTCACCGTGATCCCAATTTCTGCTCAGGGGTTGCAAGAAATCCAGCTGAGCAATCTAACGTTGACTCGCACATTCGACTCGAGTAGTTCCTCCAATGGTTCAGTAGAGGACATGGCCACCGACAGAGCCGAGCTCATCCTGACAACGGAGACGTTCGAGAACTATACGTTTGGGTACCGAACTGTGGATGAATCAGTACTCATCCCCTGGCCCCAGCCAGGTCTGGAGTCTCAAGAAGGGGCGATCAAGTATGCGACAGACGTTGTTCTATACAATCATAATTGCTCCTGGAGCCCTCCCGTGACAAGTATGCCAACCTTCTACGGAGTACTCATGGGAGAAGTGAAAACATCTGATGGAAAAGAATGGACAACACGAGTCCGTTCCGGGAGTCAAAACGAAGTATATAATGAGATAGAACGCTTTGGTGAGTCCAGTGATACAGTGCCTTATTTGGACCTGCGATCGCTCATGGCGCCGCTTAGATATGATTATGCCCCTCGTCACTACAATGCACTCTTCACTGTCTGCCAACTCTACTTCGG
This sequence comes from Lepiota venenata, assembly GCA_004296355.1. NCBI lineage: Eukaryota > Fungi > Basidiomycota > Agaricomycetes > Agaricales > Agaricaceae > Lepiota > Lepiota venenata. The sequence goes on from RCFS01000030.1 coordinate 40,545, forward strand.
CTTTCCTTTTTCTGGGGGGACCCGCTAAACCCGCTGACAACAACCCGGTGAACCAGACGCGGAGAGGGCTCGACCTCACAGGGATCCCCTCCATCCCCTTCATATACGGTGACAGTGATTTCTCAGACCAGGCAATCGAGCTCCGAGCGAGTGTGCTACTATGTGAGCCACGCTCGGACATCTTCCCTGCAGAGGTCATTTTCGAGAAGGGAGCGCTGCGGCTTGCTCAACGCACCAAAGGGTCATCGCCCATAGGGAATATCCCGACGTCCGGCGCCAATGTCATATTCACTCAAGCATTACTCTCGGCTACACGGCCCGATATGGATAGCAACAATATCGAACGTCTATCCGACCATTCAATTTTCCTCTTCCTGAACCCGTCCCAAGATGCCACTACTGGAAAGCGCAAATTATTATCATTGGAAGAGATTAACAAGAATATGAACTCATATATGCAAATTGCTGCAAAAGCCTACCTTAGCGGGACCGTCGTCCAGGATTCCAGTGGCAAGTTGACACGGACGTGGACTACACAGAACGGGGCTATTGAGCGGCAGCAGCCTGCGTTGGTCACCAGCAAACCCTTCTTATACGCCCTGGTCGCCCTGGTCGGTCTTTTGGCACTGTTACTATCGGGTCTGTTAGTAATGAGCCGGCATAACGAAATGCAACCGTTTGATCTCTATCACTTCACAATCAGAGGTAAGCACCTATGGGCGCTCATTCTCCTTATTTACTGCACAGCAGCACAAATTGAAATAACTTCCAGATAGCATCACACGGAAGCTAGTCCCTCTTCTCTATTCCAGCTACGAAGATCCATCAGCATCTCGCCCGGAACCCTCACAGCCAAATACTCTCCATATTGCTCGGTTTTCCCCAAAGGACCGGTCGGTGGCCACTTTACGTCTCCTCGTCTTCGTCTTCCTAGAAATCGCCTTCATCACCCTGGGTATCTGCTGCCTCTTCAAACCAATTCCCCTTGCCCTGTCGGACCCGAATGGTCGCAATTTGGGGGAAGCCAAGGCAGTTACCACTGCCATATTAGTTGTATGGCATGCACTTGCCGCTCTCGCTGTAGAAGACTTGATGGCTCGCGTCTTCAGCGCCGAATGCATGGCACAGTATCGTCTTACTGACATGTTGAAGCCTGGTGAAACGGATAAAGCATCTACGATCACTGCCGGTTTATTCTCCAAGTTAGCACATTTTATCTTGGCACCGCCACGTCCCAATATCGTGTGGGATTTGTTGCGGCGCTCGTATTGATGACTCTAGGCCCCATAGGCCCCTCAGTCATCACTGTCACTTCTATCGCCTCCAACGTACCTGAGGAAATCCAATTGAGTAATCTGACGTTGACCCATACGATTACTTTGGACCCCTCCAATAGCACTACGAGCGAGGATAGAGCGTCTGAGAGAGCTCAGCTTATCCTGAGGATGGAGACTTCCGAGAACTACACGTTCGGATATCAAACTACCGAGGAACGTTTACTAATTCCTTGGCCCCAACCTGGTCTGGAGTCGAGAGAAGGAGGGATAAGGTATTCAACAGATGTTGTGGCATACGACTACAATTGCTCGTGGAATCTTCCAACTATTGTTGGGAACGAAACGTTCGAGCTAACAAAACTGTTATTCGAAGGCAAGGCCATAACAGTCAATGGACAGGAGAGGCAAACGCAAATAGGTGATGGGGTTACCTATTCACCAGGATATGGCAAGTCCGCATAAATTAACTGGCCTCAGTCGGTCGTAAAATCACTTACAACTCGACACACAGATGCGATTCTTCCCCTCACTCCTCCGACAGATTCTGCACTCGCTCAGAGTGCTGCATCAGCCTTCCTATTTTTCGGAGGGCCTGCTGGGCCTCGCGGTGGCCCTCTGAATCTGACTTCGGTAGGGCTGGATCTCTCGAGCATCCCCTCCTCTACTGCTTTGATGAGTACAGGCATAGGCGACGTCTTGCTCGAGTTTCGGGCGAGCGTCCTGCTATGCGAGCCCAATCTTCACATATATCCCGGGGATGTTCTACTCGAGCGAGGGGCATTACGCCTTTTACAACCGTCCAACAACCCATCGCTTATAGGCAATATACCTGGAACCGCTGTCAATGTTATTTTCACCCAGGCGCTAGCCATGGCTACACAGCCAGTCATGAGTACAATCAACCTCGAACAGCTAACCAACTATTCCATGTCTCTTTTCCTCGACCCATCTCAAAACGACCCATCCAAAGGACGCAAAATACTGTCATTAGAGACGATAAATAAGTATATGAATTCTTATCTACAGATCGCAGCAAAAGCCTACCTCAATGGTGTGGTAGATGACAGCTCTAGTGGCAAGTCGTCACGGCAATGGGCAACGCACATTGCAATGAGCGAGCGTCAGCAGCCTGTCCTAGCCGCTAGCAAACCATTCTTGATAACTTTGGTTGTCATTGTTGGTGTTTTGACGATATTGCTATCAGGGCTGTTGGTGATAATGGATACGGATATGCAACTATTCGATCTGTATACTTTTACCATCAGAGGTAGGTACAAATACCGTCTTTTATATATGGCAATGCTAATCCCATAACAACAATAGGCTCGGCCATTCATGACGATGAATATTAGGTGCATTGCCCGCAAGGACAGTCAAAGGTTCAAAGGAAGGACTTGTGCATTGAATCTCAGGACGAAACCAGATCCAATCTAAAATGTAAACCAGTATCAGGCATTTAATAACACGAAATGGACCTATCATTACCTACACGTAGCTCCAGTTGCAGTAAACGTATTTCCTATCCCTGCCAGAGACTAGGTAGATCTAACAAAGTGAAATACCTTCGCGTCCGAAGTAAGTAGTGTTACACTATGACACACAATTAGACAATCGATGTCTGGGCTCGCATTTCGCCTTCCGAGTTCCGAGTCCCGACCTATGCTTTTGCAAATTGTACCCAAACGCAGCACGTGGTACACCATACCCACTTATCGGACCTTCAGATGATTCTTGTCACCATGGTTATAGGTTTTCCCCTGAACCAGAGGTCTTTGCAAATTCTGTTTTACGCTAATTATCTTGAATTCAGCTCAACTGGCGCAAAGGAAAATGCCTACACCTGGGATTGGTGGTTTTGAAGGGCGCATCTGCCCTCTGAAATAACAATAGGCTATCTGTAGAGAGATGAGAACTCAGCACTCGTACGAACGAGGACTAGGTTTATTATGTACCTGTAGAGAGATGAGAACTACGGTACAGTTAGGACATGTAAGATGTAATAGGTATCGAGTGGGCTCACCTCAGCACTCGTACGAACGAGGACTGAGGGAGCAGTAGGCGACGAGAAGACAAAGGTCTATATACTGCGGATCATGGTCTGCGTGGTATGGAGGAACGGTAACTACCTGTCTAAGTGAAAATGGTGAGTACTGTAAGTGTTATATCGACGCGTTCATGCCTCGAGCTATCGTGTGCGTCCCGAGGTCTTGGGCGCGTGTTTGCGGAAATCTAACACTATCTGCTATCTAATCTGAAAAGGTGACACTTTGTGCATTCTCGTCCCGTTTCGGATCGCACATATCGCAAAGACCATTTCGGGACTCTAAAAATTTCATCTCAAATGGAGTCCGACTCATATGAGATTTAGTCAGACCATCGTGTTTTTCGACCTTCAGTAAATGGTTTTAGGAAGGCTTGAGATTTTCGCGATCTGGGCACACCTTTCGACTGCAATTGACCTGATGATCGGTTAGTAGAGTCACGTATGAAGATAAAGAAGAGATACCGGGCTTTTATCAAAGGCCTGAGGAGCGAAATCAGTACAAAATGAAATGAGATGAAACATATGCATGTATTGCATACTTTTTTGCTCCGGTGTTTACATTCGCGATAGTAAAAGAAGGATCTGATGGAAAATATTGAACACGACAGAGAGGGTAACGAAAATACCCTACTGAAGCATGTGACACATTGAAGCTTGACAGTTGAGAGCCAGAAAAAGGTATGAAACGATACAAGCGCAAGGCTGGAATGATATTACACAACTGGAATTTTGTGATTATATATATATACTCTTTACACACGATAAGTCCGGGCTTTGTAAGTTGGACCACCAGTAATTGTTAAGCCGTTACCCCAAAAGGTGTATACTACTAGAACATACTATGTCCTCCGTTCCCGATCTGAAAGTGTACATTAGAGAGGTTGTAAGGCGTATAGGGTTATAGCAAACTAGCTAACCTCACTCCCACCCCAACAGCAGCAAAACAACAGATTCACTGCCAGTCCGTCAGCTGTGGATATTTGGACACTCGCTATGGCTGAAAAGAGCTGAAAGGTCACCGACACTTCTCACCACGTGTACGTACAATTCAACGCAGATCGACACAAACCAACGAAAGCACCCGATTCCCTCAGACATCGTGATAGACAGTGTGTGTCCAATGTGCCCTTCCTTTTTCTTTTCTTTAATCTTCTCTTGTCCCTTTCATTCCTACCGCCAACCACCCCACTCCACTCCCGCTACCCATTAGGTATCCTCTCGCCAAACATCCTCTCTTTCCCCAACCATCTCTGAGCGAACGGTTTTGCGCTAAGGTACGGCGTATCGTCATCAGATTGTCCGACTATGGAGGCCCAGAAATGAGTTGCTCAACGGAACGCCCATTTGCCGAACGGCATCTCATCAGGTGCGCGTGCCGGCCCTCCGAGAGTGATGATAGGCCTGAAAAGGCATCAATGACCCCAGGGACCTCTTGAAGATCGGGGTACGTGTATTAATAGTACAAAAACCTAGATGTCAGAGTCGGTGGTTCAGTAGATGGAGGAGGGGATAGGGTGGAGGAAGGACAATATTGCCAGTGTAGGCAGTGGCGGGGTCAGGCGGTATAGTGCTGCCGCATTTGCCCTTGATGTCGGCTGTCCAGATCTTGCACTTGGGTAGCTCGAGCGGGATGTCCAGTTGTCTGGAACTAATCGTTTCAATAATTCAGCTTTGTCAGACCAACTCAGACCTTTGCATTGAATTCATACAAATCTCACATGAGCTCCATAACACAGCTATTTGAGGTCACAATATAAACCATCCAACAATGTCGAGAATCGTATTTTGCTTGGAGCGGAAACCCATACCATCATCAGTCTCGTGGAGAAGTGAGATTTGCTTATGGAGACCATCCGATCACTTCCAACCTTTCACAATCTCCTCTTTCAAGAAAGATTATTTTCGAGGAAGCTGCTGCATCAGGTCTTGCTACCGTTATCAAACTCCATCAGCACCGTTGCAATGCATTGGTACTCAACCAAGGTACAGATGGATGTCAATGTCATGCATGTCATGCTATTCGGGACGAGCAAGAGCCCACACTGCGAACGCCGGCACGAGACAAAATGCCAACATGGATTGGCACACATCAAAGCGCACACAGACGAGGATCCCGCCCCTGCAGCGCCAAGAACGTAGTGACTCGAGATGGGTTCCCTCACACTCCGGCCATTATCGATGCATTATCAGCCAGGGAGGATTTATTGCAGTATAGTGTGAGTACATGGAGAATCAAGTGTTGAAAATATCAAATGACGCGCATACAGCGGCTTACCGAATCAGATGGACTACTGGACACATGCATTGGGGGCCAGATGGATTGGAAGGAGGTCCATGCCCGCGCTGGTGTGATCTAGGGGGATCTGTGATTGGGCAAGGATGATGAATCATGGGTTGCGGCGGGTGGGCAATTAGTCCAGTACGACAGCCAAGTGGTGGGGGCTTTGAAATGTGACTGGGTCACTCACTATGGGCTGGTAAACCGGGATATATGCGATTGGGATATATGCAGTTGATCCTCACTATTTGGTAGGCAATACATGCAAGTAATAAATGTGGTGGTGCTCGAAGAGTAGGGGGTGCTACTAGTAAACAGGTCGACTATCCAGATTACTCGAACTCACCTTCTGTTCACCGGCGACTGCACACCTGCCAACGTCTCACAGAAAACTTTAGGTTACTCTTTTAGATCTCTAATTATCTTGCCTGGGGTTCTTAAATATGCCCCCCTGTAAATATAGGGAGGGAAATTAGGGACTGTTCACTCCTCTCTTCTCTCTTCGAGCTCTCTCTCCCCCTACATTGTCAACTCATTTCTCGATGCTTCGACAAACAATATGCTTCGGCACTTTTTCAAGACATCCAGATTTGACCCCTCGCTTTTGTTTGTTACCAAGTTTGGCGGTTCTCGGTCCCTGCCCTGTTCTCTGTCCGTCACACACCAATTGGTTCCCCTTTCTACTTGTCCGGGTTAAAGCCTCAGCACTCAACGGCTCCGTTCCGCTACATGCTGACCACTTTGCACCAGGGCCCTGTTTGATGCTTTTCGGGCTTTTCACGTCCCTCGTGCACGTTGAGGTACCGGAGAGATATCTCCTGCAAGGATGTCTGGGGTCCTCTCAATCAGCTCCATCATGCCTGTCAATCAAATACGAGATGTCTTTCGGCAAATGGGCTTTCCGTTGAGCAACTCATTCCGGGCCTCCATATCCGACAACAACAAATAATTCAGGCGCCAAGCCCAAAGGACCAAATATATTAGGATTTATGTATCCTCACAGCCGTTCGTAAATCGCTAGGGAAATGTTTCCCGGTCTACGATTATAATAACGCCGGGTAGAAGGAGATAGATGACCCTAGTCCCTGTGAAGATGGCAAGCAACTGGTCCATAGGGTAGGAATGCATAAACAACCCACGGTTGGAAATAAGAAGGGAAAGGTGAGTTAGATGGGGCTAACTGGTGGAATACTGGCAAGAGCACTGATGAGAATGGTGCCTCACAAGCTGCGCGGATCAGTGCCTTGTTCTAGCATGCATATCAGATTCAAATTAGTTATCTGCTATAACTAAATCAATGCCGGAGCTTATCCTCTGAGATGAACGTGAATACATCTACCCTCATCAACCGGCAGCTGACCCTGTGAAGTGAGCATGGAAGTGCGATGAAGCGTGATATGGGCATGAAGTTGAGTATGGCTTGATGGTTTCCAGCTGTCAATGCCTTATTTCTCAAACTTACTGGTACTAATATCAATTGATCCATGCCATTAATTATGCTAACCTAAATTACAGCCATTGTACGATTAAAGCTATAAGTATTGTAGGTCCCAATATTTGATAGCTACCTAATTGATTGGATCATGAAACCGAGACATGAGCACGCTGATTAGATCATCTCAAGGTTTCTCATCCTGAACATGAAATGCATCAAGCGTGAGCAGGCCCTTTATGCTCCGTGAAATTATCACGCGGACTCGTCACCTGTTGTGATAAGTAGCATAACAGTTCACCTGGGTCTAACCCCACCCGAGTTGCCGAGTGTGAGCACAAAGGGACAGGTGGTCAAGTAAGAGAGCGAGACACCTTAGTCAGTATGTAGCGCTGCGCTGTTTGCAACAATGCCTTTTTTAAAAATAAATTCATTCAGGAAATTGCTGAGTGCATCGTGGTCATGGGGCATACATAGGGTGTGTAATGTTCGTCGATTGCTCAGATGAAACGCCAGAAAAAGTGCAATCATCCTTTGGTTGAAGAATTACCCTAGAACGAAAACCTTTATTAGGGAAGGGCAGCTACGAGGTCAGATAATTGCTGCCACCACTTGATCCTTGGAGCTGCGGTGCTGAAGGCTCGAGTGCGCTATCGATGTCGCTCATCATCTGAGCGTAACCTCACGGCTGCAGGATGATCACCTTTTTCAGATAGCCATTACGTAAGGTCTGCCAGTACCTCAGTTCCTCGATCGTTTCCCCCTTGAACGGAGGTGCCGCACTGGAAATTGCATTTATCATGGAGTTCCACGAGCTCCAGAGCCTGAGTCAGTTCATCAGCCTAGTTTTCGATGCCCAAAATGCGCAGACTGTGAGGCCCTCGCCTAGCCCTCTCCCCCACCCTGACTACCTGTGAACACGGCCAGGGCCTCACTGGCCATGGCCCCACGGCCCTCTTGCATTACGATATCATCTCAAACACGATGTATATGAACGGGCCTGGCCTAGCCCCCCCTGAGCTCGCCTCCCTCCAAGAAGTTCGGGGGGCCATATACTGGTCTAAGGCCCCAAGTGGTTGTCCGCGAACAGTGTCAAGATATCATTACGAGATCGGGAGTGATTGCAATGGCGAGAACATAAAGTTGATCGCGCTGGGTACTGCCTAACATGGGTGTTGTGTATGTTGGATACCTTGCGTCGTCATCATCGGTTGTGAGGCTTGCCACCGGGAACGCAGATGAAGAAGGTACACATATAGTCGGACGGTTTCTTCCCGTCCCAACTAAATACCTTTACCATCACTACCGTTCGTCTTTCCTTTAATAGTGGCTGAGGGCGTTGTACTCGCATATCGGGTAGATGGCCAGATCCGTAACGATAGTATGGTTGATATCGTATCTGACTTATCTTAGGGAAAGATCGCCCTCACGCGTTCGGTTGGCCCAGGCCTATCATGTCATAACCACGCTTTTGAGATGATTCCTAACACAATGACGAACGTCTCTAAGCCAGACCCGATAGCTCTGCAACTGATTCTATTCTCTCAAGTGAGCCAATCCATCTCTTCACTAGAGCGCGTAGGCCGAATCGGAGGACTAGGACTAAAAAACTATGGTCCGTGAAGATTTCAATTCGATTATTGTCAACGAACTGGGATTATAAATGACGCTAGCCTGCCGTCGATTTTTTCTTGGGATGGCATAAGAGGATGGCTCGGGAAGAGGCAAGATAGTGTGGCGTTTGGTAGGGACCGAGGCTTGACACGAAGATGGGACAAGAGCTGAGGTGATTGCGCAATCCGCGTCTTCTCCACGGGCCGAGCAGGTGCTCCAATACTAGAGAAAATGTCGTTTTTTGGGTAAGTTCCTTGGCTATTAAACCTTTCGGCTCACGTAAGTTGTAACAGTATAGCCTATTTCGGAACTATTGGACAATCGAGCTTCAGTGCTTGGTCGTGGGTATGAGCGACAGGCATGGAAACATCGTGGCCCATGCTGTCTCTCGCTACAGAACTACTTGGTAGCTCCATTCATCTCGTGTTCCTTGGGAAATTCCAGATGAAAATCTCACGTTAGGTGTCTAGAGCGCGAGTCCAGCTACACCCGTGTCATTTGCGTCCTAGTCTCATGTATTCTGGATCAAGGGCCCATCAGGGGATCTTTTCACACAAATGCGATATATCATGCCAATTTGGCCAGAGCTTCGGAAGTAATTATCACTTGTACCTAGGATGGTTTCAGGGGTCCCCTTGCAATCTGCTTCCTGATATTCTTTGAGTCCATCTTGATCTTCTTTGCCCTGTAGCCCTGTGTCCATGATCAAACCATGAGAATGAAACCGAAATTCTTGCTTGTTCGTAATGACTATAGCCGAGAAAGTGTTCCAGCCGGTTGCGATCGAGTGGTCCCACTGCCTTTCGATGGCATATGGACGCGTCAAAAATGGCCCTCCCCTTCAGTATAGTGCCAAATAGCTCTTTATGTGCTCCATCACCCGCTGGACAATCAACCAACGTCTGAACTTCCTCAAAATTGCTCGAGGAGGTGATCGGTTCCCTCACTGCCTTTGACCACGTGGTTTATTCCTGTTGTACAGTACTTCTCATGATCCTTGGCATGCTTCTCCATCAAACAACTGACATCGGTGTCATGGGAGCAGAAATCTTGATTCATGATCAAGTGCAATCCATTTTGGAAGGTTGTGCAAGTGGACTTCCTTCAAAAAGACTTGAAACGTCTCATGAAGGAGACGTTATTAGAGGAACTATGTACAAGTGCACCGGGTTTGGTACTCCGGCTGCGATTCGCCTCGAGCGTCAGGAAGTGTGGTTTAAATTTCGTGGGAAAGACAGGATCCAGCGTGAAAGCCAATGAAACTTACAGATTTCAGATGTATCCGGTGTCGATAAATATAATAAATCCATCTTAGCTTTCTGCCACTGGCTCCCTTGGTAGGTATCTGCCACTTGCCACTTTACTACCCACGATGTGTATTACTTGTGGGCGCATGCAGCTTCGACTATTTCATCAAAGGCACGGAATGCAAGTGCTCGATTCCAGCTGTTCCTGATACGTAGTCGAACTCGAATACTTGACGGGATTGCTCGCATTGGATGTCAATACCCCCTCGTCATAAAAGAAGTTAGCCTTGTCCACGTGGAGAAGTTAATTTTGAGGAATCCTCTTTCTCCATATTGGAGTATCTTCTTTCCACACTAATGATGAGGCATAAATAACAATGCTCAAGGGGTTACTATACTCGGACGAGAGTGTAATCCACCGAGGAGCACACATAGAACCGCAATAGTACAGCATCGACATCAGCAAAATCGAGAATCTAGCCGGCCTGAGAAAGTAAATCAGGGTTGGAGGCCTTACACATAAGTTGCCTGCTTAAACCGTTGGACGGCGGAAATATAGTAATCGAACTGCACGGACATTCAGTAGAACTATCCAATGAAGAGCCTGTTTACCAGCCAGAGGAATTATGCTATGAGGAAGACGTGCTGCAAATATGTGGGAAAAAAACAGAGCCCCGCGAGTATGTACACGGAGTTCCGCATTCGGTTTACCGAGGAATACAATAGTCGCATCGTTCGTGAGTGCTGAGAGTTTGTAGCGCGGGAGACTGAGGGAATTGTTATAGGAGATTGACTAAAAAAATGAGCCGATAAGATTAGCCGGCGAAGGAGCCCCCAGCAAGCAAGAATATCCCTGGAACCATGGTCCAATCGGCGCGGCTATACGCCTCTTGAACGAACCTCTGCTAGGAGGGACAGGGATCGGAGAACTATGATGTACAAAGGAGAAGTGAAAAGAGAAATGGAGAAAAAGGCCTACTCGTATAAAGACACTATAATTCACCCACCTATGTAATGATTCCGCAGGTGTTCCAATATCGTTGATCAAAAGGTGGAGCGTATCTATAGTATGCTTGATCCTCGGCCCGCTCGAGGATGCTGTGAAGGGCACGATTGTCAAAATCGGGCAAGCCGGGGGCTGAAGCTGGAATTACCTTCTCTGATATATCGACAAAAAGGATCATCCCTGAGATTCCCACTGCTTTGTTTTAAAACGACAACCCATTGCACAGTCAGCCCCTATGACGGTCAGTCGGAACGATCAACGGACGACCGATCCAGGACGGGGGGCCTTAATGTGGTGTTCCTGAAATCTCGTGAGTTCCATTACGCGGAGAGGGGGCTATCCAATGCTAACATCGGCCTCGCAGGAGTGTCACATATACAATGGGGGAGGGGGAAGTCAATGATCAATCATGCTATTACCTCGGCCCTGCACATTAAGTACTAGCATATCATAGGATAAAATATCTGATGTTGATTTCGTGCTCAGTTATCCAGAGGACAGTGCTCAAACTGTGGAACGCAATATAACATTGCTCCCCTTGCGGCCAAATTTCACATACTGAATATGCAGGACTCTTGCTCTAGCTTACTCTTCTGTGCAGTACGACTACATGCCTTGACATTTGCTGGCTCTTATCTCCTTTTGTAATTAGCCACATTTGATATTTTTGTATTGATGGCCGAAGCCGAGAAGCGCCAAATGGTTCAAGGATAGTGCGTGCCATTTATTCGGGACCCCAACATTGTCAACAGCTTTGGTCAGCCGTTCTCGCCGCAACAGAGAAGTCATGATGTCGGCCTCTTCCCTATGGTACAGATCCTTATAAAGGGTCTCCGCGGAGGAATATCATCAAACAAAGATGGCGTCCGACGCGATACGACTTCCTCCCTTGGATGGTTCCGTCATCCTTCCTGAGGCCGTCGACTTTCAGCTCGAGCACAATCCAAAGGAAGCCATCTATGCGTTCAGTCAAGTCCCAGGACAAATCACGAATGTCACATTCCTCGAATTCGCTCGAGCGTGCGACCGGGTTTCGCACTACATTCGACCCCGTCGCTCTGGCCCTGATGGACGAGTTATTGCAATCATCCTGCACGCAGACACGTTCCTATATCAAACGATCGTAGTTGGGATTATGAGAGCAGGTTTTGTGGTATGGCGAATCCCGCGGTACAAGTGCTTGTTCTGACGTGGTTGGCTTCAGCCATACCCAATCTCCGCACGTAACTCGCCTCCTGCTATCGTCCATATGCTCAAGAATACATCGTCGCATGATATCTTAGCGACACAAGCAACATTGACGGAGCTCCTAGGAGGTATTAATGAGGAGATTCGACGGCAGAGTGAGGACTGGGACCTACGGATAACCGAGATGCCGACACTGGACCACATCTACCCAAAGCTGGGTTCCGAAAGTGAATCAGACCCGCATGATCCGTACCCCCGACCCTCTCAACGTCCCGGGCTGGATAGTGTTGCGCTGTACCTGCATTCCTCTGGGAGCACGGGCTTCCCAAAATCAATTCCACAAACCCACCGAGCTGTTACGGAATTGGCATCCTTCCGTGAGTTCTTGAATCTGATCTATGTTCCCAAATATCGAACATTCGCACATAGAAATTCCATCGTTGACAGCATACACTCCCCGGTTGCGCGTAGGAGGCATAGCCAATCCTCCTTTTCATATCATGGGCTTTTTTCTTCATGTTGTGGAGCCACTTTACGGTGTCCTCACTACTACTCTCTATCCCCCTACTGTCCGCACACCCACTTCTCTTCCTATGGTTCCAAGCCCTGACAGTATAATGGACCATATGAAACGAACGCAAACGAATTCAACAATTATCATCCCTAGTGTGATACATACATGGGCACAATCACAAGAAGCCGTCGATTATTTGAAGACCATGTTACTTGTGGTATGTAGAAAGGGAATTATTAGCACCAATTTGCTTACTTTTCATAGGGAACCGGAGGTGGTCCTCTTTCGGAAAAAATCGGACAGTATCTTGTAGGAGCTGGCGTCAATATCAGGTCCATGTATGGGGCGACCGAGTTTGGCAGCCCCACACCGGCCCGTAAGGAGCTGCGAGGTCTAAAGTATTGGGAATGGTTTGATTTTAGTGATAAAATTCAACTTCACTGGGAAGATCAAGGCAATGGAACCTACGAGTGCCGAGTTTTGGTAAGCGTATGGATTTGGCATACTATGCCTCTGGTATTGATATCCCTACCCAGACGTGTGATACCCACCACCCCACTGTCGAGAACATGACCAATCCACGAGGATATGCGACGTCAGATCTCTTCGTCAAACACCCTGAATTTCCCAACTTGTGGAAACTGTATGCATGTCCTTACTGCTCGTTCGATCCGCTCAACGCATATCTCTTCTAGGGTTGGTCGCGTTGACGATGTCATTATTCATTCGTCGGGAGAGAAGACGGTGCCAGCGCCTATGGAGAAGATAATTGCGAGTAGCCCACTGTGTGTCACTCACAATCCCTTGATGATTCTCTTTATTGACCCCTGCGTTCAGTGTCCAAGGAGTTGTTATGTTCGGACGGGAGCGTGATCAAGCAGGAATTCTTGTTGAACTGCGTGACGAGAGAGCTGAGACCAGAAACCCCGAGAAGTTGGCTGCCCTACGAAACCAAATCTGGTCCGTAATACTTGCAATTTCGGGCCAAGGCAACGTATTGAGCTTAAACTAGGCCTTTTGTAGAGGAAGCAAATCAAGTTGCACCGACATTCAGCAGGATCTTCAAGGAGATGATTCTGTTTACGAGACAAGATAAACCTTTGCCCCGCGCTGGCAAGGGTACCGTCATGAGGAAGGCTGCTCTCCAGGTCTATGATGAAGAAATTAATAAACTGTGAGCTCGTCAAACGTGTTTCGTGGGTCTCTTGCTCACGCTGGCAACTTAGGTACGAAAGAGTCGAATCATCTGCCGGCGGTGCGAAAGTTCAACCGCCCGCAAAGTGGGAGATTCCGACGGTTAAAGAATGGCTGAGGGATCAAGCCAGTGATATTCAGTCGGGCAAGGAATTTACAACGTCCCGGGATCTCTTCGACCAAGGATTCGATAGGTATGGCGAGCTTTTCTAACCTAGCGCCAGAGGCTAAGCCCACGCGATTTGCCCAGTCTAAGTGCAACTTTCCTTCGCATGCGCATCATTGGAGCACTGCGTTCCTCAGAGGAAACAGCCAGAGCCACACACAATATCTCTCAGGACACGGTATACAGTCACCCAGCGATTGATAAGCTGGCCGAGTTTATTTGCAGCGTTACCCGCAACCCCCAACAAGCCCAGGTCGCAGCCAGCGGGAAAGAGGGTATCGAGGATATAATTGCCAAATATTCTGCCGGGTTTGATAACTCGCCTGACGCTAGCGGAAGTTCTGTTGTTCTTCTGACCGGGTCCACGGGAAATCTTGGGTCTGAGATTCTCGCAGCGCTTCTCAAGGACGAGAATGTTCGAATCGTCTATGCATTCAATCGTCGTGCCAATCGGCCGATGGATCAGCGACACAGTGATCGATTCAAGGACAGGGGCTTCGATACAGCGCTCTTGAATTCCACTAAACTCCGTTACGTGGAGGGAGAGATGTCTGATGACAGTTTGGGCCTTGAACGGCAAATATATGATGAGGTTAGCCTTGGGGTCCTGGGATGTTAGTTCTTTGCTGATCATTCACTCAATCAGATTCAAACTTCGGTCAATATAATCATTCACACAGCCTGGAGACTCGATTTCAACTTGACACTGGCCTCCTTCGAACCCTATATTCGCGGTACGCGGAACCTGATCGACCTCGCTCGCCAAGGTCCTCATGCTTCCAGTCTGCGATTCTTGTTCACGTCTACCGTTGCTTCGAGTCAGTCTTGGGATCGGCGTCTTGGGCCTTACCCTGAAAGAGTCATTAAGAATCCCACATTCGCTGTTGGTGGAGGTTATGGGGAAGGGAAATATGCATGCGAGCGTGTACGTGGCCCTTAGTGGAACAAATTTGGTATCATCTCTAAACGCCCCTTCTAGATCCTCCAACTTAGTGGGTTACAAGCGTGCTCCTTGCGCATTGGCCAGCTTAATGGAGGTTTTCCAAATGGGGCCTGGGCAACCACGGACTGGTTCCCTATTCTTGTCAAGTCTAGCATAGCCCTCGGTGGTTTCCCCGAGGCCGCTGGTGTAAGTTAGCCTTACTACCAGTTCAATATCTTGTTCTCATTGTAATACCGACAGGTTGTTTCCTGGCTTCCGATGGACATTGCGGCGCAGGCAGTTCTGGATATTGCATTTTCAGAGACTAGGCCGCCCTTTGCTATCAATCTCGTTCACCCTCGTCCTGTTCCATGGAGGGATATTATTAGCCCCGTTCGCGACGCTGTTGCTCAGGAACTGGGCAGAGATAAAAATTCCCTCCCATTGATTCCTCTCGCAGAGTGGGTCCGGCGATTGGAAACCAGAGCCAATGATGCTAACCCCGATTTTGGTACCATCGTGAGTCTCGCCTCTTATTTTCACCCTAAGAGATGTATTGAACGCCCTCATTTTCAGCCTGCCATCAAGCTCTTGAGCTTCTTCAAAGGGTCCGTAAAAGCTGATGCGATGGTTGCAGAGAAAGGGGGAAAGGAAATGGAATCGTTGGAATTGACAAGATTTGAGACACAGAAGGCGCAAGAGATCAGCGAGGCTATATGCACCGTCCGTCCCTTGGAACATGCGGACGCGGCGTTGTGGGTAACTTATATGCGTACTGTTGGATTTATCTGAGCGGGAACGTGTTTCTGGCCGAGGGGAAGTTTGCGGAATAACCCTGAGTTACAGAATCATGTACTTAGCAGAGTTACATCATCATAAACGAATGTTTGTGGGGGAGCCCCCGGCGATCATTCCTAAGCCCGAGGTATCTTGACGCACGCACTATGCAGTCGACTCTGTCATAACCATACAGTTGTAAGCTTTTGCTAGTTATGAGTATGTGGTTTGAAAGCTAAAAAAATCAATTAAATTTATTAAATGATACTCTACTGGATGAGGGGACTATTAGAAACCACTGACACAGACATTCTCAATGTGAGCCATTTTTGAGAAGAAGATATAAACAGAAAAATTCAAGCTCAACAATTAACTTTTCAAATCATAAAAATCAAAGTTACACCTCTTACCAATATAGACTTGGGTGTGTGCCATCAAAACCCTGCAACCAACTCAGAGAGCCAAAGGTATGGGTATGCAGAGAAATGCCATGGGTTAGCAATCAACTGTACATGATGTTTATGCCTTTTGCACTGGCCCCCAAGAGAGACGCCGGCTTTCAGTAGGCAGGGCGGTGTGCCTTGCAATAACAATCACACCTACCATCATCGTCAAACGAGCATCCCGTAAGCACCTGTTCAACAATATCGGGTTTTGAAATCAGGATTTGAAAAAAAATTGGTGGCACCCAAGGTTGTTTGTCCCGCGGTATATGTGTTGAGTCACAGGTGTAGGTAGACTTATGTTTGTTGCCGAACAAGGATATGAGCCCGAGTGCTAGAAGCATAACACCTAAACGTCACCATGAGTAGCTGTCGAAGATTCCTGAAAGGAGTGTTGGCAATAGTCACCGCTACGTCAGCAGTAGTCAGTTGCTTAGCCAGTTGAGTCTAGTCGTGACTACAGTGACGATAAACATGACTAGTTACCAAAATGAGCGTATTATATAATCCAAAATTGATCCAGAACGTTGGACACCTGATCTCATTATTGTGTCTCTCAAATTCCCAGGCTGTTGATGCCACGACTAAAGTGACTTCGAATTACCATAAATGGAAAAAGCCATGGCTGCATCATGTAGTCGTCAAACTAGACTAGTAAGACGTATGATACTTTGGCACAACACTGCCTGAAAGGGTCCTACAGCATTGCCGATCGGCTCGTGACCCTTCTTCGGTCAGACCGCCCTGTGACCGAGAATTCTAAATGAAGTCGGCGTATGCAATGTTTGTGCGAACTGTGGCTCCAGTGGCGTCTCATTTCAATCTTATCATCTGATCCCTTAACATCATCGTTGGCCAATGCGCTTATTTAGAATCATTCACCCAGTCTCCGGCGATGCGAGTTACCCGAACAAGCAGGCCGATGCCCGTTCCCCGGGACAGAGAAGACAAGGAAGACAGAGAAGACATCCAGGCTGTTATCTCAGCGCCGCCTTCCTACCCTCGAACCCCTATATAAAAGGGGGGGTCTAGAGAGAAGCTGAGCCTCAAAGTGCATCCAAAATGGCGTCCGATACCGTCAAGTTTCCTCCTCTCGATGGCTCCATCACCATTCCCGAATCAATCGACTTTCATCTTGAGCACCACCCAAAGCGGGCCATCTATACCTTCAGTCAAGACGCGGGACAGGTTACGAATGTGACGTTCCTCGAATTCGCCCGGGCATGCGATCGAGTCTCGCACTACGTTCGACCCCATCGCTCTGGTCCTGACGGTCGAGTTATCGCAGTCATCCTGCATGCGGACACACTCCTATATCAAACCGTCGTTATTGGGATCATAAGAGCGGGTCTTGTGGTAATGTGTACCGTACTACGAGGTCTACTCACCTACTGATGTGGTTGATTTCAGCCGTACCCAATTTCCCCGCGTAATTCTTCACGGGCAATCCTCAATATGCTCAGGACCACTTCGGCGCACGATCTTTTAGCAACTCAGGCAACATTGACGGATCTCCTCAAAGGACTTGACGAGGAGATCAAACAAGACGTTGAAGGCTGGCCCTTACGGGTCACCGAGATGCCGACACTGAACCACATTTACCCCAAGCTGGGTTCCGAAAGTGAATCAGACCCGCACGATAGGTACCCACGACCTTCCCAACGCCCACCATTGGACGATGTCGTCCTGTACTTGCATTCCTCCGGGAGCACTGGTTTACCCAAATCCATTCCACAAACCCACCAAGGCATGGTCGAGTGGGCATCCTTTCGTGAGTGTGTTGATGCTGTCCGCTTCATTGGGTATTTATCATGTATGAATAGAAATTCCCATCCTATCACAGCATAGTCCCCCCCTGCGAATGGGGAGCATGGCACTTCCACCTTTCCATACCCTGGGGGTTTATACTCAGCTCCTACAGCCGCTTTATGGTGTTATCAATGTCAACCTTTATCCCCCTGTTGTTTACACACCAACCTTCCCTTCCGATCGTTCCGACTTCAGATAACATAATAGACCATATGAAGCGAACACAGACGAACTCTATTATCATCATCCCTGCTCTGTTGCATCTATGGGCTCAGACGCAAGAGTCAGTTGACTATTTAAAAACAATGGAGCTTGTGGTGCGTAAGGAGAAACTTTCCCAGTGTATAATCTACTTATTTTCTGTTATAGGCATTCGCAGGAGGGCCCCTTTCAGAGAGAGTCGGACAAGCTTTAGTGGAAGCTGGAGTTAATCTTAGGTCCATTTATGGAGGCACCGAGTTTGGCGCTCCTACAGTAGCCCGACTCGAACGCGAACATTCAAAAAACTGGGAATGGCTCGAATTTAGCGATAAGACCCAAATTCACTGGGAAGATCAAAACAATGAAACATACGAATGCCAGATTTTGGTAAGGACATAGATCTTGGAAACTTGCGAGGTGCTGATTGATGCGGTTAGACGTGTGACACCCACCACCCCGCTGTTGAAAACATGACTAGCCCGCGAGGATATGCAACGTCAGACCTCTTTATCAGACACCCCGAGAACCCCAACTTATGGAGGGTGTACGTGAAGCCCCGAGACCCGTTATTCCTGCTTGAGCTTATCTACCATTAGGATTGGTCGCGTTGACGACGTCATTATACACTCCTCGGGAGAGAAAACCGTTCCCGCCCCTATGGAGAAGATCATCTCGAGTAACCCACTGTACGTCCCTTTCGCAATATGAAATGCCTCATTCCTCACCGAAAGTTGCCCAAAGTATCCAAGGAGTTGTTATGTTTGGACGAGAGCGCGATCAGGCAGGAATTCTTGTTGAACCGCGAGACAACAATGCCGACACCAGTACCCCCGAGAAATTGGCTGGGCTGCGAAATCAAATTTGGTCAGTAATAATTTCCAGACTCAAATTTATACACAATATTAATGTGAAGTCAGGCCATTGGTTGCGGAGGCGAATCAAGGCGCTCCAGCATTTAGTAGGATCTTCAAAGAGATGATCTTGTTTACCAGTCCGGATAAGCCGCTGCCCCGCGCTGCTAAAGGAACCGTGATGAGAAAACTTGCTTTGCAAGTATATAATGACGAAATAAATGCGCTGTGAGTGCCATTTAAGCGGTGCCAATTCGCCCACATTCAAGTTAGGCAGATATGATACGGTAGAATCGTCTGCGGGCGGTGAGAAGGTTACTCCGCCAGCAAATTGGGAGCTCGAAACAGTCAAAGAGTGGTTGAAGAATCAAGTCAGTGACATCCAATCAGGAAAGGAGTTCTCAACGTCCAAGGACCTCTTTGAACAAGGTTTCGACAGGTAGGAGTCGTTCCCCTTCCCATGACATCTGGCGATTAAGCTCACGCGGTTCCGTCTAGCTTAAGTGCCACATTTATTCGTATGCGCATAATTGGGGCACTGCGCACCTCGGAGGAACTAACCGAAGCCACATACGAAATCTCGCAGAACACAATATATAGCCACCCAACAATTGACGATCTGGCCGAGTTTATCAGTGGTATTGTTGAAGACCCTCACCAAGCTCCGGTTGCATCAAGAGGGAAAGAGATTATCGAGGAGATGATTGCCAAATATTCTGCCGGATTGAATACCTCATCTGGGATTCACAAAGACGCTGTTGTGCTTCTCACAGGCTCTACAGGAAACGTAGGTTCGGACATTCTGGCTAAGCTGCTCAAGGATGATGGCGTTCGAGCCGTTTACGCCTTTAATCGCCGTAGTAGACAGACAATGGATCAGCGGCACCGAGAACGATTCTTGGATAGGGGTCTCGATGTAGAGCTCTTGAAATCTACCAAGTTACGTTACGTGGAAGGGGAGGCATCCGAAGATCACTTGGGATTAGCACATCAAGTATATGATGAGGTTGGGCTACGCATATGCAAAACCAACCAATAATTAGGGCGCTGACCAACTGTTCCAACAGATTCAGCACTCTGTCACTATAATCATTCACAATGCCTGGAGACTCGATTTCAACTTGACACTTGTCCTCCTTCGAGCCTCATATTCGTGGCACGCGGAATCTAATCGACCTCGCTCGTCAAGGTCCCCATGCTTCGGATCTGCGATTCCTGTTCACATCCTCTATCGCTACTAGCCAAGCGTGGGATCAGGGTTTCGGGCATTATCCAGAGGAAGTCATTAGAGATGCTGGACTCGCTGTTGGTGGAGGTTATGGAGAAGGGAAATATGTATCTGAGCGTGTGCGTCCCTCGCGTCCAACAAGTCAACATCGCACCTTAATTCCTACCTTAGATCCTTGAAGTTAGCGGGTTACAAGCGACCTCCATACGTATTGGCCAGCTTAGTGGGGGACTACCCAATGGGGCATGGGCGACCACAGACTGGTTCCCGATCCTCGTGAAGTCTAGCATAGCTCTTGGCGGTTTTCCAAGCCTGGAAGGCGTATGTTGAATATGTTACCACCTCGGGGTCAGAAGTGCTCATCACCTCACCATATTCGCAGGTCATCTCTTGGCTCCCTATTCACATTGCAGCGCAGGGAATCCTGGATGTCGCATTCTCAGAAATACGACCTCCCTTCGCCGTTAACTTTGTACATCCTCGACCTGTCTTCTGGAAGGACATTATTACGTTTGTGCGTGATGCTGTCGCTCAAGAATTGCGTGTCGGCCAGGACAAGTACCCCTTAATTCCATTCGCGGAATGGATCGAACGGCTGGATGCCAAGGCAAATGAGGCTCAGCCTGATTTTGACAAAGTCGTAAGTTCTGTTGTTTCCTTCTGTCCCGACCCGCATTAAGCGCTACCTTTTGGCCAGCCTGCGATCAAGCTCCAGGAGTTCTTTAAAACTGCTGGAAGGGCGAATAGAATGGTACAAGGCGGGAACATAGACCTGGAGGCGGTTGGATTGACGAGGTTCGACACATCGAAGGCGCAGGAAATCAGTGAGACTATATACACTGCCCGGGCTTTGGATCAAACGGCTGCGGTATCTTGGGTAACGTATATGCGTTCCGTTGGTTTCATTTAAGTGAGCTAGGTGTATTTGAACGAGAGAAGTCAAGGCTCGGTGTGTATAACAAACAGTTGATAAATACAGAATGGCAGAATCATTGCAGACCCTTTTGGTTGGAGTAACAGGCTCAAACTAGGACAAAATGAGAATATTCCATGACCATCAAGGAGGTGATCAATTGGTTATACACGAACTGGGCCACAGGAACATAAAAATAGGAGGTTTACGGAGGCAAACGACCGACGATTGGGGTGTATCGTTGTAAGAAACCCAAGCAGTATGAGCACCTGGCTCAGAAGGCGTTATTATTTGTGTAAGCGTGGAGTATCATTGATAATCATAGTGGTGGACAGTCCTCCAGGCGTTATCGCAAATGTCAGGACGAGTTGGTTGAGGGCCCAACGAATCAAGTGTGTAATGGACATAATACCCTCATCTTTCACTGGCAATAATTGCTGCCATCTTCTCGAGAAAGGATCCTGAGATTGTCATGCAGAACCCTGCAAAGATCGGAAAACATTGACCACAGGGTTGGGCGATAACAAACAAACAGCCACAGGCCACGGTCACGTGATGGGCTCAATACTCGGTCTTCCACCGCGAGGCAGGCGTCGCATCGAACTCGGTAATAATAGGGTACGTTCCCACGTTCAGTCCAGGGTACCGATATGGTGCCCCCTCGTACAAACAATAGCATATTCTCCACCCCTCCACCCTTTGCGTAGTGGATATACACCACGCGGGCCAATACATTTCCCCCTGTGGTGAGGCGACACCACGCTGCCCATGAGTAACGAACAGTGAGGAATTATGGGCGTGGTGGGTGCACACCACGCCCTTGCTACTGCTGGCTGACCACTTAGACGTGTGGTGACAGTCCACCACGTCCTATTTGAGTCGCTGAGCTGGGTAGGTGGTGGCCTCGCACCACGTTGGGAACCATGCGCCACTGCCGGGCTCGAATGCGTAGTGGATTGACACCATGTCCCAATCCAGGCGAGGCGAGCCACGCGGGTGGTGTCCCTACACCACCAAGGCTAAATATCGATATTATATGCCGTGGTGAGCGCTCACTACGCCCGAGTCAGCTGCTAAACTTGGGTAGGTGGTGAGCGCATACCACGCCGAGAAGCTCGAGTGCGTGGTGTATGCCCACCACATTTTATATCTATGCTGAGCCATCCGCTGGGTGGTCATCACACACCACCCTGACCACTTCGCATGGTGCCTATGCACCACGCCATTAAATTTTTACGTTGTTATATCCCTGTGGTGAGTATGAACTACGTCCCAGTCAGTTACTAAACCTGGGTAGGTGGTGGGCGCACACCACGCCGAGAAGCCACTGGAAGCTCGAGTGCGTGGTGTGTATATACCACATACCAGACCTATGGTGAGTCGTGCACCGGGTGGTCATCACACACCACCCTAGCTACTCTGCGTGGTACCTACGCACCACGCATTAAATTTTACAATAAAACGTTATTGTATTTGTGGTGCATCAGCAATTCGACATTTCTCTTAATTACTCTTGTTTTACATTAATTTGCTTAAAAACACATTTTAAGGAGATTAAGGGAAATCAGGGAATTAAGAACCATTTTTCTCTTGAAAATTTCCTTGGAATTCATTGGAAAATTTTGCCTATTTCTCAGAGCTGCTATATTCTGAAGACTACCTAAGAGATATATAGAAATTAAGAAAACTCAGAAAATATCACAATATAAAGTGTTTTAAGAGAGGGGTTATATGTCAGGTATGTCAAAAAAGACTCAGGTCTGAAAATTGTTTCTCAGTAACTGCCCATACTAGAAACATGAAATTTGTAGGAATGGAAGATTTATATGGTAGAAATGACCTATCAAGTTTTTGAGACCTTCTGTTTGCTGGAAGCAGAGATATTGGGCAAATGATGTATGGAGATATTCCATAAAAGGAAGGTGGAAATAAAATTGCGAAAAAATAACAGAAAAATGAGAAAGTTTATTTGTAAAAATAATGGTTTCAAGGATTTCAAGCCCTAATGTAAACAATATTCAAGGAATATAGATCCTTAGTTTAAGACATGAGCTCTTAATTCAAGATAATAAAAATTTGCTTGAAAGTCCTTAGGGTTCTTATTTTAAGCATTTTAGACACTTTAAGACAAATTTAAGAAAAATGTCGGAATCCTGATGACTGGGCACGCACCACGTTCGAGTGGCTGCTAAACTTGGGTTTGCAGTGAGCGCACACCACACCGAGAGTCGACCACTAGGCTTGAGTACGTGGTGATCGCACACCATACGGAGAAGGTAGGAGGCCGGTGGTGTACACACACCATGCAGGCGCTAGTGGTTCAGCGCGTGGTCTATGTACACCACTGGCATGGACTGTGGTGAGCCGTTAGGGTGGTGGGCATACACCATGTAGAATCGGAGACATGGTGCGCAATCACCATCCCCACATCTCGCCTCACCTCCACTGGGAATGTGGTTCATTGTCACTACCTATGTGAGCTTCTCGGACACCATTTACCGATTACCTAGAACATTTCTGGGTTATTTACATACTTCAACGGCGCAGCTTAAGCATGCGCCGTATCTTCATCCTATTACTAACTGATAAAAAGACTTTCGTGTACACGATAGACCGACCCTGTCCCATGTAGCTCACTGCCTTTCTGATCCGCAGAATGACACTATTACCGCATTCCGCTGCACTGGTATTGATCTCAGTGACTTCGGGATCGATGTTGGCATAGGTTGATGCAAAGCATGCGGGTGCACATTTTGTGTGGTCCCGGGCATGAAAATTATCAATCAAAAAATGGGTGTCTGCAAAGAAATCAGGTTCTCGTAGTAAGCAGTATGGCCCCAAGGCGCATGCAAAATCATAGATGACCCGTTTCGGCGCCTTAGGCCATCTGGTCATCATCGCAGAGAAAACATCGTTTCGCCCTTCACTATCTGGTATGCAGTGGAACCCGTAGCTTATGCTGTGGGTACACCACGCAACCATGATTCCACCGGTCAGGCGTTTCTGGCCATATGTGGAATAGTACTTGCCGCAGAGTGAATCGGTTGGTGATTTCGAACATTTTCCGCCACGCTTCCCCCCACTCTCCTTCTGTTGATCATGTTTTAGGCGTGGATAGGTTGGTCTATTTCGTATTTGAGGCATGCTGTAATAGCAGCCAGTCTAGAAATCAGCTTTAGTGAGTGTAATTTATTCCAGTAATTGAGGAAATTTACTTTCTCCCAGCTATCGACATCTTTCTCGAAATTATACCCACCACTGGGTGTCCCAGCTTGCTGTATGAGATTATCCAAGACCATCTGAGCCCTATTATGGAGCCATCGGCAGACTGCAATAATTTGTGGGGAGTACAGGGAAGTTGTCGATGATTGCTGAAAGCGGTCGTAGTGAAGGAGTTCATACAAATGAGGTATACCAATCAAGCAAGATGCATTTTTAGGGTAGGGATGACAAATGAATGTCTTGAGAGCATTGATCCCTTCTCGGTTTAACATCTGTATGACAGATTCCTCAGCAGCAATCTGTCAATGAAATTAGTACATTAATAATCTCCTCCTGCAATATAAACTTGCTCACTTGGTAGAAAAACCGATGAATGGCAGATGGAATCTCTTTTCCCAGCTTGTATGCCACATTTCCGAAGTATTGAAGAAATATCTGGGCTAAGTTTTCATCAACCTTCTCAAGCTTATCTTCCAGGACGTTGATGAGCTCAAGATGATCCTCTAAGCGGTCCGCTACAGATCTCCCAGTGTATTCAGAGGCCCGCCGGCCTGCAGATCCTTCCTCTACCTCGGATGGTCTCTTCAAAAGATTCTCCAGTGGTTCCATGGCGATCACTCGATGGATCATTTTTCGGAGATCTCGATCCGGGAGCACTTGCTGATTGGGGTAATATTTGATGTTCGGGCGTGTTGGAGGGTTGTCGACAATTACAGTAGGAGGGCGAATAGTGTCCAAAAGGTGCTTGCGACTGTAGGCAAGCGTGACGCCATCCCAGATAATATTTTCCGGAAATTTGCCGCAAACCAGACACGTAAAGTCACCATCAAATTGCTGTAAGTGCACATAAGCAAACCAACATGAGCGAAATAGATCATTTCCCATGAACTTTTTCCCCAGATTTGCGTAGCGGTGTGATGGTAAGGGTGGGGTAGGTGTAGAATGTGTGGCTCGGAAAACCACTACCTATATCAACCAATACCTCGAAATGCGATTCTGGGGCGTCAGAGACAGGTCTCGAAGAGAGGGATTCAACTTGTGAAATGGGTTTTGGGGTTATGAATATTTTTAAAAGGGGTTTTTCTCGAAAATATACCCAAGGGCACCAAGTGTACTCTGTGGGTGATTTCTGGGGTTGTAGGGACAAGTCTCCACTTGTAGCTACAGTCTCTGTCTCTCAATATCTCTAATCTCGAAACCTGGGGGAATCTGCACTACCCCACTAAGTCTCTGTCTCTCTGTGTCTCTAGGCCTAAGGGGAATCTAAACTACCCCTGAGCCTCAATATCTCTCTGTGAGTCTCCCGGACTCAAACAATGGTCTCAATAAACTCTCTTGACGATCACAGTTCGTCTCTACTGTTTCTGGGTGGTCTAGGACCGAAGCTCTCACTTAGTTGCCTTAATGCACACAATAGCACAAGATAATGAAATCGTTAATTCCCGAATCTCGTGGTCTCGAAGCTGGGGCAGCGAGTGCTTGCCTTTCACCTCTCCTCCACGCTGTATTTATGTGTTTTTGGTAGCTAGGAAACAGCCCGAGTAAATAAGGAAATAATAGAGAGAGTAATGCTAGTGTACACAATCGGTCCGATATTCCCCTGCGTAATAACGCTTTTCCACCCGGTATTGGTCCTGGCTACCTGTTGTAGACTCATTTCGAGTCATCGAGACGCTGCTGGTGTCATTTCGTGGGTCATCGTGACGGCCTGCGGCTGTTTCAGTGCGCCCGGAGAGGCTCTCTATCCATATGCGTATGCCTTTCACCTCCACGCGTCTACCCTATTGGCCTCCTCCCGACCCGGCATTTTGGTACACTGTTAATATACCCTTCTAGTATCTTGAACTGGCCGCGCGTTGCTTACGCGTCGTGCGGATAGTCCGAGGTAGTCCACTACTCCATCATTTGTCCTTTGATCCGCTACTGGACCCTGCAAGGCCTTTCAAGGTACTCGATCGGTCATCGAGATGCTATTGCACGTATTGTATTGCCATAGCTATCTCCTTGGGGTTGCTTGATAGGCTTACGCGTCCATAGCTTAATAGGTTTTCTATTCGTTCCACTCCTCATTCGTCTCTATCGGTCCTCCTGACAATCGGCGGTCCTTCCGATCGTCTTATCGTGATCAGACAAGCTGACGCGGCTTCGGGTATAATTCCTCGACCGCCGTCTTCTGTCTGTGCCCATCGGGCCATAGCCATATTCTCCCTCTTCTCGATAGGACACCGTCCCTGCCCTTAATATAGCAGTTGGTACATTGTCTCTTGGTACATTGTCTGCCATTTATTCGGGTGCAGGACACTGTGCATTACTAATCGAGGTATCTCGAAAATCCGTCTACCAAGTTTCTCGATGCCTGTCACACGATCCTCTCGAAGGTTTTAGTCAGTGCTAGACTGCTATCTGTGTCCCCTTCGAGATAGTCGAGTTAGGGGCCCTCAGTCTTCCCAGGTCATCTCGATGGCCATTATATGGTTTGTGAGCCCTCCCTCATGATCAGGGAGTTTTATTGACAACGTTCTCGATATCTGGTGCATCTCTGAGTGTGTACAACTGCGATGCCGCCTGTTGTACCCTTTGTCCACTCTCGAAGCCATACAGTAGCTATTTAGTAGCCACTGGCTGACTCCTGGGGTGCCTTGTAGCCTCATAGAGGTCCTTACATGACATACCAGTCGGGTTAGGGTCATTGTAGGGGTGTTATGGGTATATCGAGATGATTACATCGTAGCTATTGCTGGGCCATGGGTATATAGGGGTATAATGGCCTATTTTAGCAATGCTTCGATTTTCGGCGTAATAGCAGTGGTTGACTGTTTCCACCCACGCATCAAATGGCGTCTCCGATAAGGTGTATGCGCTCGTATATTCATCCAGGAGTTCATGTGAAACGAGTGTTGAGTTGTTGAAGTTGAATATCCCGTGTTCTCGTAAGTCAGGTCCAATGTATCGGCGGCGTGTCGGGGGGCAGTTGAAGCACATTTGTACTTCAAGGGTGCATGGAAAGGAATCAAAAAGGGTATATACTGTCGCGTTACAATGGTCAATAGGTTGTGATTTGTTGTAGAATGAGCGGAAATCCGCTGAGCATGGGCAGCTGGAAGAATCCTGGAGTTTGAACGTATGTTCTGATGGGATGACATGTACGGGTGCAGGACGGGCATAGGGGGTTGTATCTGAAGGGATAGTGGCCCAGACCGGTGGGAGAATCGGTAGATGCGACACAGCCTTCTCATAATTAAATTTGCAGACGAATGGTTCTGAACACGTGTACTGTCAGACTGTCTGTGGCAAATTTGCATCTAGATTTTAATTGAATAAACACACCAGACTCGGTGTCGCCTAGCAGATCTTCATCAAGCTCATTTCCCAGCATTTGTGAAAGATCAGTGAGAGCCGATCTAACGTGCTGACAGTGGCCGTTCCTCAAAAGAAACTCCTTTGAGTCTTTCGAACACGACCAGCCTGCTCCTCTCCCTCCCTCGTGTCCCTCATAAATCACAATAGCGCAGTTTGTTGGGTTCGAAGAGTTTGTTGTTACCGAAAAAATATATTTATAAACATCATTGTCAATTTTCTCTTGACTGATCAGGAACACCTTGGGATCTTTGGGAATATTAGGGCCTTGAGGATAATTGGTAATGAGCGATACACTCACTCGAAATACCATTAAGGTGAAACGAATCGGCAAATTTCTCCTCAAAAAACTCCCGAAGATACTGTTCATGTACACACTTGCTTGCTGGGCATTGACACGATACTCGGATGTCATTACCCATCTGCACAAACTGCAGGTGATACCACACGTGCTGATGGGAATTAATGGGCATTAGCGCTCCGTTGGTGTAAACTTCTCAGCACCTACCGTCGATTCTTTACGCTTCGAATCCCACCCTTGTACTGCGCAAACATCTCTCGAGATTTGACAAAATCCCGCACATCCAGCCAAAGCGACCTCCAGATACGCACCAAACTCTTGGCTCCCAGGCGATAATTGGTCCGAGACTGAGATCTGGCTCTCAGGAACCCATACTCCATCCGGCACCTCCACTTCACCAGCTCGAGGAATGTCATATGTGATTCCACCCACTGTGGACGTTTTATCCTCGAAGCTAGGTCTGTTATAAGTCACAATTTACAAATTAGATGTATTACCTCTAAGCGGAATACCTGATAGAATGGGCTTCTGGCCAGACGCCTCCCTCCTGAATAGACTCATCTTCTCGTCCTTTCCTGCGACCCGTCAATGAAATCGACTATTCAGCAGCAACGAAAAACGTGCCTGGGCTTCTTGGAGGGCATGGAAATAACATCATTATCATCTTTTCGTTTGTGATTATTCGTGCGTGTGACCCGTTTCTTCTTATCCCTCTTCCGACCTTGTTTAACAGGACTCACAAAGATATTGTCTTCAAGGTCTGGTATAGCGAGCGAGAATAAAGGTTCCATGGGCTCAAGGATGGGCGATTTTTGGAGAGCCGGAAGCCTCTCAAACTCTTCTCCCTCCGGTGAGCCGTCGATACGCATTGTTCAGAGAGAAAGTTCAGAGCAACAGAATATTATCTCGTGACTAGCCTATGTCTTCCAAACAGGCACAAAACCTGAGTCACAACGTGGTGGGCCTGCACCATGGCCCATGCTTCGTAAATTTCCGACAAGAGATCAAAGTGATTATTGATAAGATCGCAATTTTTTCAGACTCTTACCCTTCATTCTTTCCTGGTCGGTCAACATGAGTAAATCTTCCACTCGGAAGTCGAAGACTTCAGCCTCGGTTTCTGCTGCTGGCGCAACCTCATCTCATCGTAAGGCACAGTCTCGCAGGGCGGCCTCCACCCAAGTAGCTCAAGTTAAAGCTAGACAACAGGTCAGTCCATCCTTTGCGGTTGTTAGTGACAAGCTTACTCTCATTTTCTAGAGGAAAAATCAAACAAAGTCCAAGCCGTTGGTGGAATCAACCAATGGCCATGCTGTCTCAGCGAGTACCTTGTCTCCTCCGTGTTCTTTTATTTTCCAAGCTAACATGTATACATTAGAACAAGGGTCCACTAACGATTACTATCCCAGTTCGTCAAGTTCCGAGATCCATGCAGCCGAACCAGGATGCAATGGTAAGTATATTGATAGTCTGATTCTCAATCACATGAGATTCTGACTCCGAGGAGGATGAAAACGTTGACCTCCGGCTGCATAACTTGTCGGCCTCCGGAGATATAACGGTGAGTATTAGCATTCAATTGGTTGGCTCCCTGTCATTAATCCAATTTGAGTAGGATGAAAACATTGACCCCCGGCTGCGCAACATGTCTGCGAATGGTAGCAATGGAATTTCAATGGTAAGTGCAGTTACAATGCCGAGTCTATTCTCCCACATTGCTGATTCAGCCCAGGATCTGGACATTGTACCTCAATCACAGGCATCCATGAACCGGGAACCTGATGCAGACCCATCCAAAAGGGACAGCGAACTCAATCAGGCTACTGATGAGTCCGAGTCTGATGACAATAGGTCTGGTGATTCAGGCTCGGAATCTGACAATCAAGCCACCCCTAGTAAGCCCGTTAATGGAAATCTCACTCCTTCTTTGGCTACCCAGCAGGTAATGACCCCTGCAGCTCTTGCGACTCCCACAGCCTCTGCAACCCCCACAGCCCCTGCAACCCCCGAGGCCACAACACCCTCAGCTCAGCCGGTGACGACCATAACCCCTATTATCCCCTCAGTCCAAACGGAGACCGTTAGTAAGAAGAAAGGGAAAAAAGACCGGGGCTTTATACAGGGAATTATGAGGGGTAACCAACTATTAAGTACGTTTTGCCGTTTCCCTGAGGTCCTCACAAATGACAGAACTGACTTTAGCACTTTTTCAGCCAGGGTGGAACGACCCCGGGCACTCCCTGACCCCATAGACGATTCTGAGAAAATGTCTCGTCGCTTCCGTCGTGCTTTCCCCCTCATTGTCGCTCGTGTGAGTTACTTATTTTGTATTTCCAAGACCGTGATCTCATCTGGGGTACTAGCTGGAAGCCCTGGCGCATCAAACGGGCTGTTGGATTTATGTTGCCGCTCAACATACGACCGCCAAAAGCCCATTCATGCATTACGTTTCACCACATCTCCGTGCTGAAGGGTCCAATCAACTTGACGTCATTCACAATTACATGTCCAAGCTGATGCAATCATTGATCGAGTCCTGTCGGATTGCTGTCACGCAGAAGAGCATGGAGCTTGAGGCTGCGAAGGAAGTATTGAACAAGGCAAGTCAAAAACTTGTGGAGCAGGAAAAATTATTGCAAGAGAAAGATGCTGAGATTCAGCGCCTTCAGATGGAGAGAGATAACTAGTTGATATCGCATCTTGTATAAGTTATCAGTAAAATTGAATGATTATTGTTCATTGTGCCATTCTCAATATTAAGCTACAAGATACAGAGAGCTCCAGGTGCAGTGTGTTATCTGATTCAAAATATGCAACAATGTGGCTCAGCCTGGCTGGGCAACTGAGAAGTATCCATAGGAAAGCCATCTGTTCAGCTCAAACCAACAAGGTAACAAGGTCAATAGTGTTGCATTGAGCATCAGTGCCCTCACATCCATCTAATCCAAAAGGTGTAACAATGTGTACAGTGTGGTTCAGGGTGGCTTAAAGCATCCATGGGAACTCTGTCAATTGATGATCCAGCTCGCACCGACAAGATAAGGTTGCACTGAGCTTGGCGCCCTCACAGTCATCTAATCCAAAAGGTTTAATGGCATGCGGCTCAGAGCGGCTTAAAACATCCATAGGAAAGCTGTCAATCGACAATCCAGCTCACACCGACGAGACAAGGTCAATCACGTTGCACTGGGCATTAGTGTCCTCATATTCATCTAACCCATTAGTAATGATCATGAACAGAGACATGATCCTCTAAGCTAGTTGCTCACCAAACGGTTTCGCCAAGTGGTGCATTTACAAAGTAAGGTTTTAGAGGGCCGGGTATTGATATGCAGCCTTGTAATCTCTGCAGTATCACCCTAGTAGCTGCCTTTAAAGTGAACTATTTGCTAATTATTGAGTGTAAGCGACCATGTACGACCTATACGACCACCAACAATTGCTAGTGACCAGCCGGTGGTTACCATTAACCAGGGCTCAAGCAAGTGATAGTGGCCCTCAGAGCAGCCTTAATTAGCAATGGGATACTACTTAGGCCATGACGCATTAATTAAGACTATGGCATTGGGGGGCAGGATCTTAGGAGGCTACCCTCACGACCATTGGCGACCGTTGGCGACCACTGGCAAGTCACCACCCTACAAACAGAAAATGCAACACTTTTAATTGTTATTACGTAGTTCAACTGTAGAATAAAACCACTATATATTCAGTCAGAGAATTCGGGCTCACTACTTGGTGGCAGGCTCTCCATTTCATGTCGGCTCCAGACCCGGACAGCACAGACATCACTAAATAGTGGAACACGAGTCTCGATGATCGTTATTCCCCTAGCGAGTGACGTGATCGCTTCGACTTCCTGACGATAAAGCTCTTTCACTATGGCATGCACATTGGGCAGAGTGCCGTGCATTTCAGCCAGGTATGCTCGAAGCATTCGCCCCTCTTCAGCATGGTCCCAGACACTGTCATACCACTCGTCTCTATCTGTCGTCCCCTTTCGTACCGCTAACTCATATCCATCCTGCAATGCCTCAGGCCAGTTGTCTAACCCCCCCCACTGAGATACCCATTTTACGATGTGTGTGATGAGAATGCTGAAGCGGGTCGCCTCACAAGGGGAAATGTCATTCGAGAGGGGGAAATTGGGTTTGGGTATAGCCAGGCTTGAAGCATTAGCAGTATCACCACTGCCACACGGGGAAATAGCTGAGGTGACACCAAAAGTTCTTGATGAAATGTACAAACATTAGCTTGGGGTTGATAATACAGGAAGTTAAGATGTACTAACCCGTCGGATACATCAATGCCTGTCTGGGTATTAGGTGGGTACCCCTTGGCTACATCCAAATTGCCTGCCTGCTTTTCAGCAAAATATTGCTTTGATTTCCTGAAAGGGGTTGAGCACTATATGTACAGATATTCAGAGGGGAGGTGCATACTTCAGCTTATGAAGGCGATAATGTCACTGATCCTTGGTGAGGCTGTCCTCCCCTCGATTAGATCGATCGCGCTTGGGCAGAATTTCCTGATGTCTCGCCAGTGTCTCCATCCGTGAGGCGTTCCGCTTGATGTGTTTTGCAGACTTGGTTTTTCTTGTTGCCTGCCGCATTGCAGTATGGTAGACCGACCTAAGGTAGGCGCACAATCCTTAGTAGTCTACCCTTGAATCAAAAGAGACACCTTAGCATGTGGCTAATACACATCAAAATTGATCGTGAATTTCAACATTGTGCCTAGGCGAGAGTGGGTCCTTGGTACTCATGACAGCTAATCAGCCATTTGAAATACCGGATGGGGAAATCAGCTCGCCTCATTCTGGTTTCGAAACTCCTGTGGTGTAATCGCATTGAGCTGTTATCAGCTCATTGCTGAATTGGCTAGTAGGGTCAGGCGAGTGTTGTTGGAACCACGACAACAGGGTGAATGGAACTCGGGCGAAACAGGCACCCAGTCACATGATAGGAGGTGTGACGAATTAGCCCCAGGACAGCTAGGCATAGAGCTTACTCACGTTCATCCCACCGCTGTCCTTCCCATCTGCCAAAAAGCACTCAAAATTTATGTGCCTAATAAGTATAACACATCATGCGAGGACATATGATGGAAAGACGGGTATGGCCAGATATGGCTTTGTCGGTCCGGTAATCCAGCGGTAAGTTGCATATTCGGGACTCCGAGCTTTCAGATCATCGTTCCAGCCAAATTTCTTCATACTCTTTCCGCTTTCAGCATGACATGGAGACGGTGCATGTGCATGTGGTGCTCTCCCAATCAAGTGTCCAACTCCGATCTCCGTCCTGTCTTTTGCCCCCTTGCGCTTTGACCACCACCAGTGAGTAAACACTTTTTTATCACCCATCGCGCCCTCATCTATAGTCTATTGCCCATTTCTAGGCAATAAATAAGACCACCGCTGTTCCCACTGCCGCCTTTACTAGCTTAGAGCACCATGTCTTCAGATGCATTACCTCGAGGTGAGTATTTATCTTTGACTTCACTAAATGCTATTCTCATTTGCATCAAAGAACTCCAGGCAGCCATTGAGGAATATGAGAAGATCCTTGAAGAGGCCGGAAAACTCTGTAGTGAGTCGGAGGTTGCTGGTTCTCGGGCATACAGATTGATCAACGGTGCGTCGCAGCCTTTCCAACGTGCCCAAAAGACTCACCTATTTGATTTCAAGGGTCCGCGGATCTGACCACCTTTGGTTCATACATTTTGGTCAGAACTTAATTTGTGGTATAACTCCATTACTAGGCATAACCGCCGAGGAAGCGGAGCAAGCTTACACCAAGGTCTTTGACCAACGCATGGCTCTCAAGGAAAGTGCAAAGGTGGCTCAGGCAGAGGTATCCCGGCTGAAGAAGAAATTTGAAGTGAAGATTCGCATCAAGTCTTATGGTACGTCAGAGATTTTTGTGTTTGGGCTTTGGGGTTCTTACGATACTCTACAGCACATCTATTTACTGGAAAGAGGAATATAAGCGGAAAGGCGAAAGGAAAGAAAGCTTTACCTAGCAGGTCTTTGGATTCTGGAGTGGGTAAGGTCATATTTAGCATTATTTTCATCTGACGAAATGGTCACTGACAATATTACCAGTTCCAAAGGCCACCGATACAGTAGCTTCTGCCATAGAGACCTCAGCCCCCGCTGTGGGGACTCCAACAGCAGGAGCAACCCCCACGATCACACCTGCCATAGTGACTTCGGCGACAACCTCTGCCGTGGCGCCTGTCATAGCAACTTTTACAACAACCCCCGCTGTAGGGACACACATGGCGGAAACAACCCCTATGACTACACCTGCCAAAGCGACTCTGATACCAGCCTCTGCTATAGAGACTCCAGCAACAACCCCCATGGCCACACCTGCTGTAGCAGCTTTGATAACGACCCCGGGAGCTCCCATGGCGGGAACCACCCCCACCCCCACACCTGCCTTAGCCACTTCAATATCGACCTCCGCCACAGGCACTCAAGCAACAACCCCTGTGCCTGCCATAATGGATTCAATAACGACCCCCACAACCACGCCTGCCATAACCACTTCGATATTACCCTCCACCATCAGGACTCAAGCAACAACTCCTGTGACCTCGCCTGCTGTAGTGGATTTAATAATGACCCCAGCCGTGGGGGCTCCCACAGCGGGAACAACCCCCATGACCACACCTGCCATAGTGGCTCTGATACCAGTCTCTGCCATAGGGGCTCCAGCAACAACCCCCGCGACCCCGCCTGCTGTAGCAAATTCAATAACGACCCCCACTATGGGGACCCCTATGGCAGGAGCAACCCCCACAACTATGCCTGCTGTAGCGACTTTGGCTGTCGAGTATCCCACAGTAGGTAAGGCTTCACAAGCTACCGCCATTGTCGAGACCCCAAAGACCACCACCGCCTTTGCCCCAGCCCCAGCATGTGAGGTCTCAAATGCTACCGCTGCCAGTCCCACCCCGGTACCCGCTCCTGTGACCGAGGCCTTGAAGGTCACTACTACTACCACCTCTGTCATCCCTGCTCCTGCAACTCGGGTCTCAATGGCCACTACTGCTGTCACCGCCACTGTCATTGCTGTTGACAATATCAACCAGGACATAATACTGGTATCTGAAGTTCCTCCTCCTGTCTCTGCAAAGAGACAGAGGGGTGCTGAGGTAGATTCGGACTCAGGAAAGTCAGTGGCTTCGAAGGCCCCTCAAGCCAAAAGGAGCAAGAAGGGGAAGAACTTGGAGTCGAAATCCTCCGTTCTCGGGTCAATCAAGAGCAGAGTTCAATCAATCATTGTTGGGAAATTGAAAGTGTCAGCAAATCCAGCCAGGGTGTTTCCCTCAATGATTCTGTACGCCTCCACCGAGCCTCCCCATGGTTCTTTGGGCCCAGATCCCTTGGCCGCAATCCAGGATATTAACCGTGTACCAGTTGATCAACCTGTAGCAGGTGAACCGGATGCAGATCGATTTGTTTTCTGTACTGAGGCTGACAAGGATGCCTGTGCAGGTAAGTATATCCCTTCAGTGTGTTCTTGGTTGACCCCTGGTATGTTGTTAATATAGATCGACTTGCGGACCAATTTGACGATCACGTCAGGAAGGGATTGCAAATCAGCGCAAATGGGCGGCTCTTGATCCGGTACAAATCTTCGCTCATGGGCCGAGCCATGCTTGAGAGTCGCAAGACTGCCCTTCATATCCATACAACGCATGATGGCAACTTATTGTGTGCATACCATGCCCATGTCAAGAAAGACAAAGATGTCCATGATAACACACCGGGTGAAGACCGCGGCTGGCGACACTTCACGGGCACTCCATTCCTCCGCACAGCCACCAAGGGCAATCACTCAGCTGAGTGCCAACCAGGACACCTCCACTGCGGCTGTGCAGAAGATGAGGTCCTGATCGAGGCTATTTTACGCAAGCTTACGGTTTTGAAGTCTACAGCAACTGGGAAGGAAGAAACCATGCAGCAAGAACTTCTCAAGCCTCGCAAGCGAAGCTTCTTCACTCGTAGTTTCATGTGGTGGACAGGGTTGAAACCGGATCACTTTTTCCGAAACAATGCAATGGGGGGGACGCAGACGTATGGTGATCTACTTAGGGCTCAAATAGCTGCATTAGAAGAAAGGTTGAATGAGTGGGAGGCCTCTCAGGCAAACAATGCCTGAGCATTGGGATGTTGTACGTATAGTACAGTTTGGGTAGTATCAATGTAACGAAGAATGTACAATGACCTTGAAGTTGACTGTGAGGTTACCATGACGGTGTAGTTGAGCTTCCAGTTGATCTTTCCTGCAAATTCCCCTGAGTCCATCAGACTACTGCCAGTCTCTTAACTTACCAGCATGGTGTATGGTCACCACATCCAAACTTGTCGGCCGGGCGTAGTGTATGCTCACCACAGCTATGAAATATTGGTTTGTCATGTATTTTTAATCACGTGTGTGTAGGTACCACACAGAGTGACTGGAATAGTATAGGAACACTACCTGGACAGTTTGCTATGGGATTGACTGGTATGTGGTATACACACACCATGCACCTGAGCTTCCAGTGCTAGTGGTGTGTGGCCACCACCTGAGTCCTACCTTCCCAGCATGGTGCGCAATCACCACATACTTGAGCTTTCAACCAGGGGCATAGTGTATGTTCACCAGAGTCACCACAGGTATAATATATCAAATAACAGTTCATCATAATTGTGTGGTGTGTAAGTACTACACACTGAGTGGTGCAGGTAGTGTAGGAACACCACCTGCCCGGCTCATGACAGATCAGTGGTGTGCATCCACCACCCCCTTCACTTCCCGTCGTGGTGCGTGGTCACCACAGACAAGCTTAGCAGCCAACCAGGGCGTAGTGTATGACCACCACAGGTATAATCTATAAAATAATGGTCCGTCGTAATCGCGTGGTGTGTAAGTACCACACACCGAGTGGCGCACGTAGTGTAGGAACACCACCTGCACGGCTTACCACTCCTCAACTGGTATATGGTGTGCACTCACTACGTACTTGAGTCTCCAGCACCGGTGGTGTGTGGTCACTGTGGCCCAACTGGGGACATAGTGGGCAGTCACCACTGTCCCAAGCAGTCATCTGTCAATTGCGACTGCATGGTGGCCACACACCACGCCCCAAATGGTCAAGCGGAGCCTCCAGCGCCGGTGGTGTGCGGTCACCACTGGTTCCAGCTCAGCAGCTCAACCGGGGACGTGGTGGGCGGTCACCACTGATCCATGCCAATCGCGACTGCGTGGTGTTCGTTCACCACGGCCGGTCAAGCGGAGCCTCCAGCGCCGGTGGTGTGCGGTCACCACTGGTTCCAGTTCAGCGGCTCAACCGGGGACGTGGTGGGCGTGTCGGAAAAATCCGAATTAGCATATCAGCGGGTCAAGTGAGGTCAAGTGAGGTCAAGTGAGCTGATGGGCTTATATGAGCTGATGAGTCTCTGGGGGAAGACCTATTAGCACGTTATCTGGTTATGTAAACACCTTGTACATATGACAAGCAAAGATAGCTTTTTGCAGTTGAGCATATCAAGCCATGGTCAGTCTCTGCCTGAATAAATATCAGTAGATTATATGTTCATTCAAGTGCCAGTATATGTGATAAGTGATAACAGACTTCCACAATCAAGCAAATTGGGTCCTGATTGACAGATATCATCTCTTGCTAAGCAATACCATCATGCTCTGGCACTGTGTTATAAAACAATTTATGCTTATATTAGTGTATTATGATTCATTTATGACCAAGTATTCAAGTGTAAAAACAGGATACATTAACATGGGAGAGGTTTTAGAGGGAGAGAAAGATAGTAGACATCAAAGATCCTCAAATTACAATACAACCGTCAAGTGCA
Organism: Lepiota venenata; assembly: GCA_004296355.1. Classification (NCBI taxonomy): domain Eukaryota; kingdom Fungi; phylum Basidiomycota; class Agaricomycetes; order Agaricales; family Agaricaceae; genus Lepiota; species Lepiota venenata. The sequence goes on from RCFS01000030.1 coordinate 78,397, forward strand.
CCAAGGCGTGAGTGAGCTCGTTATGGAGGTATTGTGAAGGGCTTTCTAACGTGGGTATTCATATCTCGAGGCGTCAAAAATTGGCCGAGGAATGAAAGGTTTTGCACCGGGAAATCATAATCCACCAGAGAAATTGACGTAATTTTACCTAAATATTGTTTCCCCCCCACAGGGCTAACTCGTTGTGAGTGGGGCAAGCCCAGATGCACAGGTATGGATAGATAGACGGAGACTCAAACATCACTACCCCAAAGAGTACTCCACAGATGTGGAAAGATAAGCATCAATGACTTAACTTGCCCCACACCTAACTCCACCATGTGAACCCCAGCTGAACATATAAAGGCCAAGACAGAGGGCGAAGAGAAGGGCCACTCACCCCCATTATTTTGAGTGACCATGTATAGACTCAGCTTTGAGCCTATACATGTCATTCAAAGTAGGCCTGATATATAGTAAGTCACAAGTGAACCCTACTAAATGTACTGTACATCCATACTACCACCGTAAAATAATCAAACATGTATATATTAGTCTAGTGAATCATAATATACATAGTCAGCTCTATTTGTGACGTTCTTGTTGGTGGTGAATTGTGATTGTCCTTGGGTAGTCATTACCCCTTTTGGCAGTTATCATGAGTAATAATTATATGTGATTATCATGGTTATATGAGGTTATCCGTGGTTATCATGGTTATCACCAGGTTATATGTGGTTATCATGATTATACATGGTTATCATAAATATATTTGGTGATCATACTTGTTGTGGTGATCATGATACTCAGTGCTGATTGTTTAGATAATACGATATGGGAGTTTTCTAAACCTTTTAAGCTAGCCAAAAAGCTGAGAGACTTATCTGCACTGATATGGGCATATCTATATATAAATGCATTTTCTGATTTTTCCGACACGGTCACCACTGATCCAAGTGGTCAGCTGCCAATCGCGACTGCATGGTGTTCGTTCACCATGGCCCAAGTTCCGATGGCGTGGTGTACACTCACTACCTGCATGAGGCCCCACGAGGGGCGTGGTGCCGCCCCACCACAAGGGAAGAAGTGTTATGTATTTACCCATATGGTGTATGCCCACCACACAAGGCGTGGAGGAGTGCGGAATATGCTGTTATTTGTAGGAGGGGGCACCATGTCGGTACCCTCGACTGAACGTGGGAACGTATCCTATTATTAACCAATTTGATCCAACGCTTATCCGCTGCCTGTGGGTCGTCATGGTCGTAGTGGGAAAGCCATCACTACTCAGCTAGTCTTGTCACAACATTACAAGCAATTCAGTTCATCCACAACACTACAAGCTTCTTAAGTTTATTTATCCGTCCTTCGGGACGTTACTTTGTCTTGCTATCTACCATGTGACTGTCCGCAGTATTCCCGGTCTTTTAATCCCAATTTGTTAGGTATCGCGTACAGTGATCCAATCATCATGAAGCTTTTTGGCTCTCGCATGGGCCCGGCTATGCTCAGAGAGACGGTCTGGTGTGGGCGAAACACGAGGGCTGCACCAACCAGCAGCCGGGTAGGGAAGAGAGGAGATCTCGCTCTATGACAACGCTCCGCCATAGACCTACCCTTGAGCTTAACGGCAACACAATGGTAAACACTGTGGGGCAGACCCAATACCTCTGTCCTGAGACGGTGCGGGAGATGCAGGCATGGACTGTAGCATTTATATAACGGATGAGATGGCTCAAGGCAAGGTCCTGCAGGATCAGCACGTCCTTCCAGTCCCCGGGGTTTTATGGCCCCGTAGCAGGGTAAACCACGCTGGATTCATATGACATCGATTAATTCTCCACGCTCACATATGCCACATCCTACCCCGATCTTGGTGATATCAAAATAGAGGATAGGACGCCAGGGTTAAAATGTTCAGGCTATGGGCATCATGGCTGTCAATATAGCAAGCACTGTAAGAGCAGTGGATACGGTGAGTAAAAGTGTAGACAATCTCACTAGGGGTGGTGGTAGTGCCCAATTAAATCATTTACCGGTTCCTTTGTGTCTGGCGGGCACACTTTGGGATCGGCAGTGTCGGTGAACATGGGGGTTTAGTGTTCTGGTTGAGTTGCGAAGAGTGGACGTCTGGACGGTGGCGGTGTGGAAGAGCCATCGCTGGTAAGATTTGGGGCTATGTATGGACATTAATCGGTCAGTTATGAGGTTGAGAGGGCACGGTGGTTTGTAGGTCATCGCGGTCGTGGGAAAGCCACCAGAGGATGCTGTTGCTTCTAATCTTATCACCACACCGCAACATTTAAGTATCCTCCGGTTCCTGCCCATGCCTCCTCTACCCACACACAACATATGCCCTGGTGGTCGCTCCTTTACTTTCTTTTACTCGTATGCCCGACAACGACTTATGATCTCGTACGCGACTACTCTGGCATCCGCTTCTTTGACCGCTGGGACTTTTATGGCAGTTATGATAATTTAACGCTAGGTCAAACCCAGAACTCCTTCTGCTCGGTCCTCCCACTCATGCCAAAACAAAACTCGTAGGAGACGTGTGGTGGCTCAACCGTGACGACGCATTCCGCCAAACTCTTGCCTACGTCAATCAAGCAGGCAACGTCATACTCAAAGTCGACAACTTGCACGAGGTCGAGTTCAATCAGAAACGAGCCTCGGTATGCCCCCCTCACCTTTCTCACCCTGCTCAATGTCATTCTCCCCACGGTGCTGTGTGCAGGTGCGTATAACAAGTCAGGATACATACGCCGTGGGCAGTCTCTGGCTAACCGATATGGTTCATCTGCCGTTTGGCTGCTCCGTTTGGCCTGCATTTTGGACAAAAGGACCCAGATGGCCAGACGACGGCGAAATTGAGTACGTTTACTCTTCTACAAAATTTTCTCTCGTCTCATAAATGGATCAAGTATAATAGAAGCCATCAACCTCATGGATCATAACCAAATGGCTCTCCACACCACACCGGGCTGTTTCCACTCCACTCCACCTAACCAAATAGGCGCTTCAGGTGCCACGCCGGATTGCTCAACGCCTTCGGGCTGTACAGTTGCCGAAGTCGCGCCGAACAGCTACGGCCCGGGTTTTGCAGCAGCTGGTGGAGGCGTGTTTGCTACCCAATTTGATGTGGCTGGGTAAGTACAGCACGAGGGCTGTTTTCCTTTTTTTATCTTTGACCCAGGGACAAAAATGGACTCATCGGTTCTTTTAGAATATTGTGAGTAAAACCCCACCCCCCGAGGCGCCCATCTCATCCGTGAGCTGAACCGTATCTAGCATATGGTTCTGGAGTGTAAGCGGAGCACTTATCCTCACCCCTACCCCTGATTCTCATCCCCATTCTATAGAGACCAAATATCCCAAACTCAGTCCGAGCAGCCAACCCCGCTTCTTCGATCGACATTTCTGATTGGGGTCCCCCATCCGCAAGCTACCCCGCCACAACCTGCGACATCACTCGATCCTTCAGCCCACAAAATTTGGTGCTGGATATCACACTTTGCGGAGCCTGGTGCGTTGAATTACTGCTTACTGTCATTATATTCACACCATAATCATAGGGCGGGCCTACCAGAGCAGTACCTCCCTCAATGCGTTTCCTCAGGCCCAACAGGCCTTTGCGTACGCCCCCAGCCATCCTCACCCACTTCCCTTCTCGAAACTAACCCTAAATTTTACAGTACAACGACAACGTAGTAGGTCCAGGATTGAACTACGACAACGCCTACTTTGAAATTTCATACGTCCGCGCATACACCACTGGGGGTGTTGTACCAGTCCCTACTGCACCCGCGGCTGAAGCTGCTTTCCTGCGTTCGAGTGCTGTTAACCCTGGGGTCACTCGGACGCAGGATGGAATGCCTCGAGTAACGGGTAATGGTATTCGTATGCTGAATGGGAATGGATCAGCTTTGTGGAGTATGGCTGTCATTGGAGCTCTTTTAATATTCCAATGTTGATGCGCGGAGGGGGGGAGTTGTATACTTTTGCTTCAGGAACACTTTTGGCTGTAGAGTTCTTTATTCACTTCAAAAACATGTGTTTCATACGATACTGCTTCTGACTTTGGGCTATCATTATACACTCGAGCGCCTGTCTTTCGCTGACCCTACGATCATCTTCCTCAGCCAGGGCCTATTTTGCGCTTATATTTAGGATCCAACTTTTCGAACATGACGAAGGGGTTCTTTTCGATGTTACCTTTGCTCACGCTCCTCGTTCCTAATCCGCAATCTCACAAATCAGACGATATATTGGCAGCATCAATAGGGTTCCCTTCAAATTCATCACAAAGAGCGCAGTGCCTAGGCAGAAATCAATTAACGCCTCGGCGAAAGGCTCTGGCCTGGTAAAATTTGCGGATCCATCTGTGAGAGAAAGTGAATGAGCACCACGAATTGTTTATCTGATCGCTTATGTCTATCAGCACGTTTCACGCGTGCACGATTTTTGGACCCACCGATCGATGGTATATAAGATTTAGTTGCTGGACACTGAGGGGGGTGTGACAAACTCCTCCCAATCCCTTTCCTTTCCAACTCCCCACATCTGAGGTCACTCACTGCGAGTAGCCAGTTTACCAGCCTGCAACTGCAAACTGATATTGATAGGACGAACGCCCCATCCGTGGTGTTACATCCGTACAATTAGATAAATGTTGTCAGATCTCTGACAAATACTTATGACACAGGGCTCGGATACATCCGGTTCAGGGTGCACTCACCCCGCTGCGCCTTCGCAGGCATAAATTTTTACCACAACACAATCTACCCAGTCTCAAGGGAAGAACGGCAGACAAAATATCAAGAAGTAATGGCCAACGGTTAATGTGAATAATGGGACTGACAGTCTTTTAAAAACCTGAAAAACCCCGGTTAATACACTTGCCATGTCGATACTTTGCATTCTTTTGAGCAGTAAATGTCAACCTGAATTTTGTGCCCGGCGGCACGCATCTATGTAAACTATAGCCACTGTAGATATCACGTTAAAAGCTTAATGTTTCACGTGACCCAAGATGATCTGCTTCCATCTATATTCTATTCCATAGGGCCTTCGTGGAAGCCGCATATACAGACAGAACCATGACCACCTTCTCTTTCTATACATGAGCACGATGTCCAGAGCTACATCAGGCTGGGTGATTGGCAACTCGTGTATATCAGGCGCCTCGTAGCATGAATCAACTCTCTCTTAGTCTTATTCGCACGGCTGTCCTTGTTCCTTCCGCTCTCGGACCCATGCAGAACGCGGACCTATCGTGGCCTGGCATGCGATTATATCCGACCGTGTAACTCTTCTTTGTCGTCGCACTTTTTGGCCATAAGTCAACGACAGATTTTGGTTTGAGACTGTCGGAGGGCATCCGGCGCTCCGCAGGCAATAGCAAGGACGCCGACCTGGGAAGATGATAAAGTGGAGGTTTAGAATCATGGACTCATAATAAAGGTCCGTCATCGCGGTTTGGCACTTGTATCTCCATGGACATAGCTCATGTTTGTTGATCTTCAAATTCAGTGGATACGGATCAAATTACTGCCCTCGGAATACAGAAGGTGGTTGATTTTTGACTTTACACACACTACCTCATCACTAAATGTGACCTGAAACTATTCCCCTGCCAGTCCTCACACCAGATCTGGATCGCAGATATACAATCTCTTTCACCAGATCCGTCTCCCATAGACCCAAATAACAACCTCACTGCCACACTACGATTGGCTCCGCCTTTGGTTGTCTCTGAATATGCAGTTGAACAAGAATATATGGAGCATTCCGTATTGAGCGGTCTTGCCCTCATGGGTGGTATTTGGACCGCTCTCAATGGTGTCTTTGCCATGATTTTTGGAACAACCTTGCTCCTTGTTCTTTTCGGTGTGTCGCACTTACTTGAAATTCATATATATCTATATCTTACTTTGACTTGGAAATGCCAGGGGTCAAACCGCTGTCAATTTATGGACTGATCCACATCGTCCAGAGAAGGCGAGGATTTATCACCCGGGATTTAACGACCTCCGCTGAGGAAAAAGCTCGAACTGTGGCACTTCTTCGAGAACACCTACTCTATATTGATACTACTGAAGGAGTCGAGAATTCATCTCCCGGCTGCGCACCACATCTATGTTCAGGCGAGATACCTGCGGAATCTGATGAGCTAGTGGAGTCTAGAGAGACAGGGAATAATAGGTGGACCAATGCGGTTTGAAAGCTCCTTGAGGGCATCCAATATGGCCCTGTAGATCACTCCTGTTCTCTCTCTGTACAAGTATTTCAAATCTTTCTTTTCTTTGATCATTGACTCGCTAGGTATTCCTATTTGTCCTCCCTTCGCATAAAAACCCCCCCAGAGGTACGTGTAAACAATAAGGGGCAGCGAAACAGCTTTCCCTTTCTCTGAAACTAACTACTACGTTGAGGCCCACGTCTGCTTATAGATAGATTGTTTCTACATTCCGACTTTACTCAGGCGCACAATGCGCTTACCTAGTGATCGGTGGAATTGCAGTGGACAAACCTGCGCTGTAATCCTATGAACTGGAAGGACGGCGCTCATCCTATGGGAATAACCCCTACCTCGAGCCATCTCATCCCTCATATACATGTCACAGCCCAGGCCTACATCTCGCATATCGTCTCAGGACAGAGGTGGTGGTCCTGTCCCAGAGTACGAGTCCTCTCAAGGCCGTAGTTAATCCCGTCACAGCCCGTCTGTTGCCAGCGCAATCAGCGACAATGAACAAGAGGAGATATTGCAAGGGCAGGGACGAGAGCACCGCGGGCGACGGAATGATGACAGGAAAGGACAAGGAGGATTGCTTACCGTAAACGAGGTTGGAGGAGTAGTGGATGCCGGTTGGTAAAGTTGCAGGCGCCGTCACTGGTGGTGACGGTGGGGGCGGAGGAAACGGAGGAGAGAGGAGACGAACTATCAAAGTCACAGCTGCATCTTTTCGGATCTTTTGATGGAAGATGCTTACCGAGATGGGCTGGAATAGCTTGCATCGCAAACAGAATGTATTGAGGTATTTCTGCCCTGTATTTGTCCGGTCAATTGCTGATTGATATTTGCGGCAGCGGAGACTTTGTCACATCTCGCGCTTGGGAGGATCGGCTGATCGAAAGCGACCATGAGTCTCAATGGGTGATGCGCCTTGACCACGTTCGGTTGGTTTGGGTTGGCAATCTGGGTGAATTGAAGAGTTCTGTTTGGGCTGTGGCTGCCCGCACATAGGGTAGAGTCATATGGAGTCGGTGGCTCCTCACTTCTAAGCAGAGTAGCACATTCTGATCAATAGGATTGGAACGGTCGGTATTGTAGCGAATGAACAAGACAGCGCTCAGTGGCTGGGCATTATGCCACATTAGAATCGGCCAGACTTATGATGTTGTCAGCTAGGATTTGGATAGCTTGGAACACTTGGTCCAACTTTGTTGGGTTTGGTTCGTAGTTGGCCGATCACTCTCCCAGCGAGGCTCCCGATGAGCAAGGCAGTTTCTCTGTCCCAGTGCACTTGAGGTTCTATGTAGCTAAGTATCACGGTCAGTTTCTCAGCAATGTAAATATTGGTCGCACCCTTCAGTAGGGTTCTTAATTCGGCCCTTAATGTCCCCTCTTCCTGGCAGGGAGCCTTCTCTTTATCCACCGCACCACCGGCTGGGCTCTCACTTCTTCATTAAATCGGAAAGTGTCCACCCTGAATCCCCTCGTCTGCTGCTCTGTAACTCGTTTGTTAACGCGTCCTTTGAGTCTGGCGGGTGTGATTCGAGGTCGGCGCCATTGGTCAATGCCCTAGTCCCGCATTGCTGGAAGAGGTGCGTGTGAACTAGATATGGGACATTGCCTCCCTCATTGTCAGGATATCCCGCGAGGCAGTGAAAAGGCTATTTGCTTACCATGTTGGCCTGAGCCGACGGCCGTGTAAAGTGGGTAGTATATTGAGTACTGGAGTGGCTTCAATGTTGGGGGGCGTGGGAACGTAACGAGGGCTGGCAATCCGGCGAGGTTGAGCCCACAACACCATCTGTAACCAAGTAGTGGGACCCCGGCATATGCGCAGGTAGGATCGATCCAAAATCAGCCAATTTCGGTCTTTATGTCTGGTGAAAATTCCCGCGGTCCTGTCCACATAAAGATCAGGTGCGCCTTTTTTGGGCCTCCTGGGTCCGCATTCGTTATCGGGCGTCGCTGGCGGTGCGATATGAACGCATAAAGTGATCAAGCATTGAAAATGTATGTTTATGTCTGCACAAGTACAAAATAAAAGTGACTTTCCCCACTGTTCCTGCAAAGCGCGAAATGCTGATCCAAATGTTGCACAGAGGGCGCTTATGCGGTGCTGTTTCATAGGTAGCGCGTGAGGTTCCCTCACATTGACGCGGCTATTTTGGTTACCTACCATATCCCCGTGATTATCTTCAGTGACATTCGACACAAGGACCACAATAAATAAAGCTTCGGTCGTTTGTCTCTTATATTCAGCGAAGGTGTTCTGGCCTTGACACTCAGAGAAAGCAGCGACAGAATGGAAAGCAGTTCAAGAGCAAAATTCGTGTGAGTATTGGACAATCAACAGTTGGTGGATGTCATATTCGTATGAGGTAATGTGGGGAACTTTGGTAATATAGGTCGCCAAGAGCTCCCAGGTCTGAAGCCGGAAAAGGCCATAATGGTGGTGAAACTTGATCTAGAGCTATTTTGTCAACACATCAGATGGGTTGGAGAATTAATGCTTCTGGTGTATTATGCCATGATGGACAAACGTTTTCATGCCCCACAAACATGTATAGACAATGCATCCGCTAATAGAAAAACCCCAGTGCATTCCCTCGAATGCAGAGATTGAGGCCTAAGACGGTACCCGGAGCGGTAATACAACAAAAGTCTGCCAGGTGGGTACAATAAGGTATAATATGCACTCTCTGGAAGCAGTATTCATTACAACACGTGGCATCACGAAATAGAATCAGAATCATAGCACTCCAACTTCTGGAAACTGTTCAACTTGCTCAGGATAAACACGGCTTAGAGCATAGGGGAAACAACACCGGTCAAAGGCAAGATTTATCTAGGTTCTTCATTTAGCTCTAGCTCCATTAGGCCGACTGATAGGTTATAGGAGAGACATCGACATTCAGATCGCAATGGCAACACAATGCGATATATAGAAGCTGTTAGTAAAACTTTCATCAATGATTTCCTCCGCACCACATACAAGTCAGCCGAGGAGACTCGTCCCACTGATATTGCGGAAGCTTTTACACCGAGTGCTCACCATAAGTGCTCTGGTGTGCATTGTAACCGCATCAATTCGTTTCTCCGCTGTTGACAAACATGATGTTTTTGGGCGTCAGATGCCCTTGAGTTTTTTTTTCCCGACTGTTCGCAGCATGTTTATCGGTGCAATTGTAATGTCCCTTGTAGTCTTGGTGCATCACACATGTAGGTGCGCGAGCAACGCCAATCCTGAGCAGTATCAAGCAGTTGACCCAGCAACTCACATAGAATCTGGCCGCAAAAGTATTGGCTACTTGTGTTTGAGTTGTCAGTACTGATGATGGAGATCATAGGAGGTGAGTTGCATCTTCGGTCAACATACAATACGTACAAGGCCCTAACTACACACCAGTTGTTCTGGTCCTATGCCAAATTTTTTCTAGTCGTGCACCTAGCGAAGTTGACGAATTTTGCCGCGAAGGATCCATTCCCTCCCTATGCCAGATTTTTTATACTCATGCGCCTGACGACGGTGTGGAAAGTTGCCTCATGGGATCCCTGGGCATCCTATCTTCGATGATTGCATTTTCACTGCTCACTGAGCTCTGGGATCTGTTCAATGGCAAACAAAAGAATGCTTGGGGTGTATACAACATGTTGGCAAATTACTCTGGCCCCTCAAAGGTTTCATATTTTTCATATTTGGAATTTGTCTTTGGAAGGTATATTTTTAAGGAACGGTTCCGGTATGTCTGTTCATCAAATCTCTCAGTAGTCGTTTCACTGTGGATCAGGACAGATACCTTGCCCATACAATCCGTCCGAGGTTGTTGTGCTGGCCTATTATTCCTTGCTCTGCTAGGATCTGCCATATACGCCTTGGTTGTTGAGCCAGTCGCGCAAATGGGCACCGTTTTTACTAAAACCCAATATATCTCGTCATCGTTGAACAACCTTCCCTCTGAATATCTGACAATAGCTATAGTGAGTTTGATTTTCTTGTTCAATACAGATGATAAATTGGCTTGGCTTTGTAGTTACTCGGAGCTCGGGTTGGGAAGATACTGCCCAGGGATAAATCACCGGGAAAAAACATTCCCTCCGTTAATGTGACGAATGCACTCTGTGGGCCTTTTCTTCCCCCCTCACTACCAAATAGGACCTTGACTTCAATTGTTTATAACTTTGACGCACCAGATGAATACTGCCATGGGCCCATATTGAAGGACGTCGAAGGCGTATTTACTTCCCAAACTGTCAGAGCCCTAGTCATCTCTTGTGATATTAGGACTTCAATCTCACCGGATCCCGCCGTCATACCAGCGGAACACCTCATTACTATCGATTACAGCACATTTAAAATCGAGCTAAATGACGACAAATATGTCTTCGTTTATATGGGTTTGTCAGATTCGGTGGGGGCTATAATTCAAAACACGTCGCCGACGGTACTCGCACCGGGAATGCACCTGTTTGGATATCCTAAATTGCATTTCAAAGATAAAATTGCAAGGTCCGGAACTACTGTCTTTGGAATACGGAAGGTGATTGGTTTTGATTTTACATCCAATTTCTCGTCACTAAATGCGACTTGGAACCATCCCCCTGCCAGTCCCAAGATCGTTTCTTGGTCGTCGATATACAATCTCTCGCACCGGATCCGTCTCCTGGAGACGCAAATAGCAATACCACTGCTACACTACGATTATTAGCTCCTTTTTCACCCTTAGAATATGCGGTTGAACAAGAATATGTGGAACATTCTGTGTTGAGTGGCCTCGCTCTTGTGGGTGGTATTTGGACCACCCTCAATGGGGTCTTTGCAATGATTTTCGGGAGTACTCTGCTACTTGTTCTTTTCGGTGTGTTGCATTGAGTTACCATTCATAAACCACCAAAACTCATTTTGACTCGAAATGCTAGGGGTCAAGCCACTGTCAATTTATGGGTTGATTCACACCTTCGAGCGAAGGCGAGGGTTTATCACTCGAGATTTAAACATCTCCGCTGAGGAACAAGCTCGAATTATGGCACTTCTTCGAGAACACCTGCTCGATATTGACGCGGCTAAAGACATTGGGAATTCACCTTTTGGCTTTGCGTTACATAGATGTTCAGACGAAATGGCTGCAGAATCTGATGAGCTGGTGGAATCTGAGGAGGCACAGAACATTAGGTGGACTGACGCGGTTTGAAAGCCCCTTTAGATCGTGACTCATTAGGTATCGCGTATAACAAAGTTGCTCCCCTGCTTCGCACTTGACCGGGTTCACAAATTTACAAAACTTTTATTATAGAACATTTTAGCCACCCGTTTTCTTTTTAATCGTGCGACTCCTTCACATAGCACTTCCCTCAGAGGCAAGTGTAAACGGTAAAGGATAACGAAACACATTTCTCTTTCTCTTGACTCAACTTCGAATATGGTGGAATAAATTTTTTTACGGATCTATTGCTTCTACATTCCGACTTTGCTCAGACACTTGACGTGCCTACCTAGCTGTTTGTGGGGTTGTAACGGACAAACCCGTGCCGTTGATTTCCTTTGCGTCATGGGTGGGGTCCATGTGTCCCTACATATCTCCGAAGTGCAGAGCAGGATCATAGGAGATTCGTGCACAAATGGTAGAGTGTGAAATGACTCGAATGCAATACACGCCAGAGCCTATGGCAGCAACTCGATTATTATCATTATATCACTCAACTACTATGCACGCACGAGAGGGCATCCAAGTAACATGACAACCATAAGGCCCACGGCCTAGATATTTTTGAACATATGGACGTCACCTACGCCCAGCGGTGTGTGATGCATCCCGCTAAGAGGCGATAAACCCCCGTGGACAGAAAGGACGGCGCTCATCCTGCGGGGTTTAGCCCTTGTCTTGAACCCATCTTCGTCCATCATATAAATGTCACAGTCCAGGCCTGCATCTCACGCGCCATCTCAGGACAGAGGTAGTCGTCCTGCCCCACGGTACGAACCTTCTCGAGGCTATAATCAATCCCGTCGCGGTCCTCTTGCAAGCGCAGTCAATGAAAGCGGACAAGAGGAGACGTTGCAGGCGTGGGTACGAAGGCGTCGTGGATGACTGAGTGACGACAGGAAAGGATGCGGGGAGATTGTCCGCCATAGACGAGTTTGGGGATGTAGCAAAAAGCAACGGATATGGCAAGTAAAGCTGCGAGCACCGTGACTGGTGGTGGTGGTGGAGGCAGAGAAGGAGGAGGGGACGAGTCACTGAAGTTGCGGTTGGATCCCAACTTGCATACGGGTATCAGACTAACGGCTGAAGCGCATGTTGGTCTGACGTTTGCCCTGCTATAAGTTTTTTTCGGATCTTTTGAGAAAAGATGCTTACCGGAATAGGCGCTGAATAGCTTGTATTGCAAATAGGATATGAGGTATTTCCGCCCCGCATTCGGTCATTCAATTGTCGGCTGCTATCTGCAAATGAAGGCTTCCTCATGTCTGGCGTTTGGGAGGATCAGCTGATTAAAGTTGGCCACAAGTCTCAATGGGTGCTAGGCCTTGGCTGGGTTCGTTTGGTTAGGCTGGCAACCTGAGCGAATTGAAAGGTTGTGTTCGGTCCATGACCGCCTGCGCGTAGGGAGGTGTCCTATGGGGCCTATGGATCCTTGCTTCTAGGCCTGGTAGTATATTTTCGCTGATGGGATCGGAACGGTCGGGTATTGTAGCGATTGAACGAGACAGTGTTAAATGACATTGATGCTAGACAATTACGCCACGTTATAATTTGCTAGGCTTGCAACGTTGTCAACTAGCGCTTAGATGGCTTTGAACACTTCGTCCTACTTTGTGAGGTTCTGTCCGTACTTGGCCGGTCGCTCTCCCAGCGAGGCCCCCGACGAAGGAGGTGGTTTCTCTGTTCCATGAAAAGGTTCTGTGTAGCTAAACATCACGGTCAGTTTCTCAGCAACGTAAATATTGGTCGTACTCTTCAGTAGGGTTCTTAATTCAGCCCTTAATGTCTCCTATTCCTGATGGAGGGCCTTATCTTTCCCCCTGAACCACCGGCTGGGCTCTCGCTTCTTTATTCAATTGGAAAGTGTCCACCGTGGTGATATTCTGCTCGTCCACTGCCCAGCCACTTGTCTGTTGACGCGTCCTTTGAGTCTCGTGGACGTGATTTGAGGTGTACGCCATTGGTAGCGGGGGTTTAGTGCTCTAGTTCCGCTGTGCTAGAGAGGTGTGCGTGGAGTAGGCGCGGGGCGCTGCCTCCCTCTTTCTCAGAATATTCCGCGAAGCAGTGAAAGGGCTGGTTCCTCATCGAGTTGACCTGAGCTGGTGGTCGTGTAAAGTGAGTAGCATATTGGGTGATGGAGTGGCTTACAATGCCGGGGTGCGTTGGACCGTAGCGAGGGCTGGCGATCTGGCGAGGTTGAGCACACAACACCTCTTGGGAATTAGTAATGGGACAAGACAAAGGCCAACCACGTGATCCTTTGAAAACCGTTGAAGCTCGCGTAGGGAGCTCTCGACTGTTGCAGCCTGTGGTTCCGAGTTTTCTTCGAGCTCGGACCCATCATTCTCATACACTCTACCCACATCCACATACCTAAATAAATATAATTCCCTATCATCATTGCCGGTGCGAGACCCCGGCATCCTTCCACTCTGTCCCCCCACCCACTGCAAAAAACAACCTATAGGCGACCGCAATGGCCTAGTCACGACAACGCATTCAGCTAAACACTTGTCTACTTCAACCAAGCATGCAATGTCATGCTCAAAGTCGACAACTTGCACAATGTCGAATTCAATCAGAAACAAGCCTCGGTATGCCCTCCCCTTCCCCCCCACCGTTCTCACCCTGCTCAATGTCAATATTTCCGCAGGTAACAAGCCGGGATCACGCGTTGTGGGCAATCTCTGGCTAACTGATACGGCCCATCTACTGTTTGGCTGCTCCGTCTGGCCTGCATTCTGAAGTTTGAACGAAAGGACCCGCATAGTCAGATGATGGCAACATCAACGCAAGTTCACTCTTTTGCAAATTGTCTTCTCTTCTCATACCGGATCAACTTTAATAGAAGCCAAAGACCTCATAGATTACAACCAAATGGCTCTCCGCACCACACCTCATACATGTGTTGTCGTAAAACACGAAAAAAGACACACGCAGGTCTGACTACGGGAGACTACATCATGTCGGGCTGCTTCCACTCTACCTAACCCAATAGATGCTTCAGATAGCACGCCGGACCGCTCGGTGCCTCCAGACTGTACACTTGCCCAAGTTGCGATAACTTTATTTTTATTCTGTAAGTCTCTGATCGTTGGTGTTCGTAGGGCACACATATACAGACCGAGCCACCGCTGCCTTCTCTCCAAAGCACACACGAAGAGGCCCAGAGAGACATCGGGCTAGGCAACTTCTAACCCGCATACATGGCCACTCTTCAGGCGCCCCGCAACATTAATTCCTCAGTCCTGCTCTCTCGGACACTTATTCGCACAGCTATCCTTGTTCCTCCTGCCCCCGGACTCATGCAGAGCGCAGACCGACCATCACTTACCATGCAATTATACCCAACTGTGCAGCCTCGTTTGTTGTTACACTGATTGACCATAACTCAACGACAAATTTCATTTTGAGACTGTAGGAGGGTTATGTCTGTCGGCAACGCATTACCATTCAATATTCAGCACGTGTACCTCTGTGCACATAGCTAATATGTATTTTTCTTTTAACTTCATCCTGCCTTATAGAGAGTTCGTCCGTGGTTGGCCGACCCCTCTCCCAGTGAGGCTCTCAGCAGGGAAGCCGGTTTCTCTTTCCCAGTTCAAAGGTTCTGTATATTTAAGCATCAAAGACAGTTTCCCGGCAATGTATACCTTGGTTGCACCCCTCAGTAGGATTCCAAGTTCAGCCCTTACTCCCTGTTCTTCCTAACAGGGAGTCTTGTCTTCATCCACTTACACACGAACAACTCGGCTCTCTCTTCTTCTCCATCAAATTGGAAAGTGTCCGCAGTAATGGCATTCTTCTCAGCTGCTTCTGAGGAATTTTACCTCGTGACGCGTCCTTCGGATCGGATGGGGGCGTTATGGGTCGCCGTCTTGTAACGCCCACATTCCTATTTAGTACTACCCCCTATAATCCTAACCTTTATACAGTGACTCATTACGCATGTAATGGTAGCTTTTTACACACCTTGACAACTACGTCTCCCGCAGAAACCGTGCAGACTTGCCTGCGCCCCTGTCCTACTAAGTGTAAAACCACCACGGAACGCGAACGCGTTTCACATCTGCAGCAGGAATTGAGTGTTCCGGTTCTGTGGTGCTGGGAGAGGTGTACATGGAGTGGGTGAGGGGCTACACTACTGACGCCCTATTTTACAGGAGATTTTGCGAGACAGTGGGATAACCGTTTGTTTGCCGCATTGGCCCGAGCCAGGCCACGTAAAATGGGTATATTGGGCATTGGAGTGGCCTCCAACATCAGACTCGCTGACTGCAGGTGAACACTCACTTTATTATATAGACCTTCTCCTCTACGTACAGGTTCGAGAGGTCAAGAACCACGTCAGACCGGGTGACTTCCAACCTGCATACGTGGTCGCTCTCCTAATGCCTCGTAAGTTTCCCCCGTCTGCCAATTTGCACGGCTATTCTCGCCGAGTCCTCCTGCTCCCAGACCCATGAAAAATGCAGACCAGCCATCACCCACCATGTAATCATATCCAACCGTACAGCCCCCCTTTATTATCCCACCTATTTACTATAAGCCAGCGGCAAAGTCCTTTTTGAGACCATCTGAGTGCATCTTCCCATAGGTACTAACAGGAACACCGATAGTGGCACACTCCAACTGAGATGATAGTGAAGAGGAATTTAAGAATCATGAAATCAGTATAAAGGTGCATCACCAGTGCATCACCGTTCTGCCCTTGTATCTCTGTGCACATCGCTAACATTTATTTTTGATCTTCATATTCAGTCGATAGGGACCTAGGCTGCCTTCTACTGACTATATTCCCTCATGGTTGTATCTGAAATTCGCTCGTTAATTAGCTCGCTAAAGTGGACAATGTGCCTCACTTTCACCGACCTTTAGGAACTCGGATCAAGTCATTTCTTGCATCACTCCAATCCGACACATTGATTGATGAAGGAGTTCAATGACAGAATCAAGATAGGGGTGATGGCATTTAAAGACACACGGACCGCAATCAATAAGGTTTCTGCAGTTTGCCTGGTATTTTTAATGAAAATGTTTTGGCCTTGGCAGGGAAAGTGAGCAACGACGGAGTAGGAAATAATTTAAAAACAATGTTCCCTGTGAGTGTTGGACAACCGGTGGATGCCATATTCATAGAAGACTATCGCGAATTCTGGTAGTGCAGACCGCCAGGTCCTCCCATCTCTGGTGTGAGAAGAGGCCATGATGATGCTGAAACTTGATTCGAAGCCCATTTCGCCAATACATCAGATGGTTGACAAGTTGGTTCTTTTGCTGTATTATACAACGATAGTCGGGTGTTCTATGTCTCACGTACATGTTTCGACAATGCATTCGTGCAAAAAATATGCCAGCGTATTCTTTGGAATGCAGAGATTGAGGTAGTAATTAAAGCAGTAACTTGATACAATTTGTAAGGTAAGTATAGTGGGGTATAATGCTATATGCTAACCGAGGGACTGAGATAAATCTTGTCTGTGATGGTTGTCGTTTCCTCTACACTCCCAACGATGTTTATTTCGGGTAAGTTGAACGGCTTCCGAATGTTGGAGAGGTATGATTCTGATTTTGTTTCTAGATAATTATGAAATGGTCCCCCGGCGAGATACCACGGTTGCAACGGATACTACCGATTTGCAGTGGACATCATTAGGCCAACTGACAGGTAGGAAGACAGTCATCAACTTTTAAAATCTCAACGATCCCACGATACAACATATAAAAGAATAACATTTTGACCATGACCTACAGTAATGATTTACAGGAAAGGCCTTGATGGTGGTGAAACTTGATTTAAGATCCATTTTGTCAATTCATCAGATGGTCGGCAGGCTGGATTTTCTTATGTCTCAATGCATTCTCTGAAATACAGAGATCAAAGTGATAATTAGAGCAGTAACTCGACAAAGTCTATAAGATATGTACAGTGGGGTATAATGTCAACTCCAAACTGGTGTCTTTCATTACACCGTGGCATCTCACCAAGAGGCGATTTCATGATCATCTGGCAACAATAGCACTCCAACTTTCGCAACCTGTTCAACCTGTTCAAAATAGATGTTGTTGGGAGGCGTGTGGGGGAACAATAACCATTGAGGACAAGATTTATCTTAGTTCCTCGGTGAGGATCTAGCATCATTATGTGGACTGATATTTTAGGTCTCAATGGCAGCACAACGCAAAGTATAAAAGAGTAATACTTTGACCATGACTTCCAGTGATGACTTCTTCCATCCCGTTGCATACAAGACAGCCCAAGAGACTCATCCCACTGATATTGCGGACACTCTCATATCGAGCGCTGACTGTAAGCGCTCTGGTGTGCATTGTGACAGCCTCAATTCTTCTCTGCAGGGCACCTGGGGACCTATTCTTGGTTGTCCCACATGATGTATATATCGGCTATTCACCCTCAGCATATCGCGGTATTTGTGTTGGTGCAATTGCAGCATCCCTTGTAGTCATGATGCATCATACATGTAGGTATGTGGGCAAGTTAATTTTGAGCAGTATTAAACCATTAAGCCAACAATTCGCATAGAATCTGGCCATATAGGTATTGGCTATACATATTTGAGTTGTTAGTGCTGGTGATAGAGACTATAGGAGGTAAATCGAGTCGTCTGTCAATGTGCAATCAGTGCAAGACTTTAATCATGCACCAGTTGCTCTGCTCCTAGATCTTACTTTTTCTTTTCATCTGGACGACAAAGCCATGGCAAGTTGCCTCCAGGGATCCCTGGGTGCTTTAGCATTAATTGTCGGGTTTTTGCTGCTTACCGAATTCTGGGATCTGTTCAATAACAGACGAAGAGATGTTTGGGGCATATACAATATGCTAGCAGATCACTCTGGTTCTGTAACAGTTTCACGTTCGGAGTTTGTCTTCGGAAAGTATATTTTTAAGGGACGGTTCCGGTACGTCTGTTTACTAAATTCCTCAGTAGCTGTGTTCACTGTGGCTCAGCACAGATATCTTGACCATACGAATAATCAGGGGTTGTTTTGCTGGTCTATTATCGTTTGCTCTACTGGGATCGGCAATTTATGTTTTGGTCGTTGAACCAATCGAACAAATAAGCACTGTTTTAGCCAAAACTCAATATATCTCATCAACGTCGAACAGCCTTCCACCATCTCGTTCCCTGAGAATAGCTGCAGTGAGTTCAATTGCCTTGTTTGATGCAGACAAGAAATCAACCTAGCCGTACAGATGTTCAATACGCCAGTAACACTTTTGGATTATGAAGAACTTAGAAAACGCTTCCTTTCCTCCGTAAGTGTGAGTATGGAGTTCGTTGGTAAGCCTTTCTTCTTCCCCTCAAATTCCAATGAAAAGAGCTTGATTTAAATTATTTCTTGTTTTGAATCAGCCGTTATGGATTGCGATCAGCCCAGGGTTGACAATACCATAAACACAGGATCCAGCAAAGTTGCAACGACCCAAAATATCTTCATTGTCGTCTCGTGTGCTCTTGACCTCTCACCGGGCCCTTCAGGCGTGCCACCGGAATTCTTCATCACTATCGACTACAGCACATTTAGCATTGACGAAGCCGCCTATATTAATGTCCTTATTTTCTTGGGTATTTCGGATTCAGTACAAGATATCATTTCAAATGCATCACCGACAATCCTCGTGCCTGGAGTGCAGCTGTCTGGATATCCCAAATTTTTTATCAAAGAGACAATCGCCAGGTCGGGAACTACTGCCCTCGGAATACGGAAGGTAATTTATGTCGGTTACACAAACAAGTTCCTTATCACTAAACACGACTTGAAACTATTCCCTTGCCAGACCCAAAATCGGTTATTTGTTGCAGATATACAATCTCTTATACCAGATCCGTTACTCAGGGGCCCAAAGAGCAACAGTACCACTGTGCTACGATTGGTTCTGCCCTTTATTCCCTTAGAATATACGGTTGAACAAGAATATGTGGAGCATTCTGTATTAAGCAGCCTTGCTCTCATGGGTGGCATTTGGACCACTCTCAATGGTGTCTTTGCGATGATTTTTGGGACTACCTTGTTGCTTGCTGTTTTTGGTGCGCTGCATCTACTCGAAATTCACGTATAGTTATATCTCACTTTGGCCCGGAAATACTAGGGGTCAAACCGTTGTCGATTTATGGATTGGTTCACATCTTCCAAAGAAGGCGAGCGTTTGTTGTCCGTGACTTAGCAATCTCTGCTGAGGACCAAGCTCGGACTATGGCACTGCTTCGGGAACACTTACTCGATATTGACATGGCCGACGCAGTCGAGAACTCATCCCCCGGCCCTATGCTACACCAACATTCAGACGAGATACCTGCAGAATATGATGAGCTGGTTGGATCAGTAAGATATCAGGAGACAGGGAATAATAGGTGGACTAATGCGGTTTGAAAGCCCCTTTAGTGCATCTAACTTGGCTCTATGGGTTACTCTTGCTCCCTTTACACAACTATTCCGAATCTATCATTTATTTGTACATTGACTTGATAGGCATTATATATATCGAAGTTGTTTCTCTGTATTGCGCCTGAGTGCGCTCACAAATTGACAAAAATTTTTATCAAGTACCCCAAATCTTAGTTTCACATGTTCTTTTCTGTGTCCCGTCTCCGTATAGAAATTCCCTCAGAAGCGCATGTAAATAGCAAGGGACAATGCAACAACTACCTAATTTTGGTGGGCAACATGTTTTTGGCATGGTGACTGCACAGAGCGTGAAGGGTTCATTCATGCTTGATGGCCCATTTCATGCTCAGGATGAGAAGCCACCAGATGATCTAATCAGCATACTCACATCTTGATAGCAATATCTAGCAACTAGGTAGCTGTAAAATCCTCAGATCTATATTATAGCTTTAATTGCACAGCAGCTGTATTTTAGATCAACATAATTAATGGCACGACCACATTGATTTTGGTCCTAGTAAATTTAAGAGATAAAGTGTTAACAAGGGGAAACTGTCAAGCCACGCTCAGCTTCATGCTTGTATCACGCCTCCTCACGCTCAATCACACTCAATTTACACTGACTCAGGTTTAACACGAGAGCTCGATCATGCTCAACTCACGCCCAATCACGCCCAACTCATGCTCGGTAATTGGGGCTCACGCTCGCTTCGCGCCAAAAAGCAGTTGCCCAACTTTGGCTATGGTAAAGTACACGCCTGTGTACGGATAGTTCGCTTCTACATTCTGACATTACTCGGGCACATGGTGTATTTGTTAGTGTATTTGTAGCGGACAAACCCGCACCGTTAATTTCCCTTGCATCGTGGGTGAGGTCCATGTGTCCCGACATATCCCTACATATCTCCAAAGTGGGGGGCGAGGTACAGAGGGGATTCGCGCATAGGTCACGTGTGCAGCGATTTAAGTGCAGCATGCGCAAGAGCCCATAGCAGTAACCTGGCTTTCATCAAGAGAGTCGATCAATTATATATACTTTATGGATGCACGAGAGAGCTTCTCAAACAACATGACGACGACCATGACGCTCATGGCCTGGGTTTTTAACCTTGGTATTTCTACCCTCTCTTTGTGATATTACCAAGGTCAGACTGGGTCGCGACATACGTAAGAGTGGAGAACAAATGGACATCGCCCACGCCCAGTGGTGCTCGGGGCATCGGGACCATGAAAACCCCGTGGACCGGAAGGACGGCGCTCATCCTGCAAGACTAGCCCTCCCCTCGCACCACCTCATCCATCATATAAACGTCGCAGTTGTCTCAGGACGGAGGTAGTGGTGGTCCTACCGCACAGCATCAACCCTCTCAAAGCCGTAGTCGATCCGATTGCAGTCCGTCTATTGCGAGCGCAATTGGTGACAGAGAATGAAAGTAGACGTCGCAGAATTGGGGCGCGGGCGTCGCGGGCGACGGAATGATAACAGGAAAGGCCGAAGGGGACCGCCCACCATAGACGAGGTTGAGAACGTAATAAACACTGGAGGAGCAGTGAATATCTTTGGTAAATCTGCAGGCGCTGTAACTAGTGGTGGCGGTGGAGGCAGAGGAGGCGACCAACCACTGAAGTTGCGGCTAAATCTCAACTTGTGCATGGATATCAGATGAACGGCCAAAGTGCATGGCAGTCTGATGCTCACCCTGATGTAAGTTCTTTTCGGATCTTTTGATAGCAAATGCATATGAGATGGGCACTGTTTAGCTTGCATTGCAAATAGAATGAGGTAGTGTTTCTGCCCTGCGTTTTTCCATTCGATTACTGATTGATATCTGTAGCAATGGGGGCGTTGTCATGTCTTGCGCTTGTGGGGATCGGATGATTGAAGGCGACCATGAGCGCTGGCCCTTGGCTGGGTCTCGTTTGGTTGGGCTGGCGGCCTGGGCGAATTGAAAGGCTGTGTTCGAGCTGTGACCGCTTGCACGTAGGTGGGAGTTGATGGCGGTTGGATGCTTGCTCTCAGGCTGGCCGGTATGGACTTGTTAGTGGGAGCTGGAGCGGTCGAGTGTGTTGGCGGATGGACAAGACAGCGTTCGAGGGCAGTAATTCTGGATAATTGTGTCGCTTTGGGGTTTTCCAGGTCTGGAGCATTGTTAGCTAGAGTTTGGATGACGTGGAGAACTTCATACTGCTTTATCGTGGGTTCCGTCGGTCCCTCTCCCAGCGAAGCTCTCAGCAGGGAGGGCGGTCTCTCTCTCCCAGTTCAAAGGTTCTGCGTAGCTGAATGCCGTAGTCAGTTTCTCGGCAACGCAAATTGTGGTCGTACCCTTCAGTAGGACTCCTAGTCCAGCCCTTAAATCCCTGTTCTTCCTGGCAAGGAGTCATGTCTTCATCCGCCTATACCACCGGCTGGGCTCTCTTTTCTTATTGGATTGGAAAGTGTCCATTGTGACAGTATTCGTCTCATCTGCTTCCGAGGCACCTCCCTGTTGACGCGTCCTTTGCGTCAGGCAGGCGCGCCTTGGGGTCGGCGGCAGCAATTTAGCGCTCTGGTCCCGTGACCCTATGTAGGAGAAGTGCGCGTGGAGTGAACAAGGGGCTATTGCCTCCCTGTTTCTCAGGAGATTTCGTGGGATAGTGGAAAGGCCGTTTGTTTTTCGCATCGGCCTGAGCCAGCTACCGTGTAAAGTGGGTATATTGAGCGTTACAGTGGCCTCCAATGCCGAGGTGGTAAGTACGTGGGAAAATATGCGTTGTGATGGGATGAAGGCCATCCACGTGATCCCCTTGAATGCCAAGTGCTTTCTCCGAGTCTGCAGAGCATCCTGCAACAGTCAAATAATAGTGGAGGGGGAATACACACAGTTTTATAATTCTAGGTGGCATCTCAAGCACTGGGTGATTGCCATATTTGACTGCAGATGATCGCTCATTTGATATATAAAATTTATATTATTTTATATGTCTTCCGATAGGTCATATTTGTGGAAGGCACATATACGAACGGAGCCACCGCCCCCTTCTCCTCTATCACAGGTTCAAGAGGCCTAGAGCCAAATTAGGCTGGGTGACTTACAACCCGCATTCGTGACCACTCCTCAGATGCCTCGCAAGATGTGATGACTCCTCAGTTCAGCTCCCTTGTACGCCGGTTTCCACGGCGATTCCGGCCTCTTCCTGCTTCCAGGCCTATGAAGAGCGCAGGATGGCCGTCACCTGTCATATGATTAATCATATCCGACAGTGCAGCCCTTCTCCGTTTTCACACCCATGGACCATAAGTCAACAACGAAGGTTTCTTTGAGATGTCCCATAGGTAGTAACAAGGACACCGATAGCATCACAGTTAAGATGGTAATAGAGAGGAGGCTAAGAATCATAAAATCAATATAAAGGTCCATCACCAATCAGCCGCCTCGCTACCCGCTGTGTTCTTTGTATGGTGGTATTTGAAATTTACTCCTTGATTAGCTTGCTAAGGTGTTAATATGTTTGGCAATCACCGAACCTTAGGAACTCAGATCAAGTCATTTCTTCCACCGTTCTAATCCAACACGATTGATGAGGGAACTCAATGACAGAATCAAGATGGGGGTGATGGAATTTTTCGATTTGTGGTTTATTTTTGGCCATTTGCTTTGTTCTGGTGATTTTATGTGCTGACTCAAAACAGAAGAACCGTAATCAATAAAATTTCTGCAACTCCTCTGGTATTGTCAGTTGGCTAAAACTCAAAGCAATATTGTTCTCAGATTATTTCCTATTCGGTCGTTGCTTACTTTATCAAGGCCAACCGGTGTGTGCATTATTCGTAGGAGGCAATGTTGCAAATTCCAATGATGCAGGCCAGCAGAATCTTGCAACTCTGGTGCGGAAAGAAACCATGGTGGCAACACTCGATTTAAAAGACCACTTTACCAATGCATCAGATGGGTTGGCAGCTCGGTTCTTGCCAGCAGATTGCCTCAAATGCAGAGACTGAGTTGGTGATCAAAGTGGTAACTTTACAAAATCTGTAAGGTTTGTACAGTAGGGTGAAATGTCTCCAAGCCAGTAGCATTCATTGCACTGTGGCATCTCACCGAGAGGCCATTTCACGATTGTCCGGAAGCAGATCAAAATAAGAGCACTGCAACTTTCGGGAACTGTTCAACTTGCCCGAAATTAACATTGTTGGGAGTGTAGGGGAAACGACAACCATCACAGACAAGATTTATCTTAGTTCCTCAGTTAGCATCCGGCACCATTAAACCAACTGACAGATTGGATGAGAGTCATCAACATTTAGAATCTCAACGGTACCATGATACAACATATAAAAGAATAACATCTTGATCACAATTTGCAATAATGATTTCCTCTATCCTGCTGCCAACAAGATTGCCCAAGAGACTCATCCCATTGATATTGCGGAAACTCTCATACCGAGTGCTGGTAATAAGCGCTCTGGTATGCATTGTGACAGCATCGGTTTATGCTGCCCATGAGATAGCCTACGGCCCGGATGATTTTTGGACCCGCGTTGATTCACCGTTCAGTTACTCCGGTGTTTCCTCGCCATTTTACGTCTGCATTGGCGTAATTGTAACATCTTTTGTGGTCGTAGTGCATCATACGTGTAGGTGCGTGAGCAACATTGACCCTAGCATTATTAAACCATTAAGTGAGCAACTCACAGGATGTGGCCAAGAAGATATTGGTTATGTATTTTTGAGTTGTCCGTATTGACGATGGAGACCATAGGAGGTAAATCATGTCTGTGTCACCATGCAATAAATGCCTGCCCCTAACTATGTACCAGTTTCTCTGCTCCTACGTTGGACCTTCTGGTTTGATCCAGCAGACCCAACTATGGCAAGGTGCCTCCAGGGATCCCTAAGCGCTCTATTTTCCATGGTTGGATTTTCGCTGGTCGCCGAGCTCTGGGATCTGTTCAATAGCAGAGGCATCAATGTTTGTGGCATATACAATATACTAGCAAATCACTCTAGTTCATCAAGGATTTCACACTTGGAGTTTGTCTTTGGAAAGTATATTTTTAAGGGACGGTTCCGGTGTGTCTGTTTATTGAATTTCTCAGTAGCTGTGTTTACTGTGGCGCAGTACAGATATCTTGGCCATACGAGTAATCCGGGGCTGTTTTGCTGGCCTATTATTTCTTGCTCTACTAGGATCTGCAATTTATGTCCTGATTGTTGAGCCAATCGAGCAATTGAACACCGTTTCCACTAAAACCCAATACATACCATTCAAATCGAACACTATTCTATATGCTAGTTCCCTGCAAGTAGCCACAGTGAGTTTAATTTTCATGTTCAATACAGACAAGACCTAGCTTTATAGGTATTCCGTCCACCATTTTCCGATACAGACCCGCTTCCCTCTGTACGTGTAGATGGGACCTTCCCTGGGTGCCACCAGCCCGAGGTTGATAGAACCAGAGACACACGTCCCCTGGAAGTACATACCCGCATTGTCATCTCTTGTCCGGTCGACGTACAACTTGGGATTCCCGACATACCGGACCTCCTCATAACTATCGACCACGCCACATCTAACTTCACATATGTCTTTGTTTTCATGGGTATTTCGGACTCGGTCCAAGATATAGTTGAAAATGCATTACCGACAATGCTCGCACCGGGAATGCATCTGTCTGGGTACCCCAATTTTTATCTCAAAGATAAAATTGTGAGGTCAGGAACTACTGCCCTTGGAATGCAGAAGGTAATTGATTTTGATATTATACCAAGCTCTTTATTACTAAACACGACTTGAAATCACTCCCCTTCCAGTCCCGAAATCGGTTCTTTGTCGCAAATATACAATCTCTTGCACCGGATCCTCCTGCCCTAGACCTAAATATTCGCACCACTGCTACGCTACGATTGATTCCGCCCATTAATCCCCCCGAAATTGCACTAGAACAAGAATATGTGGAGCATTCTGTATTGAGCGGTCTCGCCCTCATGGGTGGTATCTGGACATCCCTCAATGGTGTCTTTGCAGTTATTTTTGGAAGTACCTTGCTGCTTGTTCTTTTTGGTGTGTTGAATCGACTTGACACTCACACGTAACTATATCTCACTTGAACTTGAAAAATACTAGGGGTCAAGCCATTGTCAATCTATGGATTGATTCACATCTTCCAGAGAAGGCAAGGGTTTATCACCCACGACTTGGCGGTCTCCTCTGAGAAACAGACTCGAACTGTGGCAGTTCTACGGGAACATCTGCTTGATATTGACCCAGCTGAAGAAGTCGGGGGTTCATCGCCCGGATTTGCTCTATGTCGACATTCATGCGAGAACTCTGCAGAATCTGATGAGCTAGTGGGATCTATGGAGACAGAGAACAATAGGTGGACTGACGCGGTCTGAGAATCCAACATGGACCTGAGGGTCACTCTTGTTCTTTTTACATGACCATTCCAAATCTGTCCTTCATTTAAACCTTGATTCGTTAGGTATCGTGTATAGCAAAGTTACTCCTCTGCTTGTGCTTGACCAGGTTCAGGAGTTTACAAAGTTTTATTACCGAAAATTTTAGTTACACACTTTCTTTCCTATACACAGTAAGGAACAACGGAACAATTCCCTCTTCTCTTAACCAACTTCGACTGGGGTGAAATACACGTTGGTTTACAGATAGATCACTTGAAGTTTCTACTTATATTTTGACTTTACCCGCATGATGCGCCTACCTGATTATCTGTAGGATTGTAGTGGACAAACCCATGCTGTTGATTTTCCCTTGCGTCATGGGTGGGGCCCATGTGTCCTGACATCCCTCCAAACTGCGAAGCGAGGTATGTACAGGGTATTTATGTAGGGGTATATGTGTAAAATAACTCAAATTTCCTGCCTTAGGAGGCGAGGTTGGAAATGTAGCAAACGCCAGCGGAGCAGTGGGTACTATTGGTAAATTTGTGGGTGCTATCACTGATGATGGTGGTGGGGGGCGGATGAGGAGAAGACGAACCATTGACGTTGCGGGTGGATCTTGGCTTGTGCACAGATATAAAATTGACGGCCAAAGTACATGATGATCCGACACCTGCCCCGGTACAAGTTCCTTTAGGATCTTTGATAGGGGATGCTTATGGAGATGATTGCTGGGTAGCTCGCACTGCAAACGGAATGAGGTGCTCCCACCCTGCATTAATCTGTTCGGTTACCAGTCGATGTCGGTGGCCATGGAGGCTTTATCATGTCTTGTGCCTGTGAGGATTGGCTGATTGAAGGTGGCCATAAGTCTCGATGGGTGCTGGGCCTTGGCTGGATTTGTTTTGGTTGGGTTGGCAGCTTGAGCGAATTGAAAGGTTGTCTTTGAGCTGTGGCCAATTAGACATAGGGGGAGCGGTATGGGGTTGGTATATATTTGCTTCTAGGCCAGGTGGCATATTCTTGTTGATTGGGGGGGGCCGAGGTTGTAGCAGATGGATGAGACAGCGTTCAAGGAATTTGTGTTCGAATGTTGATCGGTCACTCGCCCAGGGAGGCTCCCAACGAGGAAGGGTTTCTCTGTCCTAGTGCAAACGTTCTGTATAGTTAGATATCACGGTCAGTTTCTCGGTAATGTAAGCGTTGGCTGCACTCCTCAGTAGGGTTCCCAATTTGGCCCTTAATGTCTCCTCCCCCTGGCCCGAAACCGTGTCCTCACCAATCTGAGCCACTAGCGGGCTCCCTCTTCTCTATTGAATTGCAAGATCCCTGCCGTGATGGTATCCTCCTCATATGTTGCCCAGTCACTTGCTTGTTGATGTGTCCCCGTGGTCTAAGAAGGCGCGTTTGGGAATCGACATTGTCAGTGGGGATGGGGATTTGGCGTTCTGGGCAGGCTGCGAGGACAGGTGTGCATCGAGTGGGCGCAGGGGCTTTGCCTCCCTGGTTCTCAAAGAATTTTGCAGGGCACTGGAATAGAGGTCTATTTGCCACATTGGCCTGATATGGCCGTGTAAGGTGAGTATGTTGAGCATCGGAGCGGTCTCCAATGCTGATCCACTGATGGAACCCACGTGATCCCTTACTCCAGGCCTCCCGCAACCACGATGGCTGGTTGAAATATTTATTAGAATTAGATAACTATATGTATATTCCTTTTCTCCGTTAGCTGTTTGTGTGTGAGTACAAGATTCTTATACGGATTTCATTCATGCTATCCCATAAGCCTTGTGATGATTCATGTTCATCAAAACCACATATACAGCCAGAACTACGATTGTCTGTCCCCCATGTGCCAGATCAAGAGATCTAGAGCCCCATCAGACCAGGAGAGTTACAGCCCATGTATGCGGTCACCGTTCCAGAACTCGTAACGTGTGCTACGTTTCCGTGAGTATTGGGTAACTAGTGGGTGCCATGTTCGAGGGGGCTTGTTGCAAATACTGGTAGTGAGGTCACCAGGATTTACAACTCGGGTAGGGGAAAAAGCTATGATTGTAGTAAAATTTGATTCAAAGGCCATGTTGTTAATGCATTAGATGAACTGGCCAGTTGATTCTTCTGGTGTACTATGCAATGATGGATGGATATTTTTACGTCCTACACACACGGTTATACAGTGTATCTGTTATAAAAATATACCAGCACATTGCGTGGAATGCAGAGATTGAGGTGGTGATCGAAGTGGTAACTTGGCAAAGTCTGTAAGGTATGTACAGTAGGGTATGATGTCTATCCCAAATGTTCCATAAAAGAAACAATCGCGAGGTCGGGAACTATTGCCCTCGGAATCCGGAAGGTGATTTATCTCGATTGCGCAAATGAGTTCCTCATCACTAAACGCGATCCGACACCATCCTCCTACCCGCCCCAAAATCGGTTCTTTGTCGCATATATACAATCTCTTGTAACGAATCCATCCCCCAATTGGTTATGCCTTTAACTCCCCCAGAATTTGCGGTTGAACAAGAATATGTGGACCATTCTGTATTGAGCGGCCTCGCTCTTATGGGCGGTATTTGGACCTCCCTCAATGGTGTGTTTGCGATGATTTTTGGAAGTACCTTGCTGCTCGTTGTTTTCGGTGCGCTGCATTGGCTTAAAATTCACATTTGATATATCTCACTTTGGCTCGAAAATGCCAGGGGTCAAGCCATTGTCGATCTACGGATTGATACACGCCTTTCAGAGAAGGCGAGGGTTTATTACCCGCGACGTAACAATCTCCGCTGAGGAACAAGCTCGAACTGTGGCATTGCTTCGAGAACACCTGCTCGATATTGACGTGGCTGAAG
Organism: Lepiota venenata; assembly: GCA_004296355.1. Classification (NCBI taxonomy): domain Eukaryota; kingdom Fungi; phylum Basidiomycota; class Agaricomycetes; order Agaricales; family Agaricaceae; genus Lepiota; species Lepiota venenata. The sequence goes on from RCFS01000030.1 coordinate 107,459, forward strand.
AAGAAGTTGGAAATTCATCTCCCGGCTTGGCCCTACATCGACGTTCGGAAGAGATGTCTGCAGAATCTGATGAGCTGGTGGGATCTAAGGAAACAGGGAACAATAGATGGACAGATGCGGTTTGAGAGCCTTTTTGGTGTATCCGACATGCTGTGTGGGCCATTCTCATTCCCCTCACAAGGCCATTCCGAATATTTCCTTTATTTAGATCTTGACTCGTTGGGTATCGTGTATAACGAAGTTGCTCCCCTGCTTCGCGCTTAGCCGGGCTCACGAATATACAAAAAAAATATTATCAAAAATTTTAGTTACACATTGCGCGGAAAATTCCCTCAGAGGTACGTATAGACTGTTTACGGATAGATCGCTTCTATGTATATTCCGAATTTGCTCAGGTACATGATATGCCTACCTTGTTGGTGGAATTGTCACGGAAAAACCCGCGCCGTTGGTTTTCCCCGCGTCATGGGTGGGGTCAGGTGGGGTCCGTGTGCCCTATATACCAAAGTGCTGGATGAGGTACATAGGGGTTCATGCACGAGTGGTAGTGTGTGAAATGACTCACCAAATGAAATATGTGCAAGAGCCCAAGGTCGCAACTCGATTTTTGTCGTTATATCGCTCAACCAGCCCAAGAGAGTCGACTAATACAGGGGGCAGCCAAATAACATGACGACAACCGTGACGCCCACGGCCCGGGTATTTTTAGCCTTGGCGCCTCTATTCTTGATGTCGCCAGGGTCGGGCTGGGTTGCGACATACGCAAGAGTGGAGAACATATGGACGTCACCTATACCCAGTGGTGTGTGGTGCATCCTGTTAAGGGGCCATAAAACCCCGTGGACAGGAAGGACGGCGCTCATCTTGCAGGACTCAGCTCTTGCCTTGAGCCCATCTTCATCCATCATATAGATGTCACAGTCTAGGCCTGCATCTCGCGCACCGTCTCAGGACAGGGGTGGTGGTCCTGCACCGCAGCGCGAACCTTCGAGAGGTCGTAGTCGATCCCGTCGCAGTTCGTCTCTCGCAAGTGCGCTCAGCGATAGTGGACAGGAGGAGAAACCGCAGGCGCAGGGACAAGGGCGGCGCAGGCGAAGGAACAATAATAACAAGAAAGGACAAGGGGGATTGCCCGCCGTAGATGAGGTTGGGGATGTTGGAAACACTGCAGGGGGAGCCGTGGATACAGTTGGCAAAACTGCGGGCGCGGTCACTGGTGGTGGTGGTGGAGGCGGTGGAGGCGGAGGAGACAAGCCATTGAAGTTGCGGTTGGATCTCAACTTGTATGCGGATATCAGATTGACGGCCAAGGTCCATGGCGATCTGACACTCGCCCTTCTGTAAGTTCTTTTCAGATCTTTCGGTGGAGGGTGCTTACTGAAACAGGCGCTGAATTGCTTGAATTGCAAACAGAATGTGGTGAGGTGGTTCTGTTATGCATTTGTCCATTCGGTTAACGAAGTGCAGATTCAGGAAGGAGTACACGTTGTCACGGATGATAAACGAGGACAGGAACTGTGTAAAATACCGATGTGCATCTGTTAAATCGAGCTCCGCCCATTCATTGCGCTGGCTATATACTTTCTATAAAATGCAGTTTACTGGATTGCCTGGGTGGCATACCCACGACTAGCCAAAGTTGTGGGAGAGTAAGCTCAAGTTTGGTTCCGCGGCCGGCAACAAACACGGGGTTGGTGGTATGTTGCACCGCAGACTCTTCTCTACCAAACCAATTATCCACATCCCCAAATGCTCGTCCATCTACCCATTCGGTGATCCCTCTAATCAACGCCCTGTCCTCCGCAATGTGGGTTGGACGGTTCATGAGGGTGAAGCATGGGCTGTTATGTCTGCATCTTCAGGAGAGGACGGCAAACGGGCACTCTTTCGCGTACGTGTCATTCGTCCCAGCCCATTTTCCCAGCTAGACCGTCTCATTCTATCCGCACGCACAGACTCTGTTAGGATATCTACGTGTGTCCGGTGGTTCAGCAACGGGCTCGACAGAGGGTCTCTACCCATTTTTGGGCAACGATATCGATCCCTATACGCGCATCGCCAGTGTCTCGTTCTCCCATCGCTCTCTCCGCAGTACCGGAGGTGCTTTCTACGACTACACTGCACGCTATGGTGCCATTCGAGACGAGGACGCGCTCACACTCCGAGAGAGCATGTTCCCCGAAAGTATACCGGAGCAGAAGCCGGACCCTTTTTCCACCCACCCTCTCAAGAGGCGGGAGCAGGCCCTCGATGACATCGTACAACTGTCCGGCGAGGATAAGGTGCTCTTCGATACATTGGTGAAAGAGATGGACTTGGATCGTTTGTTGGACCTACCGCTGGTAGCGCTCAGTAACGGACAGACGAGGCGTGCGAGGGTTGTCAAGGTAGTGCTGCAGAAGCCTGAGGTGCTGTTGTTGGACGAGCCGCTAAGTGTGTTTCCCCTTCCCCCAATTACTTCATCCTAGCCAAGTTGCTCACAATATGTGCAGCTGGGCTGGACGCGTCGTCGCGCCCGAAACTACTCTATCTCTTGAAAAAACTTCACGAGAGCCGGAAACCTCGCGTCATCGTCGGCATTCGAACACACGACGACGTTCCCGATTGGATCACCCATGTTGCGCTCGTGCAGGACGGGACCGTTAGCGCTGGACACAAAAGTGAAATTCTGCCCCTTGTCAAACATCACCTCAGCTCGACTCCGCAGGTACCGAACATGAGGCCTGGAGATGCGAAGGTTGGACAGACAGTACTCGATTTGCAAAGGATACACATCAAATATGGGGATCGCGTGGTAAGTGTCGTGTTCGTCGATGAAGACAGCCAATCTTATATGCGGCTGTCAGGTACTGAAAGATGTAAGCTGGAAAGTACGACAGGGAGAGCGGTGGCATCTGCAAGGGGGAAATGGTATGCTTCTGATCCTCCACTCGGTTTTCCATCATTAACATTTTGCTCAAGGATCGGGTAAAACCACCCTCCTATCCCTAATTCTCGGTGATCACCCTCAATCCTACACCCAAAAACACCTTGTTCTCCCATCCCTCCCCCACTCACCGCTCTCTCCAAACCTCACTCTCAACCACCGTAAACGCATTCCAACGCCCAACCTACGGCAATCCATCGGCGTTGTTTCCCCAGAACTCTTCGACGCCTTCCCGCGGAGACACCCGGGCATGAGCGTATGGGAAGCTATAGGCACAGGGTTTGAAGGTGTCTTTGTGCCTCTTGCGGGCGGTGGAATTGGTGCTACTGAATCGGGTCAAGAAGCCCTTCGTGAATGGCGTACCGAGCGGTCATGGGAAATGCTAGAGAATCTTGGTCCTACTTCGTGGACTTCTTCTGGCCATTCGAGGGAGATTGCGAAAAAGTTTGCGGATTCCAGATTCACGGATTTGAGTGTGGGTGAGCAGCGGATGGTGTTGCTTATGCGAGCGTTGGTGGGCAGACCACCTGTGGTATTGCTGGATGAGGTGTGGAGTGGGATGAATGAGAATATGGTTGCTGCTGCGAGGAAATACTTGCGGAATGGAGTTGGGAGCGATCAGGCGGTGATTGTTATTACGCATTGCGAGGAAGAGGTACCTTGGAGCGATGAGGATGGTATCAAGCGATTCAGGTTGGAGGGTGGGGAGGGCGTCGTGTTGTCATGAACCATTTCTTGTGGTCTCTTCTTGTTTGACCCCAGGCGGCCAACGTTTCAGCTCTGCTACCTCTTGTATTTGAAGTCCGGCTCTAGAAATATTCGCTGTTACAAGCCCCGCGCGCCTGACCAAAAGAACGCATATACTCACGCAACATGCGATCGACGTGATTTTAACGATTTCGATCTTCACTTTACTGTGGACCGATTCTGATAGGTCTCTAGTGACAGCATGCTGGGGTCCTGCACATAGTGTGACTAAACTGGCACCCAGAACAAAGCCAATTGAAGGAAAGCGGATGGAAAAATGAACATGAAAATCAAGGCAGTGGTATGCAACAACTGAATAAGCCGAGAGCAAAGGTTAGAGCCCGACACTGGAGAGGGGGGAGAGGACAATGAATGACGAGTGAAGAGCTACGCTAGCACCGAAGATGTATTTACGACAGTCTGAGAAAGCGGCGCTATCACTTTGTCTCGTATTTTCAATGAAGGTGCTTTGGCCTTGACACGCAAAAACGACAACGATGGATCGAATGGAATATAGTTCGAGAATGGATCCCTGTGGAGTACTGGACAACTTGTGAACCAGTCGATGTTTTATTCACAGGAGGCGATGAATTATGGTAATGTGGACGGCCACCAATACAGACAAAAGCCATGATTGTGGTGAGACTTGATTTTAAAATCGTTTCGTCGATGGGTCGGCAAGTTGGCTCTTCCGGTGTATCATACAATGATCATCAATTGTTGTCACGTCTCATGCACATGTTTAGACAATGCATCTGTTGTGGAAATATAATGAATAAAAGAACAATGCTTTGATCACGGATTCCAGTAATGAATTCTTCCCTCCCACTACATACAATACCACCAAAGCGGTTTGTCCCACTAATATTGCGGAAGCTCTCATATCGAGTGCTGGCTACAAGCGCTCTGGTGTGCATTGTGACTGCATCAGTTCTTCTCCGCATGCCAGATACGACGTTCTCCTTTGTCGAGAGTCGGAACTCCCCCGTGGTTTCTACCTCGAGGTATCACACTGTCTGCATTGGCGCAATTGTAACGTCATCTGTAGTCTTAGTGCATCATACATGCAGGTGCGCGCGCAGCGTTAGTCCTGAGGTGTATCAAACAATTGAGCTGACAACTCATATAGAATCTGGCCACAAAAATATTGGCTATTGGTTTTCGAGTTGCTTATGCTGATTATGGAGATCGTAGGAGGTACATCGAGTCTTCTGTCAACGTATAATGAGTACGAACCCCTAACCGCACGCCAGTCGCTCTGGTCCTACGATGGACTTACTATTTTAATCCAGACAACGAAGCTGTGGCAAGGTGCCTCCAGGGGTCTTTGGGCATTCTGTCTTCGATGGTCGCATTTTCGCTGCTCATTGAGCTCTGGGACCTTTTAATGACGGAGGAACAAGTATTCGGGACGTATACAATATGTTAGCGAATCACTCGATTTCCATAAAGGTTTCATATTTGGAGTTTGTGTTTGGAAAGTACATTTTTAAGGGACGATTTCGGTAGGTCTTTCAGCTGAATCGTTTGGCTTCTTTTTTTCACCGTAACTCAGCACAGATATCTTAGTCATACGACTTGTCCGAGGTTGTGTTGCTGGTCTATTATCCTTTGCTCTCCTAGGATCTGCAATTTATGTCTTGATCGTCCAGCCAATCGAGCAAACGAGCTCTGTCACTTTCGCCAAAACCCAATATATCTCATCGGCATCGAACAATCTTCCACTCTCCAGTTCCTTGAAAATAGTTGCAGTGGGCTCGACTTTCGTATTGAATACGGACAAACAATCAACTAGTTATATAGATGCTCAAACAACTTGTCGGGGCTGCGGTGCAAGATCTAGGGATGGATGGATTGGGACAAAGCATCCTTCCCCCTGTAAATGTGACTCAAATAGGGATCACTGGTGAGCCTTTCCACCGCCCCTTCACAATCCAATGAGGGCTTGACCTGAATCATCAGATATGCGCCGCGATCAGCCCGAGTTTGATCATACCGTAGTATTTGGCTCTCAATCGGATATGTTCGTTGTCATCTCCTGTTTGGTTGACCACTTTAATATCATGCCGGTGGAACTCCTCATCACTGTTGACTACAGCATAGTTGAATTCAGCGAAGCCTACACACGCGTCTTCATTTTTTTGGGTATCTCGGATTCAGTGCAAGATATAGTTGAGAATACATCGCCAACTATGCTTGTCCCGGGTATGCACCTCTCCGGATATCCCAAATTTTCTATCAAAGACAAAATTGCAAGTTGGGGAACTACTGCCCTAGGGATACAGAAGGTAATTTATTTTAACTTTGCATTAATTTTCTTATCACTGAGCAAATGCAACCTGCAACCATTCCCCTGTCAGTCCCGTAATCGGTTCTTTATTGCCGATATGCAATCTCTTGCACCAGATCCGTCTCCTCTAGGCCCAAAGCGCAACATTACTTCTACGCTACGATTGGCTCCGCCCCTTGATTCTCTTGCATATGCGGTTGAACAAGAATATGTGGAGCATTCTGTACTGAGCGGCCTCGCTCTCATGGGTGGTATTTGGACCTCTCTCAATGGTGTTTTTGCCATGATCTTTGGGAGTACCCTGCTCCTTGTTCTTTTTGGTATGTTACATTAGCTTGACATTTATATATAACAAGATCTCACTTTAGCTCGGAAATACTAGGGGTCAAACCATTATCGATATATGGATTGATTCATACCTTCCAGAGAAGGCGAGGGTTTATCACTCACGATTTAACGATCTCCCCTGGGGAACAAGCTCGGACCGTGGCACTTCTTCGAGAACACCTGCTTGATATCGATGTGGCTGAGGAAGTGGAGAATTCATCTTCCAGCTTTGTCCTGCATGGACATTCAGGGGAGATATCCGTATAATCTGATGAGCTGGTGAAATCTATGGAGACGAAGAACAATAGTGGACTGATGCGGTTTGAAGACCTCGTACATCTAACATAGCCTCCTGGATCACTCTTGCTCCATCTATGCGACCATTCCGAATCTTTCTTTTCTCTGAATCTGGATTCATTGGGCGTCGTGTATAACGAAGTTGCTTCCTGTTTGGCCTTCGACCGGGCTCATAAATGACGAGATTCTATTACCAAAAATATCATACATGCGAGCAGTACAATACGATCGACGTGATTTTTGACGGCTTCGATTTTTGGTGGATGACTGGTATGCTGACTCGGCACCTATTACTAACGGGAATATGAAAGATATTTATCGAATATCACAACCTCTGTCATGCCTGTTATTTGGTTTGGATCTGCTGAAGAGCTGGTGTCGAACCCGACCGTTGTCTTATGCTTCTCCGCACTCGTGTCCGTCTTCGAACAGGTGGCCTTACCAACAACAGGGGTTTGATTCAATTCTCTCTGTGAGCATAACACACAAGTAAATTCCAAGTAAATTCCAAAGATCGGTCAGCACTTCGAAGACATGAGAACAGGATGTCCGGTGAACAAGATCATGATGTATATACATACTGTATATATACACATGCGCCCTGCGGACAGAAATTTAATCTGCATTCCTCTTCCAAATGACCAACCTCTCTCTCCCGACATGCAGCTCCGAAGATATCATTGGCTCTTTATCGAGTACCCTCTCGAAGGCTGACGAGAGTAGTTCGATGTAGTGATCAGGCCGAACGTAGAAAGGCGGGCCCTCCTCTGAATAAGGGTTAATTGGATAAACAAAAGGTGATGAGGTATCCGCCTGGTTTGATTAACTCCGCCATCTTCCTTCCCCATTCGATCCTGCGCTTCGGTGAAACTGCAACGAAGAACCTGACCAGAGACGAACAATTGTCCAGAGGCACGAGCTTCACAATATGGTGACCTTGGAAAAAGGATATACTCACGAATAGTCATACATAATATCGAAGCGCTCGTCAGCGGATGCTAGGGCCAACGCAAAGAAGTCTCCGACCTCGAAGGATACCTCGCCTTTGAACGGGGTCTGCTGATGATCGATTAGGCTGTATTCATGTTGAATTGCCATGGTTGGTTATGAACCGAGTGTTGCGTACCTCTTGGCCCTTGAGACCGCGGTTTGGGAAACATCTAACCCAATAACCTTGAAGTTGAGCACAGATGCAAGGTAGAAAACATCGTAACCCTAGCGTTCGTGATTTTTTAGAATTCAGCTAGAGACTAGTCATGGCTACCAGTAGAAGGACTCACACTCCCACAACCTGGTACCAGAGCACGTCCCTTTCGAGGCCATTCTATGCCACTGCTTTCAATGGCTTCTTTGATTGGCGGTTGAATCGTCCCCATGTCCCATGGAGTGATGTCTGCCTTCCTACGCAGCATCCATTAAAATTTAGAATAGACCATACATCAAGGCGCCTCATATACGCACCATGAATCGTCCCATGTGCCAGTAATTTCTGGATTGACGATCTTTCTTACCTCCTGGCCCCCCGTTTTACGTGGTTCAGTCACCAAGGGAGCTTTGACCGACATGTTAGAGTAGAAGTGGGGGTACAGCGCCGATTACTTGCGTGTATATAAAGGTTTTGTGATTCGGTGGATGAAGCACTAGTGCCTCATTGAAGAAGCTACCAGGTCGTCATCTCACTCATCATTCCCGGCAGCTACTCCAATTATGTTCCCTTACACAGGCTGGTCTTTGTGCCACAATGAAGTCCATCAGAACGGTGGGGATTAATCTATTTGGAAACCCGGGCTTCTCGCGATCTATTTGGGAACCCGGGTTCCCCACACAGCGTAAGGCCGGGCATGATTGGCGCCTGAACGCCTACCGGAATCTCCGGAGTCTACGAGATAGAGCCCAGTCGAACTTGATTAGAGCTGGGTGAAAATTCCGATGTTTTTAATGTTCTGAGTGTTTCACATGCTTTTTTAACTCAGGTCTGGCAGCTAAAAATAGTAGGAGTAGCTCTTTGGTGCTCATCTCAGGTTTGTCCGTCGGCAATAACACTGTGGTAGGTTAGCTAATAGCCATTTTAGAAATATATGAAATACACAAGGGTACCATGGTGGTATCCCGATTGGGCGTGGGAACGTAACCCGCTATCAACACATTTGACTCGACGCTTATCCGGCCCAGCGCCAAAAATGCTGTCGCCTTGGCTCACACATCGTTTTCTGCAGGGCTTACACTACTGCTATTTGTAGGTCTCAGTGTTACCTTTTTCCCATTGAAGAAACCTCTCATTCTTGTAACAGGTTTTCGAATACTTCCTCAGGACTTGGATCGCTTGTTGGACCTGCCGCTGGTTGTGCTCAGCAATGGACAGACAAGGCGTGCGAGGATTGTCAAGGTTGTGCTACAGAAAGTTGAGGTGCTGTTGTTGGATGAGCAGCTGAGTGTGTTCCCTTTCACTGCTTCTTCATCCTATTCAAGCTGCTCATAATATTTGCAAGCTGGGCTGGACGCGTCGTCGCGCTTGAAGCTACGCTATCTCTCGAGAAAACTTGATGAGAAGTGGAAGCCTCGCGTCATCAATTCATTATCGGTCTCCGAACATGCACCAGCGTTCCCGATTGGATAGCCACACTCGTGCACCGTTAGAGCTGGATACAAATAGCATTCTGCCCCTTGTCAAACATCACGACAGCTCGAACGTGCAGATGCCGAACGTGAGGCCGGGAGATGGGAATGTTGAACAAATAATATTGGGCTTGCAACGGACACACATCAGATATGGTGATCGCGTGGTAAGTGTCATATTCGTCAACCAAGACAGCCACGTTTATATGCGCTGTCAGGTACTGCAAGATATAAACTAGAAAGTACGCCAGGGCGAGTGGTGGCATCTGCAAAGGGGAACCAGTATCCTTCTGGCCCTCCGTTTTTTCTGTTATTAACATTTTGCTAAGGATCGCGTAATACCGCCCTCCTATCCCTAATACTTAGCGATCGCCCCCAATCCTGTACCCAAAAACACCTCTTCCTCCCGTCCCCTGAGTGCCACTTTCTCCAAACCTCGCCTTCAACTACCCCAAGCGCATTCCAACGCTCAACGCCAAACTCACGTCAAACTATCTGCCTCGTTTCCCCAGAACACTTGAACGCCTTCCCGCGGAGACATCTGGGCACGAGCGTATAGGAAACGATAGGCACAGGTTTTGAGGGCGCCTTTGTGCCTCTTGCGGGCAGTGCCCTAGAACCGGGTCAGGAAGCCCTTCGTGGATGGTGTGCTGAGCGACTGGAAAATGCTGGGGAGCCTTGGTCCGACTTCATGGACTTCATCCTCTTCTTCCGTTTATTCGAAGGAGATTGTTAAAAACTTTTCGGATTCCAGATTCACGGATTTGAGTGTGGGTGAGCAGCAGATGTTGCTTGTGCAGGCATTGGTATGCAGACCACCTGTGGCGTTACAGGACGAGGTGTGGAAGAGATAAACGAGAATATGGTTGCCGGAGTGATCAGGCAGTAATCGTTATTACGCATTGCGGGAAGAGGTACCGTGGAGCAATGAGGACGATGTCAAATGATTCGGGTCAGAACATTAACAGAGGGGGCGCCATTCTCGCACTGCCCGTGTTCAAGTCGGGCCCCAGAAATAGTCTGTGTTACCACTCCCTAGCCTCGTGCTTTAATTCAATAGGCCGCATATACCTACGCAAAATATGATTATTGACACATTTGGTGGGCGTACATGAAGGTGATACTCCCGATTGTTTCACTAGCAAGGCCCTTTTCCTAGATGTAATGCGTGCATACTGATGGGGGAAACTTATCAAACATTACAATCTCTGCCAAGCTCGCTGTTTGGTTTGGGCACGTTGGAGAGCTTGTGTCGAACTCAGATTATACTTGCCTTATGCTTCTACGCATTCGGGTCCATCTTCGAAGAGGTGGCTTCAGAGGCCGCTTCACCAGCATCAGGGGGGTTTGTTTTGATTCTTTCTGTGGGTACAGCACACAAATAAATGTAAAAGATGAGTCAGCACTTCGGAGACATGGAAACGGGATATTTGTATTTCATCATGATAGGTGGCACGCCCTGCATGTAGAAATTCAGTCCGCATTTCTCTTCCAGATGACCAACCTCTCGCGTCCCATATGTAGCTCAGAAGATGTCGTTGGCTCCTTATCGAGGACCTTCTCGAAGGCTGACGAGAGGGGTTCGACGTAGTGATCAGGCCGAACGTAGAATGGCGGTCCGCCCTCCGAATAAGGGTCGATTGGATATACCAGGGTGATGAGGTATCCGCCTGGTTTAATCAGCTCTGCCATCTTCCCTCCCCATTCGTTCCTGCGCGATGGCGGAATTGCAACAAAGAACCTAGTCAGAGGCAAACAAGTATCCAGCGGTACGAGTTTAACAATGACGACCTCGAGAAAGAGATATACGCTCACGTATAGTCGTAGATGACGTCAAAACGTTCGTCAGCCGACACCGGAGCCAGCGTAAAGAAGTCTCCGACCTCGAAGGATACCTCTCCCTTGAATGCGGTCTGTTGATCTCTGATCAAGCTGTGCTCATGCTAAGTTGCCATGGCCGATTGCGAACCGCGTATTGCGCACCTTTCGGCTCTTGAGACTGCGGTTTGGGAAGCATCTAACCCGATCACCTTAAAGTGGAACACAGATGCAAGGTAACAAACATCGTAACCCTAGCGTTCGTGATTGTTTAGAATTCAGCTAGCTAGTCGTGTCTATTAGCGGGAAGGACTCACACTCCCACAGCCCGGTACCAAGGCCCGCCCCTTTTGAGGCCACTCTATGCCACTGTTTTCAATAGCTTCTCTGATTGGCGGTTGAATCTTTCCCCCGTCCCATGGAGTGATGTTCGCCTTCCTATGGTATCCATTAAAATCAGAATCGACCGGCTCACTTTATACGTACCATGTATCGTCCCATGTACTAGTAACTTCTGGATTAACGATTTTCCTCATCTTCTGAACCTCCGCTTTACGCTCAGCGATCAACGTAGCTTTGTCCGACATGTTGGAGCAAAGGCAAGATGTAGCTGTTGAAACGTTGACTGCTTATGGATGTATAATGCATGTGACTCGGCGAACAAGTGACTAGCACTTACACTCGTCCTCATCACACATCACTCCTAGGGGCTACTCCAATCGAACTAGATCGAACCCCCTTACACGGGCTGACCTACGCGTAGCAACAGCTACATCATATGATGGTACCGCTGAAGGAACAAGTTTTGGACAAATTCCGTCTGATTGATAGATGACTATTAATATATTATTAATTTTGAATTCCAATTCTAGGAATAGCCGGGCACGACTCAATGATCAGATCCCCACCAACAGCTGACCATTTCCCTTCCTTAATGTAGTCCAAATCCCTTCTCACATTCCGATTATTATCAGCCATCACTGTTGCGGGCTGTGGGGTGCGCTATCTATGGCTAGGTCTCGACGTGCGGAGATGCCCACGAACCAGCGCGCAGAAGATATATAACAAGCAAGGTCCTGCCGCACCCGCACCCTTCCCGGCCGTTATGGACTCCAGCATCAAAGATGCCTTCCGCTTTGTTACCCTTCAGTGGCACCGGGATAAGGCAAGGAATTTCTCAGGCACTCAAAGCAATTCACCTTAGACCCAAACTCCTTACCACAGCTTCTCGATGGTATTTATATCTGCCCACCTAGCACCAAATGCTATTGCCCTGGTTAACTCATTATTCTGTAGGGTCTGCACTGGCAATATTTGTAGGCTTCACTGTGGCATTCTTCCCGCTGGATTCATCTCTCATTAATTAATAGGTCTTCGAATACTTTCTCACTCTCCACATGGAGGTTTCTCTTATCTGGAAACAGGACTGGTCCGCCCCAACGGTGTTATTTCTCTTAAACAGATACCTGCCGATCATAGATTTAATACTGGTTCATATTCGTGAGCATATACCGATACTGCCACCCAATAAGTTACTAAAATATGGCAGGTGATTATAGGAGTAATTCCGATGGCTGCGAGGCTTTGCTTCATACGATATTCTGTAAGATGAAGAGGCTACTCAGCGTTACTAACACTAACAAATGCCATAGTCATGGTTCTCTTTGGGTCGCTGGTGGCCGAAGGTACGCCGGTTCAACTACTTTACATCAACGTTCGAACGTTCACCTCCCACTCAATGCATGACAGCCATTCTTACACTTCGTGTCTGGTTGGCGTGGGAAATGAATTTGGGGGTCATAGTGACCACATCGGTTTACATCGTGGCGAACTTTGTTTTCAGCTATGCAATGGTTTATCATGAAGTCAAAGGTGTTCGTACAGGTAAACAGCGAGCCTTGAATGCTGCCCAATTGCAACGCGTCCATTGTACTGATCTCCTGGTTACCTAGATCTTGTTCCTGGTCTCCCTCTTCCATGCATCGAAGTAGCACCACAGTCCGGGCATCCGACCTTTTATCTGGCTTACCTTTTGACACTCATCTACGATGCAGGTCAATACTTTATCCTGATACACTCTTGGTACGATCTAATAAGTATGTGTATCGGTAGTGATGTTGGCTCTCATGATCATCCCATTTATCCGGGAGTGTATGTGCAGTTTCATCCGCTGATATCCGCCCATTTCTGCATCTAACGCATTTTAGATACATTAATTCAGTTATTCAAAGGCCTTGTTTTGGGCCAAACGAGTCTGATGCAAATCTTCTATACTGAAGGTGAGTATATCCACAAATTTTGTCAATTTCACCTAAATTTACCACGTCGTCGAGGGGTCTTGTTCTATGCATTCTTGTTAGGTATACCTGTCCGCTTACTTGCACCGTGCTTCTGGACTAACTTCTCCTGAAAGGAAACTCAATCGCCACATTGACTATCATACTGGTGAGCACTAACTTCACACCTTCATTCAATTTGACAGTGCTGAGATCTGAGACGGGTGGATAATAGGAAGGTCAAGTTTTTCTCTCCATCGGACTGTAAGTCTTCTTATATGGCTTGTTTTGCCAGAACAAAATCATCTGACTCAATCTCGAGTTTTGCCCGCATTGCCCGTGCTATGTTATCGAACCGCGCCATACTACATATTCGTCGAGAATCTAATAAGAGATTACATACGAGTAATAATCCGAGCCAAATCCTCGTCGTTCGGGACAAACAAATATATCACGATTAAGGAGTAAATTTACTAAAAGATAGCATGAAACGAGCCCTATATTGATAAGCAGGTTATCTTAGTATATACATACGTTTAGAAGGTTTTCTAGGTTGATGTACGGGTAGGGGTTGATAGTGAGGGAGTAGGCAAATGGGAGTCTATAGAAATGTAATAACATTCTTGCGGAGGGAGATGGTATTCGGGGTATATGTATCACAATCCTCAGGGTGCTGCAGTCCTTGAATTCAAACTGTATCAGTCCACTTCAAACTACTCTCCGCCCCCGTAGATGACACCAGCTCTTCAGATTCTGCAGGTATCCCGCCTGAACGTAGGTGTAAGGCGAGGCCGCGAGATGAATCCTCAACTTCAGCAGTGTCGATATCGAGCAAGTGTTCTCGAAGAAGTGCCACAGTCCGAACTTGTTCCTCGGCAGAGATTGTTGAGTCGTGAGTGATAAACCCTTGTCTTTGCTGGAAGATGTGAATCAATCCATAAATCGACAACGGTTTGACTCCTGGCGTCTCCGAATAAAAGTGAGATACAGGTATACATGAATCTGAAATCGATGCAACACACCAAAAAGGACGAGCAGCAAGGTACTTCCGAAAATCATCGCAAAAAAACCATTGAGAGAGGTCCAAATACCACCCATGAGAGCGAGGCCACTTAATACAGAATGCTCCATATATTCTTGTTCAACTGCAAATCCAAAGAAACGAAAAGGTGCAGCCAATCGTAGCGTAGCAGTGACATTACTTGGGTCTATAGGAGACGGGTCCGGTGAAAGAGATTGTATATCTGCGACAAAGAACTGGTTCGGGGACTGTTGGGGGAATTGCACCGAGCTATGCTTAGCGGCAAGAAATTTTATGTGAAGTTAAAATCAATCACCTGCCGTATTCCAAAGGCGGTAATTCCCGGCTTTGCAATTTTGTCTTTGATAGAAAATTTAGGATATCCGGACAGGTGCATTCCCGGTGCAAGCATCGTCGGAGATGTATTTTCGACTATGTCTTGCACTGAATTCGAGATACCCATAAAAACAAAGACATATTTGTTGTAGGTTTCCTTGATTTCGAATGTGCTGTAGTCAACAGTGATAAGGAGTTCTGGTGGCATGGTAATAAACATTGTCGGCATGCCAACATCACAAGATATGACAATAAGCGCATCTGTTAAAGGGTCAGATACTTCGCCCACGGTGGGTTGATTGCAGTGAATTTCTGGTGATTTGGGTCAGAGCTCTCATTGAACTGTGAGGGGAGGAAGGAGAAGCTCACTGGTTGTCCCTACCAGACTCACATTTATGGAGGAGAGGAAGTGTTTTCCTATCTCTTCGGCTGTTGTATAGGGTAATGCCGGTTGATTGAACATCTATAAAGCTAGTCGATTCCCCTTCTGGATTGAACCAAAAAACCAAACTCACTGCGGCTATGTTCAAGGAACCATTGATTGGATTGTCCGATAATGACGATATATACTTGGTTTTACTGAAAGCAGTGCCCATTTGCTCAATCGGTTCGATAATCACGACATAAATTGCAGACCCTAGTAGAGCAAAGAAAAATAAACCGGCAAAACAACCTCGGATTAGTCGTATGATCAGAATATCTGTGCTGAGCCACCATGAACACAACTATCGAGAAATTCAACAAAAAAACGTACCGGAACCTTCTCTTTAGAACATATTTTCCAAAGACAAATTCCGAGCGTGAAGCCCTAGCAGAGTTAGGGTGATTTGCTAACATATGGTATATTCCCCAAACGTTTATTCCTCTGTTATTGAATAGATCCAAGAGCTCAGCGAGCAGCGAAAATCCAACCGTTAGAGATAGAACGCCCAAGGATCCCTGGAGGCAACTTGCCACGGCTTTATCTCCCGACTGAAAATTAAAAGTGAAATATAGGACCAGAGAAACTGATGCGTGGTTAGGGACACCTGCTCATTGCATGTTGAGAGGAGACTCAATTTACCTCCTACGATTTCTGCTGTCAGCATCGACATCTCAAAAATGAATAGCCAATATTTTTTTGGCCAGATTCTATGCGATTCGTTGGCTTAGTGGTTTAATATTTCCAGGATCGACGTTGCTCACACACCTGCATGTGTGATGCACCAAAACCGCAAGAGACACTACAATTGCGCCAATGCAGACACCTCTATATTCTGACCGACCCTGGATTTGATTGTCACCCAAGCGAGTAATAGAGGAAACCAAGCAATGAATTACCCTGCAGAGAAGAACCAATGCTGTCACAATACACACCAGAGCACTTATAGTCAGTGCTTGGTATGAGAGCTTCCGCAATGATAACGGGACGAGCCTGGCCCCCTTGTGCGGTCTTATACGTGGCAGGATGGAGGCAGTCATTAGGGTGATGGTCAAAAGCGTAAGAAAAACTTCTGCTCCGAGTAAGATACGAGGTATAACAGCAAGATCACCGTGAGCAGTGATTGCCAAGCCCAGAATCAACTGGTGTTGACAGCGGGGTGGGATACCATCTTTGGTATAGCCCCCTGGCCATTATGATGCTCATGGCACTGCTGATTCGGATGATGGCAAGCATTGAATGCCTTGAAATTATCATGCAAGTCATTGCACTCGCCAATATACCCCCATCTCAAAGTTGTACCATACTATTTATTGCTATTCAATAAAGGATTTCAACAGTGTTCAAAACTGTTCTATGAATGAAAGTTGCTGAAAAATTACACTGCACTCTGGAGAACATAAAAGCAGCTTGTGAGACCAGGGGATAATCAGCTTGATTCATTGAAAGCCTCCCAATCTACTATCATATTGCTTGCTCATGTCTCCAGCTGTCTATCTTGACAGCTGATGTTGGCAGAATAATGCATAAAACCATTCTAATTAGAGCGCAATACTGATGCAATAAATGCTGTAGTTGCTGCCCACTGTTATTAGTAGGCAAATAATGCATCACCTGCCTGATCTGCTCTTTCCCCCCTCTTACTGTACTCTTGTTAAGTAATGCATCACTTGCCTGATCTGCTCTTTCCCCCCTCTTACCATACTCTTGTTAAATGATGCATCACCCAAATTCTGCCCCAAATTCTGCCCATTCTCCCCTCTTACCGTACTCTTGTTAAATAATACATCACCCAAAGGTAATACAGTATTCTCCTCTTTCTCCCCTCTTACCCTACTCTTGTGCATTGCTTCTCACCTCCCATTAAACCCCTCTCTTATCATACTCTCATGCATCATTTGCTCACCATCATTCCATCATTTGATTTTCAATGTCATGCATTACACATGGCAGTCTTCCCCCTCTCTTACCATACTCTGATGCATCACTTGTCAGTGTTGTTATTATGCTGAAAATTGAAGCATTGCTAAAATAGGCCATTATACCCCTATATACCCATGGCCCAGCAATAGCTACAATGTAATCATCTTGATATACCCATAACACCCCTTACAATGACCCTAACCCAACTGGTATGTCATGTAAGGACCTCCATGAGGCTACAAGGCACCCCAGGAGTCAGTCAGTGGTTACTCAATAACTATTGTCTGGCTTCAAGAGTGGACAAAGGGTACAACAGGCAACATTGCAGTTGTACACACTCAGAGATGCACCAGGTATTGAGAACATTGTCAGTAGAAACTCCCTGATCACGAGAAAAGAGCTCACAGACATATAAATGGCCATCAAGATGACCTGAGGAGACTGAGGGCCCTCAACTCAACTATCTTGAAGGGGACATCATGTCACAGCCTAGCACTGACTAAACCCTTGAGAAGATCATGTGACAGGCATTGAGAAACTTGGTAGCTGGACTGTCGAGATACCTTGATTATTAACAAACAGTGTCCCTTACCTGAATAAATGGCATACAATGTACTAAGAAACAATGTACTGGTTGCTATATTAGGCAAGGGGCAGGGATGATGTTCTATTGAGAAAAGGGGGGGACTATGGCTACTGCCTGAGAAACATAGACATAAAGCGCTAGCCGAGGAATTACACCCAAAGCCATGTCAGCTTGTCTGATTGCAATATGACAATTTGGAAGAACCGCTGATTGCCAGGAGGCTGATAGAGACAAATGAGGAGTGGAACAAATAGAAAACCTATTGAACCATGGATGCATAAGCCTATAGGGCAGCCCCAAGGAGATAGCTATGCCAGTACAATACATGCAATAGCATCTCAATGACTGATTGAGTACCTTGAAAGGCCTTGCAGGGTCCAATAGCAGATCAAAGGACAAATGATGGAGTGGTTGGACTATCTTGGACTATCTGCATGATGCATAACCAACACATGGCCAGTTCAAGATACTGGAAGGGTATGTGAACAGTGTACCAGAATGCCGGTGAACCACTGGAAAATGGACTCTATGGCAAGGGTGGGGAAGCACAACACTGAGGGAACAAGGATGGGAAGCTTTCACACTAAACCCAACACTTAAACTCTCAAAATTCAAACACAATCACTAAACTTGTGTGGGAGCTTAGGGCAAGGGTATGGGGTAGGATATGTCAACAAGTGATTGTTTGCCAAAGCAAGTTTGAGGGGGTGTGGATCTGACAGACAGAATTGAAGAGACTGATTTTATAGAGCTCCAAAATGACACAGTTAAAGACTAAGATAGTCCTGGACAACTGTACACAATCTGATCTCTAACTTGAGTGTAATACAAGACCCACTTGATTACTACTCCTCTGGACTCTGGGGGACAGACTCAAGCTCAAGACCCACTTGGCTTAGTCTGTTCTCACCTATATCTCCCACCTAGCCAGTACTATTATATGTGGATAACCACCAATTATCCAAGTATAACTAAACTGCAGCTGGGTTGATCTTGCAGGTCCCAATAGTGCCCCGAAAAATCAGGGGACTTAAGAGTGGGAGGGAATGTAAGTTTTTTTTTTTTTTTTTTTAATTCAACAATTTATAACGCGGTGTGTGGTAGCAGTCTGCGGCAGCTATCTACTACAGGAGAGGTAGCTACTATATTACGAGAGTTCTACAGATGGACCCCAAAGGGGTCCAACATTGTCCGATGTACTGAGTGAGGGCATCAAGTGCCTGTAGAGGGAAAGAAACTAACTATTGGAATAGAAAGTGAAAGGTAAAGGGAGGGTACATACCAGCAGGCAGGCTAGGTAGGCAGAGGGGGTGGGGAAGAGTGTCGGTCAACAGTACCCCCCGGGTTGGGGGGGAAAGAGAATGCCAGAGGGTTGTTCTGGAGGAAGACAATGAGGTCGTCAAGGTCAGTGTAATAGTTAGCACCACTGTTCTGTGTCCAAGTCCAGTGATGGGTGTAAAGAGGGCAGGACCAGAGGATGTGGTCGCGCCATTGAAAGGAGAAGCCACAGGGGCAGGAGGTAGGTTTGTTAGGAAAGAACCAGGAGCGGTATTTGCCTGTGGGCATGTGGTTGAGGATGCAGCGCGCCAAGCAGGTGGTGAGTGCTGGGGGCTTCTTAGCCACAGCGGGTATGAACGGCCCGTCTTTGAAGTAAGAGGGGCGAATGGGTTTGTCGCATTGGGATAGGGGCATAAACTGGGAGCCCAGGGTGGATGGGGGGGGATGAGGCAAGTTGCCACTCCTGGATGACATGCTTTGTACTGTGCTTCCGGATAGACAATGCCCAGACTGGGGACGAGGCTGAGAAGGGTGGGTAGGGTTCTGCAGAAGCAAGGGCGTGGGCTTGCCCATGTACAGAGAGTTTCCATCATGAGAGGGAGTGTATGACGGTGACGACATGTGATCCCGACCTTTGGAACCAAGGGATGAGGAGAGAGGCAACCTGGAGGGAGGTATGTTGACCGGAGGAAGGGGAGGGGGAGAGTGCAGCCCGCACCGCTGAAGGGGAATCAGTGAGTATAAAGAGAGAGGAGATACTATTGCTAAATAGGGGGAGTAGGGGAGATATAGCGAAGGAAAAAGTGAAATGTTCAGAGTCGGTACCTGTTAGGGAGCCAGTGTCAGTAGAGTCTGTGCGTACAATTGCATTGTCCACAGAAGCAACATAGGAGACACATGAGGAGAAACCAGAGAGACGGGAGGGAGGGGAAGAGGAATCGAATCCAATTACAAGCATATTAGAAGAGAAGAGGGCCCGAGAGAGAGCAGGGTCAAGCAAGGAACTGCGCCAGGTGGAGAGGTCTTTTCTGGAGCAGGGGGAGGGGGGAGTGAAGAAGGTGATGCAATCGGCAAACCTGTCCAGGATGCAGAAGCCAGGTTCGGCTAAGGGATGTGTATGGAGGATGGGGTCGCCTATGATGGAGGGGAGTGCTGCGTCCATGAAGGCAAGGGCAGAGCCAGAGATGCGCTTCTGTCTGGCAGTGAGGAAGGGGAGGGAGAGGGGGTGGCGTTCAGTGGTGGAGGCGTCAGTGAGGAGGGAGTTAATCCCATGTGTATGAGGGAGTGAGGCTATCTGCATAGCACTCCGTGTTTGTAGCTTCCTCAAGTGGAGGTGTATTGGCAAGAGGCCCACAATGGCTTCGACTCCTTGGGATGGGGAGGTGCGGAAGGCTCCTGTAATCCACAAGGCGGCACGCCGTTGCGAGGCCCTGAGCTGTTTGAGCAGTCCTTTAATGCGGGCTGCATTGTGGAACCAAAGGGAGGACCCGTATGTCATTAAGGGGACAACACATGAGTGGTAGAGGAGGCATTTGTGTGAGGGAGTAAGTCCCTGAGATGAGTTACCAAGTAGGCGCATTGCGCCCAGGAGAGAGAAGGATTTGTTGGCATAGAAGGCCACATGGTCTTTAAAGGAGAGGCGTGGGTCAAACCAGAAACCTAGATAATGCCAGGCGGTGGACGGAAGAAGGGGCGTGTTGCCAGTGAAGGGTGCATAGCCCAGATCCAGCGGGGGGAATGTTTCGTTGTGTCTCCTTGAGAAGAAAAAGGACTTGGTCTTGGAGTGTTCTAGGACTAGGCCAAAGTTAGATAGGAGCTGGAAGACAATTCCATATGCTTTAATCAGAGGGGGAGTCATGTCTGCCCACTGTTTACCTTGGGAGACTAGGAGACCATCATCAACATAGGACAGGAAGTCGATGTTTCTGAGGTGGGGGTTGAGGGAGAACATGTGTTCCACAATGTAGAGGACCGGGGCTAGGAAGAGGGAAGAGAGTACCGGGGAGAGGGCGGACCCTTGGACAACTCCAACAGAGCAGTCCATGGGATCAGAGGTGATGTTAGCGCCCCAGGAGAGGGAGGTGGTGCAGCCAATGAGGTAAGATTCGAAGAAGGAGAGGACTTGGGGGGGGAAACCCTGGTGTCGGAGGATGGCCACGAGGGTGGAATGGTGGAGGGAGGGGAAGAATTGGGTGACGTCAAAGGCAATGACCCCCGTGACCATGTTTTTGGCCCATCCAGCGTGAACCAGGTGGGAGAGGTGAATGTAAGTTTTCTGAAAGTGGATGTTCCCACTTCTGTGATGTGTGTCTGACAGCCTAGGTATGTCAGCTGCCCATCCATTCCACTCAAGTTCTTTTTCTTGTGTTTTATTATGTTGTCATCCACTTGTTGTCATCCACTGTCATCCTTAGTAATTAAATAATGTTTTCCCCTCCCTTCATATGTTTTCTTTAGTGTCTGTGGGCCGCTAGTAACGGATCACATTATCCCTCCCACACTGTCACCCCTTCCTACCGCCATCATCTCCCCTTGCCGCCATCATCCCGCCGCTGTCATCAATCATTCCCAGCACTGTCATCCCCTCTTACCGCCATCATCCCACCCTGCTGTCATCATTCTCTCCCACCACTGTCATCCCCTCTCACTGCCATCATCCTGCCACTGTCATCAATCATTCCTGGCGCTGTCATCCCCTCTTACTGCCATCCCCCCACTGCCATCATCCCGCCCCATTGCCAGATCCCTAATGCTGTTATTGCTCCCCACTGCCATTGTCCCCTCTCACCACCATCATCCCACCCCACCGCCATTGTCCCCTCTCACCACCATCATCCCACCCCACTGCTGTCACCCCCTCCCATGCTGTCATCCTGCCACTGCTGTCATACCCCTCCCTCCACCATCACTGCCACCCTCTGTTATCTTTCTACCCCCCTACTGTAGTCAGTATGATAGTAATATATCTAATGTTTTCTATCCTTCCTTTGGCACACGTATGAGCACTGAAAACATGGTATGAGCAAGATGCCGGAAGGTAGCACAGGTTGCCAATCAGACTTTGATGTGAGCGGATGTTGTCAGACTGTCAAACATACATGTCAATGTCACATTGACAGCTGCTTGAAGTTTGAGTGTTCAAACATTCACTCCACGCTCTCACACAAACACTTCTCATTTCAACAGGCTATTTTTAAATACCCTCTGTAAACATTCACAGTTTTCCAAGAATGTTTGTCATATTTTGAGAGCAATGAAGCTACATACAGAAATACAGATAGCATGGTTACAAGAAAACTCAAAAAACTGTACAGCAGGCCACACCCTAGTTGTCATTGGCATGTGTATTCTCATCCAACAAGTCCCCTGCGCTGTCCTTGCCATCACTAATAAACTCCTTACTCTTGTAGGTGTTGCTGAGGAGGATTTGCTTGAACACGCCAGCTGCTGTTGCTTTGGAAATCTTCCTCTTTCTGCCACAGGGTTTCTTGGCTTGGGGGCCATTATTATTGTCATTGTCACTGCAAGTGGCCTTGCGCTTGCAGGTCTTGTTTTTATCAGACCACTCCTTTCGAGGTTGGCCAATTTGCTCTCCATTCTCACACCGTTTTTCAAGCTTGGCCTTGAATTCTGTCATGCTCTGTTTGTTCATTTGTTCCCAGTGACAAGTGCCAGTGCCTAGTACATCCCAGAGCCTTTGAAGATTAGCCACACCACATATTTTTGACAGCTTCTGAAATGAAATATCACTGGGCCAGCCAACCAGCCGGACCCTGTACCATAGCACAATAGACTCCTTGTAGTTGACATAGTTCATCATAAGGTCATGTACCCCTGTGACTTTTTCTATGACATATGTGATTTGAATTGTGCTCATACCCCTTGAAAAGGTTTAGGTACTCACAAAGCTTGTCAGATATCATCTGAATACATTGAGCCCTGATAGCTTGGGAGCTCTGGCACTGCTTATGAGCTGTAATAACATAAGTCTACTAAAAATGGCAGAAATAGATTGGGTACTGACTTTTATCTGTTGCCCACATTTTGAATCTTCTCACAAAGTCATCAGCATTGATATTAAAGGTCTCCTTGAGGAACCCCATGGCATTTTCAGTTTCAAGAATGGCAGGTTCAAACATATCTTCTGTGTGACCACGGACCACAAATAAAAGTGCTGCAGAATTGGCACATTGGGTAAGGTTCCTAAGCTGAATATCAAACAGAGTTAGTGCTTCAATTTGATGAGATAATTATAAACTACTAGTAGCTTACCTCGCTAGAAATGCAACCAGTGACTGTTGAAACATTGCGGGCTGCTTCACAATTGCCAGCTCAGGTTCCAACCTCTTTGGTGAGGTGCTTTGCAATACCGTGCTGTCGGATTTCATTGACACGCTCTTGAGACAAAGGTTCTGTTCTTGCATCATGTTCTGCTTTGACTATAGCTGTAACTTGTGGTATGCTTAATTGTTCACTGGGTCCGCGTGCTTGTGTGAAATAGAATCAGAAAAAAAAAAGAAAACGACTGGTAAGAATAGCTACATTTAATGAGTTCTTCAGCCCTTAGGCTGACTTCAGTGTTCCACATATTGAGCTCCCGCTCTGTGTCACCATAGCTGCTAGAATAAAAGATCTGGTGCTGGATGCTATGCTTGGCAACATCAAATTTAATAGCAAGTTCTGAAATGAGGTCAGCCATTGTAGCTTGTAATGCCTCCACCTCTGTTTCAAGTAAAGCTTTTTTTTCACATTTTGTCTTCTGGCAAACAGTTATATCAGCTTTTTTGGTGTCCATCAGGTGCTTTGTTGGGCGAGAGCAAGCTTCTCATATAGGTTTGTCAGGGTTGCATATGCAGTGCGACTCATCACTGAGGGCGCTGAATCTGTTTGATTGCTGGACATAAGACTTTACAGAATATGGAAAACAATACTGAACCATCTGACTCGGTCATGTTCCTTGGTCACAAGCTGTCACAAGACCTTGTTGAATGAAGTCTCAGCACCAAAATGTTCCCATACCTATATTCCTACCTCTTTCTCTCTTTTCCTTCCGTTCTTCCTTCTTCTTACTTTCCAGCTTACTCACCATGGGGCACCGTAAATCTGCCACCGACACTGCAAGTGGCAATCTCACCCTGAGTAAGTGTTTCTATGTGGCACTTAATAGTGGAGATAACATTTGATATGCACAGAAATAGATTTGTCGCTTTCAGCATTCCGAAAGCTCATATTAATGTTATCATATACTATAAGGTAAAGGCCAGTTGCTGCAATAGCCTGAACCTGAGCATGTAATGACTGAGAGAGTTGGTGTAGCGTGCCCGTGTACTCTTTCAAATGAGACATATTAAAGGAGGAGCCTGCATCCACTTTGGCATTGTCTGAAGCAGCTGTAATGGGTTTGCAGGTATGTCAAGTGTTCCAGGTGATAAGATTAGAATAGCTTTCTGTCACTCCAAGTGATGACAAGATACTGATTAGTTGACGCTGGGCACCTGTAGAATACAGATACAAGCCTATCAAGCATTTGTGCAGGTTGTTGGCATGACTGTATTCACCAAGGCAGGTAAGGATGCAATGAGTGACAATCTTGTAAACATTTCAACAAGGACCAATCATGAAGTGCAGATATGTCAAACTCACATTTGTTGTTCACTCTTTTCAATGTTCTGTATGTTGGATCAAAGCACGAGGGGAAGTACAGAGTGTGCAAATCAGCTGGAGACTTGTTGGTGCCATTTCTGAAAGAGTCTGGTGCGAGTTTTGGAGAGAAAACAAGAGAGCAATTTTGTGAGTGATTGCTGTCTGAGTTGTCTTGAAAATGCCACTTTCACTGACTTTACAAGCTTCTTCAGACACAATTCCTGCTACATAGTTGATGGCCCACTCTGTTACCTCCTCCTGAACTGACCATGAGTATTCTGAGGAAGTCCACCACTTGAGATATTGTGATACCATTCCGGGCTGGTTGAAGGCCTGACCCCAGTGTAGATCACCACGGTAGTTGGCAGGATTGAAGACAAAATCTAAGAGGTCTCCAAACTGGATCCACTGTAGCTCCATTTCATTGAGGATGTCTACTATCAATGTCTCATCTTCCACATTATCATCTGCCCTAGCCTCTCTCCTTGCAGCAAATGTTGCATTGAGTGTACAAAGACGTTTACATTGCTGGATTGCCTGTTTTTCTTCAGCTGTACCCACAATGGGTGTGCTATGCTGCACATCAGAGTTGGCCAATTCAGTGGTATAATCTGGATCCAGCTGTGTAGCTGGCTGGTGACAAGGAGTCAAAGGGGCAACTGCTGGCGTTGGAGATGAAGGTGGTGACAAGTTAGCAAGTTATCAATCTCATTGGGGTCTTTGAGATTGCTTGAGATGTAGGCCGGGTGCATTCTAGAGTTGAACAATAGAGATATATGTGTTAAACAGACCTAGGGATTAGGTGCCAGTGATTGGGACTTAGGAGTTTGAACCAGATGATCAGGGAAATTTTTTCTTTTTTCTTCTAGCACACTCAAGTAACAATGTCAGCTGCCCTGTCTAAACTGGCTTGCCCTTGGCCTGGTGTAACAGATAACAAGCTAGAAGACCTCAATAAAGTTGTACAGAGAGCATTTAAATGGCAGCACACACCTCAACCATTCCAAATTGCTGCTATCACAGCACAGCTGCAAAGACGGGATGTCTTAATTCATGCTGGCACCAGGATGGGCAAAACTGCCATTGCAGCAGGTCCATATGGTATTCCTCAGACAAAAGGGATGGTGACCTTCCTGATTTCACCATTGATTGCACTACAAGAAGAACAGGTGAGTATGATATGCAAAACAATGAACAAAGTCTTATGTTCCATAGGTAGTGATATTCCAAGATGAGTTCAGACTCGCTGCATTGGCTGTCAATAGCCAAGGTCCGAATCGGCTTACCAAAGTGGTCATGAAGGTGAGTATCACATCATCACAGTATATATGCACACCCTAACATCTGATACAAACAGGACATACAGTAGCTCTCAAAACCCTTCCAATGTTTGGTCAGTTTGTGTTAATTTGTTAATAACTCTAGTTATACTAAAGCGGAAGCTGAATGGAACAAGATTCCACCAGAAGTGTGTCAGAATCTTATTAGTAGTATGCCTCGGAGGGCTCAGGCCATTCTGGAGGCCAAGGGAGGTTATACCAAGTACTAAATACCCAGAATTGTCTAATTGTTTTGAGAGTGACAAAACCCTTCCAAAGCACTTAAAATATTAAATAATTCACAGAATACTCATAAATTAATATTATGTAATATTATTGTACACATATATAAATAAGACACTCAAAAACCTAACTTTAAATTTTCAAAGTCTCAGCTTTAGTATAACTAGAGTTATTAACAGATTAACACAAACTGAACAAACATTGGAAGGGTTTTGAGAGCTACTGTATGCCAGGGGAGGTGGCAAATTGTGGTTATCTCACCTGAAATGATGCTATCCAAACAATTTATTGCTGGAGTCATCCGAAAGCGAGAGTTGATCCCCCAAGTGATGGCCGTTGTAATAGATGAGGCCCACGTAATATCACATTGGGGTACGGACTTCCGAAAATTATATGGACAGTTGGGCATACTGCACGTTCTGCTGCCCCGAAATACACCCTTTGTTGCAATGTCAGCAACACTACCATCCCAAGTATGAAAGGACATTCTCACCAAACTCCACCTGAATGAGAACGAGCTGGTCTCTTTAGACCTAGGCAATGACCAGCCAAACATTTCGCTCATCATGCAGCCTATCCATAATGCAATGAACTCCTATACTGACCTTGCATTTGTGATACCTCAAGATCTTGAAGAGATCTGTGATATTAAAAAGACCTTCATTTATGCCGACTCTATTGAAGACAGATATGCAGTACATGACTACTTGGAGAGGTCATTGCCAGAAGGGCTATGCAAGAAAGGCCTGATTAGGCCATATAGTGCAGCTTATATGGTCAAACATCAGATGCGGGTTATGGCACTATTCAAAGCAGGGCTGGTACGAGTTCTGGTATGCACTGATGCAGTGGGAATGGTACGTTAGCATGCCAGATGATACGTGACACCAATACTCACATAAGGGGGTGCAGGGATGTATGTAATATCCCAGATATTGATCTGGTGGTACAGTGGAAAATACCACCTACATTGTCTTCATTTGTGCAACAGGCAGGTCGTTGAAACGCTGGAAAACGGACTCGATGGCAAGAGTGGGGATGCACAACACTGAGGGAACAAGGATGGGAAGCTTTCACACTAAACCCAACACTCAAACTCTCAAAATTCAAACACAATCACTAAACTTGTGTGGGAGCTTAGGGCAAAGGTATGGGGTAGGATATGTCAAAGAGTAATCGTTTGCCAAGGCAAGTTCGAGGGGGTGCGGATCTGACAGACAGAATTGAAGAAACCGATTTTATAGAGCTCCAAAATGACACAGTTATTGACTAAGATAGTCCTGGACAACTGTACACAATCTGACCTCTAACTTGAGTGTAATACAAGACTAACTTGATTACAACTCCTCTGGACTCTGGGGGACAGACTCAAGCTCAAGACCCACTTGGCTTAGTCTATTCTGTCTCTAAATTTGAATTGAACTCGAAGAAATCTCAAGTTCCAATCCCTCTGCTCTCTAGGCTCTAGGAAATCACACAAAAGCGAACTCAAGGTGATTCTCCTCTTAATAACTCTGACTGAACTCTCCTGAAGACTAGTTTCACTTAAACAATTCACACAAAATAGATCTAAACCGTTCTTGATCACGGCTGCGAAGTACTCTGCTGAGAAGTTGGGGTGAAGCCCTTCTTGTTCTTCTCAGAGGCTTGCAGCCGTATTTTTATATTGAGAGAGATACAAAACTAAAATAGACGAAACAGAGAGATTTGAAATACAGGAAATTCGGTCCGTGGTAAAACAAAAGGATAGAATATTTTAGAAAGTTCTTCTGCATTGCTGCAAGTGTCCGAAGTACTCGGAATATGTTTTCGAGTCAACGGCAGTCCGGCCGTTGCTACTAGGTCATCGGGAATGCAGACGTTCGATGACGTATGCCTGAGCTCTCGGATCAAAATGCTGATCGTGTCTCGGAGATGGTTCCCATTGTTCCGTGCCTGCTGAACTCTCCTTCGGGAAGCGATTCCGTAGCATCGTGGACCCACAAAGTACACCTAATTGGTGCACAATAATCCGTTTGGAATATTCTGACGCTCGGGGGTGCCGTTCCGATGTTAGGAAGTTCGTTCCGTTGTCCATGCTCTGTTTCTAAGGGTTTTGCCTGTCTGCATACCCTCGTTTCATGCTTCTGGGGAATATTCTAAAGTTCTCGCGAGCTGGTTTGGCTCACTCCCGGTCTCTGAGTTTCATTTATCTCATGCATAGCCCTC
The DNA here is from genome assembly GCA_004296355.1 of Lepiota venenata. NCBI lineage: Eukaryota > Fungi > Basidiomycota > Agaricomycetes > Agaricales > Agaricaceae > Lepiota > Lepiota venenata. The sequence continues at coordinate 135,734 of RCFS01000030.1, forward strand.
CCTGATTGCGACCTGGGTTGGTTTGGCAAGCTATGTACAGCCCGGAATCCCCTAGCAATTGCCCGGAATGTCTGCCTCTTACTGAGTTCTGCCATAAAGACTATCCCTCGCGTGATTTTAGACACTATTAAGCATACGCTAGGGCACAAACACCCTATACACGGTCGAACTGGCGACCTCGGGATAGGTCCCAATCCTCTCTGAGGTTCATAGATGTATGGCCATTGACTTTATAGTAATAAAATCGGTAAAAATGGTGTATTTTAGGTGTAGACCCAAAATCGGCTTATTATCGTGCTGCAAGAGATCCAACAAGATCCGGATTGGCTGTGTGCCTTGCAGAGCGAACAGTATTCAAGGCTGATCTCAGCAGTGTCAAAAATAGAAGTCAAACAAGCCAGATTAATAAATCTAAGAAGACAGTCCGGCAGTCATCAGTATACCCAAGGGCTTCAAATGATTACACACTAGCTCATGGTATCTGCTGAGGCACTTATAATGGATCATACAATAGTGATCCTCTCGCAAATAGGGGTCTGATAGATTTTGATGCAATTGACAAAGGACTTTATAGCTTTGTGCAAGCGACTACATGCCGTCGAGAATTAATCAAGAAGATATTTGGTGACAAAGCTACTTGTAAGTCATCATTATCACACTAGAGAGCAATAGGTGTTTCCTTACAAATAATCTACTATGTGTCTAGTTCCGCCATTGGCTTTGTGTTGTGATATCTGCTGCCCAGAGCTTCTGAAAACATCCCTTCTTGACCTCTTACCACCACCACCGACTTTCAAGTTGGTCTCTGGCTGGTCTGCAGCGTTGTAGTTAGGCTTCTCTTGTGAATACTAGCTCCCCTTTACCCATGCCACCAAAACCCAGCGCGCGCATGGCCTCTGAACAATCGCCGGCCATGGCACGTTTTTTCACCTCGGGGTCTTTTGGTACGTCCACACCCCCCTCCCCCACTCTGGCCCCAGCCCCTGCAGACTCTGTCGACGCGGCTCTGGCCAACATCACTGCAAAGCATTTACGCTTTGAAGCCTCTCCGGCCCTCTCTTATGGGTCCACACCCTCCCCCCCCGCTGAGGAAGACTTCTCCCACCTTCCTGAGGTTCTTCGACCCCCTCCCCGATTTGCCAGCGCTCAGCGGGACCCTCTGAGCTATGGCCCCTGGTTGGTCAGCACTGCCCTCCCCTGCCTCGGTCCCCTTCTGGCCTCTGTGCCCCCGGACCAAGCCACCGCCCTCGCCCTTGCTGAAGGGGTATACCGGCTTTTGGATGCCATTCTGGCCTCCGAATGGTCTCAAGTACTGGTCACTTCCCAGGACCAACAGCTTTCATTTTGTGAGTACTTTCGCTGCTATGCGGCACATTGGGCTCCATCTCCCCCACCCTCTGAACATGTGGACGCCACATGTCCGTTCCGTGGAACCACTGAGGTAAGCGGCTCCTCTGTCCCCTCTAACTTGGCCCCTGCTGTGCCGGCTTCTGGTCCGGCTGTGCAGGAGTCTACTCCTGCAGGGTCGGTGCCAGCTGTTGGTGCTGCCCCCTCGTTGCCACCCCCCCCTCACCCTGCGCGCTCCCCTCGGCGCCCACGGCCCTCTCCCTCCGGCACTCCTTTCCCCCCCCTTTCCTATGCCGGTGCTCTCAAAGCGGCACCCACCTTGGTCCACGTGGCCAAGGCGTTCCCCACGCTCCCCACGGACCGCGTCATTGCCGTCCAGAAGGCTGTTCTCGGCGCCCCGGCCTCCAAGGCCAAGCGCTCATGCACGGTCGCTGGCCCTTCCAGGCGCCAGATTCTAATTCCCGGATCTGATGCCTTGTCCAAGGCATCTCTTCCCCATGTCACTCACGTTGCCAACTCGGCACTCTCAGCCTCCGGCTCCTCACTCCGTGTGGAGTCGGTGTGCCCTTCCTCTGGGGGCTTGTCCCTCACTACCTCTGCTGTTGCCTCGGCCACTGAGCTAACAACTGTCAGCATCGCCCTCAGCAAGGACCTGAAAACTTCCCCGGTCTCTGTCGCCCTCCCCACATCGCGCTCTTATCTTAAGCTCGTCGATGTACCCATCTTCCAGCCTGGTACCGCCGACCGGGTCACTCCTGCTGAGGTGGCACAGGCTCTCAACCGGTCACCCCTTGCCCTCTCCCTCCCCCTTGCTGGCCCCCCCCACATGGTCCGCAACTCTGCCAAATCGACCATGGCTACTGCCTGGTTTGATATCCACAATTCTCAGTCCGGTTCCCGTGCCAAGGCAGTGATTGGGCGTTCCGTTCCTCTTGCGGGAGCTGTCTGCTTCATCCGGCCGGCCCGCGCTAATCCCGGCACTCCGCGCTGCTCTCGCTGCTGGCACTGGGGCCACACTATTCACACTTGCCATGCGTGCTCTGCGCGCTGCCCCATCTGCTCCGAGCCTCACTCTGAGGCGGAACACCGGTCTCACGCCAGATGCTGCAAAGGCCATCCCAAGGCCAAGCCCCCTGTCCCTGCCACCCCTGCTGGCTCCCCGTGCCCCCACCCCCATAAGTGCATTAACTGCGGCAAATCGCACGCCGCCAACAGCCCGAAGTGTCCCTTCTGGCGCCATCGTTTCCAGGCCGATTGGATCAAGGCCAGGTACGCGGCTGACGGCCGCACTGCAGATGCTGGTTGCAAGACCAGTGTTGGCTCATCTGCCCGCAAGAGTAAATCCTCGGGGTCTCGCACCTCGACTTTGGTCTCCTCTTAGTAGGTTTTCTCGTTTTCTTCACTTTCTCTCTGGTTTGGGTTCACTTTCTTTCTTCCTAGGGCCTTTTGCCCAGCGCTTTGTCCTGCCCGCCCATGGGGCTCCCTCCATTGGTTCTCTTCCTTCTCCGGGTGGGGTTCGGCTGTCTAGGCTCTGGCCTGGGTCGGCCCTCTCCCATTTTCACTTCTCACGGTCACTTGACGGCCTTAAGCGGTCTATCGGACAATAGTGGGCCCCCGCAGGGGGCCCTTCCATATAATTCTTGTCTGTATTTAGGTAGCTACCTGTTCTTGTGTAGTTATGGCTGCCCGCGGACTGCTACCACGCACCACATAATAAATTGTTGATTTTTTTTTTAAAAAAAAAAAGAGCTTCTGAAAAATGTTTGGCCAGCTCCACTGGTAACAGTGTCCACAGGTAAAAGGGCTGCAAAATTAGTTGTCACAGATTGAGTCCTTGATGCACTTCATGAGTGGTGAATGAGAGTCTGGCAACATGATCATCAAGGTGCATTATGGCCTCCAACAGTAATCATGTTGCATAGCTTAATGGAGAAGCTTGCATCTAATGGCCACATCAAGAGGTTGAAGGACCTGGAAGGTTTAGTGGGAGAGGACTGGCCATGGTTTGGTCAGTATGGAAGTGAACTTCTGGCCTAGCTACATACTTTGGACATCCCACCACCTATCCCAAAACCCACAAAGCCAAGAGTATTGAGAGAGACAAAGAAGAGGGGAACAAGGGACATGGGTGAGGGTGAGGGGGTTGGGAATGGCCTATCTGTTGACACAACTCACACACCTGTCAAAGCCATCAGGGCCATGACTTCTTTGTCGCACTCCACCAGCTTGCCGTCATCTAGTATGACCCCTATAACCCCTCACCCTGCATTCAGCCTGTTCCCTCCCTCTATGCTGGCACTTCCAACCCTGGGCAGCAGTACAGGTCATACCCCTTACTATCACCCTGGCTACCACCATCTACTTCCAACTCTGCCTCAATTCTCAAGTCCGACTCCTCAGCCCCAATTTCACATGCACTCAAACTACGGGACTCCAAATACATTCATGGTGGCACCAGCTGATCCACCCACAGTCTCAGGGCCAGGTACAGTCAACCAGGATACTCACTTCAGCCCCCCAACTATGTCATTTCAGGCCCCCCTGCCGCCTCCTACACCTCAAGTGACACCTCCAGATACCCCAAGACCATCAAGTTCCTTTGAATTCAGACACTATGACCCCAAACAATGTCAAGGGAAGTGGCAGAAGAAGGATGCCTCATGAAGCTCTGTCAGAGTACACCTTCGGGTCAAAAAAAATGTATTTTAATGTATATATCAATCGAATCATTGTGTTTCAATTCATACAGAAAACATATCACCTCAGAGTGACAATAGCCCTTTTTTTTCTAAGTCAATGTCACTTTTTTGTCACCTGCCTAAATGACATCTGTTTGTCCCAGTCCCTTGGTGAATGTTCTCTTTTCAAAGTCAGATAGCCTTTTTTAGTAATTCACTTGTCCACATCACTGATGGTTTGATTGAGTTCACATCACACATGAGTTAAGGACTTTGACAAAGAGAACCAAATTCACCAAGGGCTGGCTTGCGAGTCTACCCCTGTACCTTTACAATTCAATTATAGTCTATGTCAAGCTCAGATCATCGTATACTCAATGGTTGGGGGTGATCGGGTGGAAATGTCATAGGGATCCCTGTATTTGGTGGAAGGGAAAAGACAAACAAGGATAAGCTATAAATCTGTCTGATAAGTTGAGGTCAGGCAAAACTTTGGTATGCAAAACTTTGGTATGCACCATTTGTAAATGATGGAAGCTCTAACACAACTTGTGGCACTCAGGTAAGTTGCATACTCCAAGCATTAGAGCTTCTATTGTTTATAAACAGTACATATTGAAGAACAGATGTCACACGCTTCTTGTCCTCTAACCACCACTATTGATTCGCCTTTGTGTTCTTTAGTGCTGGTCTCTGAGTAAAACAATGAGCAATATGAATTCTGGAATCATGGCTCTGACCCCGATGAACCCCATCGTCACTAACCTGGCAGCATTAGCCCAGCACCCAAGCTCATTGCCCATCACAGTGTCGAGCCCCCATACCTTCAACTTGGCCTCCTCCGCTGAGGCTTTTCAATTATCATCCAGTGCTGCGTCGCAAGCATCCCAGACTGGTTCCTGGGTCTGCGCCAAGCCCAATGACAGCGACAAAGAGTTCTCCGATTCTGAAGAATTGACGCACACCCTGGAGGCCCTTGACCCCACCATGCGCATCCGAGAGACCATACCCACCTCATGCGACCTCGACCCCCCCCCACAGCCAGAAATCCCTCCTGCCCAATGGTCTGATCGACCAGAGGATGAAGAACTCCCTAACCTTGCCTCGCTCTCCCTGTACGAGTGCATCTTGGTTGACGCCACTGAGGCCAACATAAACCTCAACTTAGTGTCAGACTGGCTATCCTCACTCTCTCACTTGGAGGTTGTAGACAACGATCACCCCATTGTCCTCCCCGGACTTGTGGACCTCATTAACACGGTCTTCTCCTCCTCCAAACTATGCCACAGGGTATGATCCAGGGGCAACTTCAGCATGGTGGAGTGGCTGCACAACACAGTACAATCCAAGCTTTATGTTAAGGTGAAGTCCCCCTCGCCTGCCCCAATCCCCTCTTCCCCACCTCCAGGCCCAGCTGCCCTGGCTGCACCGCCAGCCCTCCTCCCCCCCTCCTCACCCCCTCCTGCCCCATCCCCTGATGTGGACATGAGGCCCCCCTCCCCCTTGCCTGCCCGCATTAATAAAGGTAAGCGCTCTGCTAGGCCTGGATCAGGGGCTGCGATGACAGGGATTATCCCTTCATCATCCGATCAAGGGTCTAACCCTGTTCGGCTCCCCAAGTCCGGGTCTGGTGCCTGATCTGCTTCTGTATGCCCTGGATCTGGATCTGCCCAGGGGCCCAATCTCGGATCTGGTACTGGCCAGGCTTCTGCCCGTTCCGCCAGTTCTAGCCCGGCATCTTCTGCGGTTCCCCCTCCCCCCCCCCTCTGTCAACTTGCAGACTAAACCCAACCGGCGCTCTGCTGCCCCCTCCCCCACTCCGGGCCACACATGGGCCAACGTTGCGGCTACCTCGCCTACCTCCCCCTCCACTGGCTGGACCGGCTGCCTCATCATGCTATCCCGCGCCTTCCCTGACGCCTCTGCCGATGAGCTGGAGTGCATGGCACGTGCCAAGGGCGTCTCCCCACCCTCCGCCAACTCCAAGAACGCGCCCAGCTCAGCCCTTGCCAAGCCCTGCCCCAAGTTCACATCCACCACCAAGGGTCCGATGTGCCGCGAGGTCATCCTTGCTCTCCCCACCCCTCCCCCCAATGTCCTCGACCTCCCAGGGATTGTGGACTCTGCCAACTGAGGGCTTGCCGCCTCTTCCTCCTCATGCCGTGTCCTGTCCATCTCCCATGACAAGACTGCTGCCTGCCTTCTCTGCCGCGAAGTCCCATCCAACAAGGACATCCATACTATCTGCCAGTGGGCCTCTAAGGTTGTAGATGGTGGCATATCCACAGCGGGCAAAGCCCGCTCCAAGTTGTATCTCAAGATTCTAGATGTTCCTTGCCCCAACGGCCCCGCCTCTTACCCCGAGGTTTGCTGCCTCATCTGCGAAGCTCTCTCCCGCTCCCCCCTGGCACCCCACTTCCAGCTCGTTTCACCTCCTTGCCCCTCCCACAACAACCGTGGCGCTGACACCGCCACCATCTGGTTCGAAATCTGGGATTCCCAGAAAGGTACTGCTGCCAACAAGGTAGCTAACCGATCCATGCCCATTCTGGGCAACATCTGTTGCATTTGGAAGGCCACAGCCCGCCCCGGAGTACCCCTTTGTTCCAGGTGCTGGACCTGGGGACACACTGTCCATGTCTGCAGGTGCTTCAACATTGCTTGCCCCATCTGTGGAGGCCCCCACAAGGAGGAAAACCACTGCTCTCATGCCACCTGCTGCCAGGGCTGACCAAAAGCCAACCCCCCCATCCCAGCCACCCCCTGTGACCAACCATGCCCTCATGGAGCCAAATGCAAAAACTGCAATGGCCCTCGCCCCGCCAACAGTGAGAAATGCCCTTTCTGGCACCACCGCTTCAAGCCCAAATGGATCGAAGGCCACATCAACTGTCAAGCCCTCTTAAGGGAAGCCATCCGCACCAAACAGCGCCGTGCCCGTGCCAAAGCCGTGGCTGCCTCCGCTGCCCCTCCTAATGTCTGTACATGATTTATCAGACACTGTCCCCTTACCCTTCCCCGACACGCTATTACGCCGAAAATCGAAGCATTGCTAAAATAAGCCATTATACCCCTATATACCCATGGCCCAGCAATAGCTACGATGTAATCATCTCGATATACCCATAACACCCCTACAATGACCCAAACCCGACTGGTATGTCATGTAAGGACCTCTATGAGGCTACAAGGCACCCCAGGAGTCAGTCAGTGGCTACTAAATAGCTATTGTATGGCTTCGAGAGTGAACAAAAGGTACAACAAGCGACATCGCGGTTGTATACACTCAGAGATGCACCAAGTATCGAGACCATTGTCAATAAAGTCCCCTGATCATAAGGGAAGGCTCAGAAATCATATAATGGCCATCGAGATGACCTGAGAAGGCTGAGGGCCCCTAACTCGACTATCTCGAAGGGGACATCACGTAGCAGTCTAGTGCTGATTGAAACCTTCGAGAGAATCGTGTGACAAACATCGAGACACTTGGTAGGCAGATTTTCGAGACACCTCGATTAATAATGAACAGTGTCCCTCACCCGAATAAATGGCATACAATGTGCTAAGAAACAATGTACTGGCTGCTATATTAGGCAAAGGACAGGGATGATGTTCTATCGAGAAGGGGGAGAATATGGCTATTGCCCGAGAGACACAGACAGAGAGCATCGGCCGAGGAATGTACACCCAAAGCCGCATCAGCTTGTCTGATTGCGATACGACGATCGGAAGGACCGCCGATTGTCAGGAGGACCAATAGAGACAAATGAGGAGTGGAACGAATAGAGAACCTATTAAGCTACGGACGCGTAAGCCTATCAGTCAGCCCCAAGGGGATAGCTATGGCAGTACGATACGTGCAGTAGCATCTCGATGACTGATCGAGTACCTTGAAGGGCGTTGCAGGGTCCAATAGCGGATCAAAAGACAAATGATGGAGTAGTTGGACTATCTCGGACTATCCGCATGACGTGTAAGCAACGCGCGGCCAGTTCAAGATACTAGAAGGGTATATGAACAGTGTACCAAAATGCCGGGTCGGGGGGAGACCAATAGGGTAGACGCGCGGCGGCAGAAAGCATGCGTATATGGGTAGAAAACCTCCCCGGGCATGCTGAAACAGCCGCGGACCGTCGCAATGACCCACGCAATGATGCCAGCAGCGTCTCAATGACTCGAAATGAGTCTACAACAGGCAGCCAGGACCAATACCGGGTGGAAAAGCGTTATTACGCAGGGGAATATCGGACCGATTGTGTATACTAGTATTACTCTCTCTAATATTTCCTTATTTACTCGGGCTGTTTCCTAGCTACCAAAACATATAAATACCGCGTGGAGGAGAGGTGAAAGGCAAGCACTCGCTGCCCTAGCTTCGAGACCACGAGATTTGGGAATTAATGATTTCATTATCTTGTGCTATTGTGTGCATTAAGGCAAATTAAGTGAGAGCTTCGGTCCTAGACCACCCAGAAGACAGTAGAGACAAACTGTGATCGTCAAGAGAGCTTGTTGAGACTATTGTTTGAGTCCAGGAGACTCACAGAGAGATATTGAGGCTCAGGGGTAGTTTAGATTCCCCTTAGGCCTAGAGACACAGAGAGAGACTTAGTGGGGTAGTGCAGATTCCCCCAGGTTTCGAGATTAGAGATATTGAGAGCCAGAGACAGTAGCTACAAGTGGAGACTTGTCACTACTACCCCAGAAACCACCCACTGAGTACACTTGGTGCCCTTGGGTATATTTTCGAGAAAACCCATTTTATATTCCTATTCCCCCAAAAACCCCTTTATAAAAGTTGAATCCCTCTCTTCGAGACCTGTCTCCGACACCCCAGAATCGCATTTCGAGGTATTGGTTGATCTAGGTAGTGGTATTCCGAGCCACACATTACACACCTACCCCACCCTTACCATCACAACGCCTTTTGCCCGCCCGTTTCTCCGTTCTCCCACTCCTGGTCTGGTCGTGCCCCCTTCCACTTCCCCTTTCCCCTTCCCAGAGTGCCCTACTGGTAGGACGCCTTCAGCCGACTCTCTCTCAGTGGTCTCCCAAAACGTAGCCCGCAATTATTCTCTTCTGGAAACTCTCTTGGTTACTCTGTCTGCTCTGGCTGTAGACTTGATCTTCATACAAGAACCCCCATGGAAAATCATCAGGTATGTCCTTTCCGCTACTGACAAAAAAGGCGCCCCTGTTATTGGTGGCCCCCTCCATCCTGACTGGGACTGTCTTGTCTTGCCTGGTGACAAGAACAATCCCAACTCCCCCTCCCGCCCCCGGTCGATGGTATTTGTGCATAAATCCCTCCGCCCCCTCCGCCCCTCCCTCCGCCGTGATCTTGCCCCACACCAGGACATCTCATGGCTGTCCCTCTTTTTCCCCACCGGTCCTGTGAATCTGGTAGGGATCTACAATGATGCGCAGGACTCTGCACTATCATTCCTGACCAACATGCTATCTCTGTCCTCCCACTCCTGCCTCTGCCTGGTCAGTGATTTCAACATCAGATCGAATGAATGGGACCCCTCCTACCCCACACATCCCACCAGAGCCTCATGACTTCTCAATGTAGTCGAATCGCTATCACTGCTCCGAGCCCTGCCAATTTCTCCCCAGCCCACGTTCTACCCCAGGGACCAGAACAAATCTTCAACCATCATTGACCTAGCCTTCTTCCACAATGGACTGCCCCTCTCGAGCTACCACATCCTACCAAACCTCCGACTGCCTTCAGACCATGCCCCCCTGGCATTCACACTCCCTATCCCCTCCAAAATCCCCTTTGTCCGAAAAACCGTGATAAAGATTGACTCCGAGGAAGAAGCTGCCTTCCTTGATGCAGTCTTGCACAGATTGGGCTCCCTCCCCTCCTCCCACCCTCTCTCCTCTGCTTCAGAAGTGGAAACTTTCACTGCTTCACTCATGTCTGTAGTCTCTACTGCTTGGAACACAAACTCCAAAACCTCCCTAGTCTGTCACCACTCAAAACCCTGGTGGAACAAAGAATGCTCTTCCCTACTAGACTCGTACCGGTCTTCCCCCTCCAAGGAATCCTGGAACTTGTTCTGCTCAGGCTGCCGCATGGCCAAGAGGACTTACTACAACACCCTGTCCAAGGACATAGCGGCCACAAACAAGAGGCCCTGGGACTTAATGTCCTGGGTGGGCCCTCACTCCCTGCCAGCTATTGACGCCGTTGTCAACCCCAGGACCTCTAAGCCTTGCATCACCCAGGAAGAACTCTTTGATGTATTGGGATCTCACTTCTTCAATGCCAAGGACCGCAAAACAGACCTCTCCGGCCTTGACTACCTCCCCAAACAGACCACCCGTGAATGGGTCCCCTTTACCCCTCCTGAGCTTAATGACGCCCTTGCAGGCACTTCCAACTGCTCCGCTGCAGGCCCCGACCACCTCACCTGGCGCCACATCAAGCGACTCACATCCCACCCCCCATGTCACTCAGCCCTCCTAGCCTTTACCAATGCTTGTGTTGAACACAGACACTGGCCCTCATACTTTAAGGATTCAACCACCATTGTTATCCCCAAACCCAACAAACCATCCCACACCAAGCCTGGGGACTTCCGCCCCATCAAACTCCTTAACACCATGGGCAAGCTGTTTGAGAAGATGCTGGCCACTCGACTCCAATTTGCGGCTGTCCACCATGCACTCATTCACCCCTGCCAACTCAGTGGGATAGCTGGTCGATCCACTGAGGATGCTGGTCTCTACCTCTCCCACCTGGTTTGTGCTGGATGGGCCAAAAACATGGTCACAGGGGTTATTGCCTTCGATGTTGCCCAATTCTTCCCCTCCCTCCACCACTCTACCCTCGTTGCCATCCTCCAACACCAGGGTTTCCCCCCCCAGGTCCTTGCCTTCTTCGAATCCTACCTTGTTGGCTGCACCACCTCTCTCTCCTGGGGTGCCAACATCACCTCCAATCCCCTGGACTGTTCTGTGGGAGTTGTCCAAGGATCCGCCCTCTCCCTGGTGCTCTCTTCCCTATTCCTAGCCCCAGTCCTCTACATTGCAGAACACTTGTTCTCCCTTGACCCTCCCCTCAGAAACGTCAACCTCCTGTCCTATGTCAACGATGGCCTCCTAGTATCTCAGGGCAAACAGTGGGCAGACGTGACTCCCCCTTTGATTAAAGCATATGGAATTGTCTTCCAGCTCTTATCCGACTTCAGCCTAGTCCTTGAACACTCCATGACCAAGGCCTTTTTCTTCTCAAGGCAACACAACAAAACCTTCCCCCCAATGGACCTGGGCTATGCCCCCTTCACTGGCAATACCCCCCTCCTCCCCTCTCCCGTCTGGCATTACCTAGGCTTCTGGTTTGACCCACGCCTTTCCTTCAAGGACCATGTAGCTTTCTATGCCAACAAGTCTTTCTCTCTCCTAGGCGCAATGTGCCTACTTGGCAACTCATCCCGGGGACTTACCCCCTCACACAAACACCTCCTCTACCACTCATGTGTTATTCCCTTGATGACATATGGGTCCTCCCTCTAGTTCCACGATGCAGCACGCATCAAGGGACTTCTCAAACAACTCAGGGCCTCGCAACAGCATGCCACCTTGCGGATCATGGGGGCCTTCTGCACTTCCCCATCCAAAGGAGTCGAAGCCATTGCAGGCCTATTGCCCATCCACCTCCACCTGAGAAAACTTCAAACCCGGAGTGCTATGCGGATAGCATCTCTCCCCCACACTCACGGAATCAACTCTCTCCTTACCAACGTGTCCACCACCGAACGTCACCCCCTCTCCTTCCCTTCCTCACTGCCAGACAAAAGTGCATATCTGGCTCTGCCCTCGCCTACATGGATGCAGCACTCCCCTCCATCATAGGAGACCCCATCCTCCAATCCCACCCCCTAGCTGAACCCGGCCTCCGCATCTTAGACAAATTTGCCAACCAGCTCACCTTCCTCACTCCCCTCTCCTCTTGCTCCAGAAAAGACCTATCCTCTTGGCACAATGCTGTTCTTGACCTGGCTCTCTCCTGTGCTCTCTTCTTTTCTAATACTCTTGTAATTGGTTTCGATTCATCTTCCCCTCCCTCACGTCTCTCTGGCTTCTCCTCCCGAGTCTCCTATGTTGCCTCTGTAGACAATGTAATTGTACGCTCGGACTCTGCTGATGCCGGTTCCCTCACAGGTACTGACTCTGAACGACTTGCTTTCTCTTTTGCTCTCTCTTCCTTACTCCCCCTATTTAGTGATAGTATCTCTTCCCTCTTCATACTAACTGATTCCCCTTCAGCAGTGCGGGCTGCACTCTCCCCCTCCCCCTCCTCCGGTCAGCATACCTCCCTCCAGGTCGCATCCCTCCTCGTCCCGTGGTTCCAAAATTTGGAAACACACACCATTACCATTGCACACTCCTTGTCCTGCTGGAAACTCTCTGTACATGGGCAAGCCCATGCCCTAGCTTCCACAAAACCCCATCCACCCTGGGATTGCAGTTTATGCCCCTCTCACACGGCGATGAACCTATCCGCCCCTCCTACTTCAAGGATGGGTCTTTCATCTCCTCAGTGGCAAAGAAGCCTCCCGCGCTCACCACTTGCCTAACGCACTGCATCCTCAACCATGTGCCCACTGGCAAATATCGCTCATGGTTCTTCCCCAACGAGCCAACCTCCTGCCCTTGCGGCTTCCCCTTCCAATGGCGCGACCACATCCTTTGGTCCTGCACCCTATACACTTGTCACTGGACTTGGACACAAGACAGCGGCGCCAATTACTACACAGACCTTGACGACCTCATTGTCTTCCTCCAAAACAACCCATTGGCCTTCTCTTTCCCCCCCGACCCAGGGGGTACCGCTGACTGACACCTTTCCCAACCCCCCCTACCTGCCTAGCCCGCCTGCTGGTATGTACCCTCCCCTTGTCTCTCACTTTCTATTCCAATAGTTAGTTTCTTTCCCTTCACGGGCACTTGACACCCTCATTCAGTACATTGGATGATGTTGGACCCCTTCGGGGTCCATTTGTAGAACTCTCGTATCTTAGTAGCTACTTCTCTTGTAGTAGATAGCTGCCGCGGACTGCTACCACGCACCACATTATAAATTGTTGAAAAAAAAAAAAAAAAGAACAGATGTGAGTCTGATCGACAACAAGATGATGAAATGTCATTAGGACAATCCAGCTATGGTAATGTATCATGGTGAACTACAGGTAACAGGAGATTCAGGCATCAGATACAATAGTCAAGTATTTTAATGGTGTAGTATGCTTGAGAAAATAGACCCAGTAGTGTAAATAGCACTGGTACTCAATATTGGAACATTAATTAGAATGCTGGGATGGCCAGTTGAATAATAGGACGTTGAGATTCAGAGGGGACTGACAAGTCGAGAGGTGGCAGGTTCTTGACAGTGAATGTGTAGTAGGGGAAAGGAATGATGAACTCGAGTGAGATCACATGTGCAAAACATACCAAGATGTTGAAATCAAGTGCCTATGACCCTAGTACATGCATTACATTTCTCTGGAATACGCTCATTGAGATAAGATATTGATCTCAGAAGATCTGGGATCAATAACTGAATACACATGATCTAATGTGTAGGTTTGTTTGTTGATTATTGTCAAGCTACAAGCCTTGTCAACAGCTTAGTCCACGGTCCACCCCTTTGCCAGCATGGCAAGCTGCATTATGAGTTCAATGTCAAAGCGCCTCTGCATTTATACAGGCAAATACGGATCAGGCAAACATGGGACCATTGTTTCTGGTCTCAAGCACAGCAAACTTAGAGCCCAGATTCATCATGACAGTATGATCAGTACGCAGTTAAGTTTCCTAGACTCAGTTAACATACTTAATCAATGGGCGTAGATTTATCTAAGGCTTCAAAAATACTGGATAATGCTCTCTACAGCCTTCAGCCGGATAAACCCCTGGATGTGAGTGATGATGAATGGGAAGATGTCAGTGGGGGACTTGTGGAGATTGATGACATTCTCTCTGGTAATCAAATGGTGGACTTCAGCCATGCCGGTGGAGAGTTTATCGATATGGTACAAAGCTTGGCAAAAGAAAGGTGAGTCTAATAAGCAGTAAATATTGCTGTGCATACTCACCAAATACCAGGAACTTTAACTGAACTGACTATTGCAAACAACAAGACCATACACTACAAAGGAACAAAGCATTCAAGCAGAAGATGCCTGGAATAGTGGAGGCATACCTCAAGTGGAACAGTACTCAAGAGCCAACAAACCACACCTTAGCCATTCTGACCCCAGAATCTTCAAAGATACAAGGAGTTCACCAGCTTCTTTTTTTTTTTTTTTTTTAATCACCAATTTATAACGTGGTGCGCGGCAGCAGTCCACGGCAGCTATCTACTACAGGAGAGGTAGCTACTACATTACGAGAGTTCTACAGATGGACCCCGAAGGGGTCCAACATCGTCTGATGTACTGAGTAGGGGCGTCAAGTGCCCGTAAGGGGAAAGAAACTAGCTAGGGGACTAGGAAGTGAAAGGAGGAAGAGGGTACATACCAGCGGGCGGGCTAGGGAGGGAGGGGGGGTTGGGAAGAGTGTTGGTCAGCAATGCCACCGGGGTCGGGGGGGAAAGAGAATGCCAAAGGGTTGTTCTGGAGAAAGGTGACCAAGTCGTCAAGGTCTGTATAATAGTTTGATCCACTGTCCTGAGTCCAGGTCCAGTGACGGGTAAAGAGTGGGCAGGACCAAAGGATGTGGTCGTGCCATTGAAAAGGGAAGCCGCACGGGCAGGAGGTTGGTTCATCGGGGAAGAACCAAGAGCGGTATTCGCCAGTGGGCGCGTGATTGAGGATGCACCTTGTGAGACGTGCGGCAAGGGAGGGGGGTTTTTTAGTGACAGAGGAGAGGAAGGGGCCGTCCTTGAAGTAGGATGGGCGGATGGGTTCATCGCAGTGAGCTAATGGCAGGAACTGTGAGCCGAGTGAAGAGGGTGGGGAGGAGGCTTGTTGCCATTCCCGGATGACATTCTTGGTGCTTAGTCTCCGGATAGACGATGCCCAGACAGGGGACATCGCCGAGTGGGGTGGATGAGGTTTCGCGGAGGCTAGGACGTGGGCTTGTCCGTGCACCAAAAGCTTCCAACGCGATATTACGCCGAAAATCGAAGCATTGCTAAAATAAGCCATTATACCCCTATATACCCATGGCTCAGCAATAGCTACGATGTAATTATCTCGATATACCCATAACACCCCTACAATGACCCTAACCCAACTGGTATGTCATGTAAGGACCTCTATGAGGCTACAAGGCACCCCAGGAGTCAGTCAGTGGCTACTAAATAGCTATTGTATGGCTTCGAGAGTGAACAAAGGGTACAATAGGCGGCATCGCGATTGTACACACTCGGAGATGCACCAGGTATCGAGAACGCTGTCAATAAAATTCCCTGATCATGAGGGAAGAGCTCACAAGTCATATAGTGGCCATTGAGATGACCTGAGAAGGCTGAGGGCCCTAAACGCGACTATCTCGAAGGGGACATCATGTAGCAGCCTAGCGCTGATTGAAACCTTTGAGAAGATCGTGTGACCGGTATTGAGACACTTGGTAGATGGATTGTTGAGACACCTCGATTAATAATGAACAGTGTCCCTCACCCGAATAAATGGCATACAATGTACTAAGAGACAATGTACCGACTGCTATATTAAGGACAGGGATGATGTTCTATCGAGAAGGGGGAGAATATGGCTATTGCCCCAGAAACGCAGACAGGAGGTGTCGGCCGAGGAAGGTACACCCGAAGCCGCGTCAGCTTGTCTGATCGCGATACGACGATTGGAAGGACCGCCGATCAACAGGCAGACCGATAGAGGAAGAATCAGGAAATGGAACGGACAGGAAATCTGCTGAACAATGGACGCGCAGGCCTATCAGGCAACCCCAAGGGGATAGTCACGACAATACAATACGCGCAATGGCATCTCGATGACCGATCGAGTACCTTGAAAGGCTTTGCAGGGTCCAATAGTGGATCAAAGGACCAATGATGGAGTTGTTGGACTATCTCGGGCTATCCGCACGATGCGTAAGCAATGCGCGGCCAGTTCAAGATACTAGAAGGGTATAGGAACAGTGTGCCAGAATGCTGGGTCGGGAGGAGACCAATCGGGTAGACGCGCGGAGGCAAAAGGCATGCATATATGGGTAGAGAACATTCCCGGGCATGTTGAAACAGCCGCAGAACGTCGCGATGACCCATGGAATGATGCCAGCAGTGTCTCGATGACTCGAAACGGGTCTATAACAGGCAGCCAGGACCAATACCGGGTGGAAAAGCATTATTGCGCAGGGGAATATCGGACCGATTGTGTATACTAGCATTACTCTCTCTAATATTTCCTTATTTACTCAGGCTGTTTCCTAGCTACCAAAACATATAAATACCGCGTGGAGGAGAGGTGAAAGGCAAGCACTCGCTGCCCTAGCTTCGAGACCACGAGATTGGGAATTAACGATTTCATATCTTGTGTTATTGTGCGCATTAAGGCAAACTAAGTGAGAGCTTCGGTCATAGACCACTCAGAAAACAGTAGAGACGAACTGTGATCATTGAGAGAATTGTTGAGACCATTGTTTGAGTCCGAGGGACTTCTAGAGAGAGATATTGAGGCTCAGGGGTAGTTTAGATTCCCCTTAGGCCTAGAGACACAGAGAGATAGAGACTCAGTGGGGTAGTGCAGATTCCCCCAAGGTTTCGAGATCAGAGATATTGAGAACAGAGGCTGTAGTTGCAAGAGGAGACTTGTGCTACTACCACAGAAGACCATCCCCAAAGTACACTTGGTGCCCTTGGGTATATTTTCGAGAAAACCATTTATATATTCCTATTCCCCCCAAAACCCCTTTATAAAGTTGAATCCCTCTCTTCGAGAACTGTCTCTGACGCCCCAGAATCGCATTTCGAGGTACTGGTTGATATAGGTAGTGGTTATCCGAGCCACACATTACATACCTACCCCACCAATACCATCTCAGCGACAGGGAGTGCGCGATGGTGATAGTGTGAGAGGGAGAAGCCTGGAACCAGGGGAGTAGGAGGGAGGAGACCCGGATGGAGGTATGCTGACCGGAGGAGGGAGAGGGTGAGAGTGCAGCCCGCACTGCTGAG
The DNA here is from genome assembly GCA_004296355.1 of Lepiota venenata. NCBI lineage: Eukaryota > Fungi > Basidiomycota > Agaricomycetes > Agaricales > Agaricaceae > Lepiota > Lepiota venenata. The sequence continues at coordinate 152,909 of RCFS01000030.1, forward strand.
GGGGAGTCAGTAAGAAAGAAAAGGGAAGTAATACTATCACTAAATAAAGGTAGCAGAGAGGAGAGAGCAAACGAGAAAGCAAAACATTCAGAGTTGGTACCTGTCAAAGAACCGGCGTCAGCAGAGTCCAAGCATACAAGTACATTGTCCATGGAAGCAACATAGGACACACGAGAGGAGAAGCCAACAAGATTGGGGGAAGGGGAAGAAGAGTCGAAGCCAATTACAAGCGTACTCGAAGTGAAGAGTGCCCTAGAGAGGGCTGGGTCAAGGGTAGAGTTGCGCCAGGAAGATAGGACTTCTTTGGAGCAGGGGGAAGGGGGTTGGAGGAAGGTGAAATGATTCGAGAACAAATCAAGGATGCGGTGGCCAGGTTCGGCCAGGGGATGGGAGTGTAGGATGGGGCCGTTGACAATAGAGGGAAGAGCTGTGTCCATAAAGGAGAGGGCTGATCCAGAGATGCGCCTTTGCCTGGCAGTGAGGAAGGAGAGAGATAAGGGGTGGCGTTCTGTGGTGGCCGCGTTGGTCAGGAGGGAGTTGAGTCCGTGGGTGTGAGGGAGGGAGGCTAACCGCATAGCACTCCGGACCTGGAGTTTCCTCAGGTGTAGGTGGATTGGTAAGAGGCCCGCGACGGCTTCGACTCCTTGGGATGGGGAGGTGCGGAATGCTCCCGTGATCCACAAGGCGGCACGCCGTTGCGAGGCCCTGAGTTGTTTGAGAAGTCCCTTGATGCGGGCTGCATCATGGAACCAGAGGGAAGACCCATATGTCATAAGAGGCATAACACATGAGCGGTAGAGGAGGCGTTTATGGGAGGGGGTGAGGCCTCAGGATGAGTTGCCGAGGAGGCGCATAGCGCCAAGGAGGGAGAATGATTTGTTGGCATAGAAGGCAACATGGTCCTTGAAGGAGAGACAGGGGTCGAACCAGAAGCCCAGATAATGCCGTTCACCAGCTTCTTGCAGTAGACATTTTCAGTAAGTTTTTTTCTGAGCTTGCATAGCATCATTATTGACTGTTTTCTAGAGAAGGAGGATATCGACATCCCTCTCTGCAAAGGTGATACCAGTGTTGCAATGGCAATAGTTTGCCATGGATATATACCATGTTCACCATACAAACCCATGCTGGCCCTGAGCATCTGTACATTGGAACTTTTCTGATTATCCTCCCTCTGTTGCCCCTGTATGGCCATTCAGTCTTTTGCAAGAATGTTGTGCAATCTTCACAATGTGGGTCATACATGTCTCTTTCATCATTGTCTGAGCTGAACTCATCATCCATCTAGGCACCTTACAAATCCTACCTCGCAAAACAACTAACAATTTGTGTTGATGTCTTTTTTTTTTTTTTTTTTAAATCAACAATTTATAATGCAGTGCGTGGTAGCAGTCCACAGCAGCTATCTACTACAAGAGAGGTAGCTACTATATTATGAGTTCTACAGATGGACCCCAAAGGGGTCCAACATCGTCCGATGTACTGAGTGAGGGTGTCAAATGCCCATGGAGGGAAAGAAACTAACTATTGGGATAGAAAGTGAAAGGCAAGGAGAGAGTACATACCAGTGGGCAGGCTAGGCAGGTAGGGGGGGTGGGGAAGAGTGTCGGTCAGCAGTACCCCCTGGGTCGGGGGGGAAAGAGAAGGCCAGAGGGTTGTTCTGGAGAAAGACAATGAGGTCATCAAGGTCGGTGTAGTAGTTAGTGCTGCTGTCCTGTGTCCAAGTCCAGTGATGGGTGTAAAGAGGGCAGGACCAGAGGATGTGGTTGCGCCATTGAAAGGGGAAGCCACAAGGGCAGGAAGTAGGTTTGTTGGGAAAGAACCAAGAACAATACTCGCCGGTGGGTGCGTGGTTGAGGATACAGCGTGTCAGGCGGGCGGTGAGTACTGGGGGCTTCTTTGCCACAGAGGATATGAATGGCCCATCTCTGAAGTAGGAGGGGTGAATGGGTTCATCACATTGAGAGAGGGGCATAAATTGAGAGCCCAGGGTGGACAGGGGAGATGAGGCTAGTTGCCATTCCCGGATGACGTGCTTTGTATTGAACTTCCGGATAGACGACGCCCAGACTGGGGACAAGGTCGAGAAGGGTGGATAGGGTTTTGCAGAAGTGAGGGCATGGGCTTGCCCATGTACAGAAAGTTTCCATTGTGAAAGGGAGTATACGATGGTGACAGTGTGTGATTCCAACCTTTGGAACCAAGGGATGAGGAGGGAGGCAACCTGGAGAGAGGTATGCTGACCAGAGGAGGGGGAGGGGGAGAGTGCAGCCCACACTGCTGAAGGGGAATCAGTGAGTATGAAAAGAGAAGAGACACTATCACTAAATAGAGGGAGTAAGGAAGAGAGAGCAAAAGAAAAAGCAAGACATTCAGAGTCAGTACCTGTCAGGGAACCGGCATCAGCAGAGTCTGAGCATACAATTACATTGTCCACAGAAGCAACATAGGAAACTCAGGAGGAGAGACCAGAGAGACAGGGGGGAGGGAAAGAGGAATCAAAGCCAATTACAAGTGTGCTAGAGGAAAAGAGGGCCTTAGAGAGGGCTGAGTCAAGGATAGAATTGTGCCAGGAGGATAGATCCTTTCTGGAGCAGGGGGAGGGGGGAGTGAGGAAGGTGAGGCGGTCAGCAAACTTGTCCAGAATGCGGAGGCCGGGTTCAGCCAGGGGATGTGAGCAGAGGATGGGGTCGCCCGTGATGGAGGGGAGTGCTGCATCCATGAAGGCAAGAGCAGATCCAGAGATGCGTCTTTGTCTGGCAATGAGGAAGGGGAGGGAGAGGGGATGATGCTCAGTGGTGGAGGCGTTAGTGAGAAGGGAGTTGATCCCATGGGTATGGGGGAGGGAGGCTATCCACATAGCACTCCAGGTTTGTAGTTTTCTCAAGTGGAGGTGGATGGGTAAGAGGCCTGCAATGGCTTTGACTCCTTGGGATGGGGAGGTGCGGAAGGCTCCCATGATCCACAAGGCGGCATGCTGTTGCAAGGCCCTGAGTTGCTTGAGTAGTCCTTTGATGTGTGCTGTATCATGGAACCAGAGGAAAGATCCATATGTCATTAAGGGAATGACACAAGAGTGGTAAAGAAGGCGCTTATGGGAGGGAGTAAGGCCCCAGGATGAGTTGCCAAGTAGGTGCATGGTGCCTAGGAGGGAGAAGGATTTGTTGGCATAGAAAGTAACATGGTCTTTAAAGGACAGGCGGGGGTCAAACCAGAATCCCAGGTATTGCCAGACAGGGGAGGGGAGGAGAGGGTTGTTGTCAGTGAAAGGGGCATGGCCCAAATCCAATGAGAGGAAAGCCTCATTGTGTCACCTTGAGAAGAAGAAGGACTTGGTCTTGGAGTGCTCGAGAACTAAGCCGAAGTCAGACAGGAGTTGGAAGACAATTCCATATGCTTTGACCAGAGGGGGAGTCACGTCCATCCACTGTTTACCTTGATATACCAAGAGGCCATTGTCAATGTAAGACAGGAAGTCAATGTTTCTGAGGAGGGGGTCAAGGGAGAACAAGTGCTCCACAATGTAGAGGACTGGGGCTAGGAAGAGGGAAGACAGCACCGGGAAGAGGGCAGAGCCTTGGACTACACCGACTGAGCAGTCCATGGGTTTAGAGGTGATGTTAGTGCCCCAGGAGAGGGAGGTGGTGCGACCAACAAGGTAGGACTCAAAGAAGGAGAGAACTTGTGGGGGAAATCCCTGGTGGCAGAGAATGGCAACAAGGGTGGAGTGGTGGAGGGAGGGGAAGAATTGGGCAACATCAAAAGCAATTATACCAGTGACTAAGCCCTTGGCCCAGCCAGCCTGAACAAGGTGGGAAAGATAGAGGCCGGTGTCCTCAGTAGAGCAACCGGCAATCCCACCAAGCTGGTGGGGGTGTATGAGTGCATGGCGGACAGCCGCAAATTGGAGTTGAGTGGCCAGCATTTTCTCGAAGAGTTTGCCCATGGTGTTAAGGAGTGTGATGGGGTGGAAGTCACCTGGCTTGGTGTGGGAGGGTTTGGGGGGTTTGGGGATAATGACTGTGGTTGAATCCTTGAAGTAGGAGGGCCAGTGTCCGTGTTTGACACAGGCATTGGCAAAGGCAAGGAGGGCGGAGTGGCATGAGGGTGTTGATGTCTACCTTGAAATATTAGCAGAGGTTGATGCTCAGATTCAAAAGGTATTACTAAGAGATGAGCCACTGTGGAGACTGAAACATGCTTGCCCCGTGTGTACATATAAACTTCACGACAAACCATCATTGCACTTCAACATGCTGTTCACCATGGATGGCAACAATTCCCTTAAACAACTCAATACAAACTCTTGCTCCCTTGGCCTTGAAGCTATTGAAGAAGACTTTGAGGTGGACGCTCCACCGCTTATTCAACAAAGAGAGGCACTCAACAATGATTGCATAGTGAAAGGAGATTATTATCTCACAAGAGAGCAGGTCGAAGAATGGTGTCTTCCTAAGCCTTCTGTTGCAGTTGCTGTAAGTTGTGAGGTCATTCTATATCTATTTACCAGTACTAATACCTCCTTAGGACACTGTGGAACGCAGTCCCTGTACTGAACGCTAGAAGAATATGTCCAACAAGATGACTTCCAAGGCATGGAGCATCTTTGATGAGACTGGAGTATTTTTAGCTATATGTAGGCATGGTTTTGTGTTGACAATAGCTGATATGGTCAAGAGTGGTGAAGGGTGAGTTTATGATATATGGTTTTTCATGCTCTTCCCCCTCATGTTATTGCCTAGATCCCAGTATGGACTGGCAGTTGTTAACCACCTCCTCAAAGCTTTTGGACCTAATCTAGGAGGTGGATATGATATCAGATGCCAATTCAAGACTATGCTTGCATGCAGCAAGCTTGGACTTGAATCCCAGAGGCTTAACTATACCTCCCTTGTTGGTGCTTTCCATGGACATGGTCATAACCAACTATGCCAGCTCTCCCATCTCACGACTTACATTGACGGGCTTGGTTTGAGTGACCTGGAAGGCTGTGAAAGGCTCTTTTCCAAATCCAATGATCTTGCCTCTTCCACTCAACATGCCAGCATCTTCCACCGCTGGCAGAAGATCATACAATATTATCAACATCTTGATATGACTGATACATATCAGAACTTGAGTATGTTTTTTTTCTGTATCTAAGTCTTTAAATTTGCTGTGATCATTTAATCCCAGGTGACAACTTGTGTAACACATATTCAAACACACTCGAGATCCTGGCTGGAGTATCAACTCTACATGACTCAATGAAGGAGCTCAATATACCTAATGTGGATGTCTTTCAGACATGGCTTGATGAAGAGCGTGAATACCTCAAATTGCTGATGAAAGAGCCTGAGCTGGAGACCAATGAGATGGAGTACCTCCAGCGGCTTATTAACCTTGGTGCACTGGAGTATATTCTTTGTTGTTTCTTATTCACCCACCAAACCAGTCACTAACCAATGTTTTTCAGAACTCGTTTGAACACCGCTCAAAAAGCCTGAAATATTGTCACACCTGAAGTTGTCCAAGGTGGCTTCTGTGATCGCACCAATAGTATTAAGACAGAGAGAAGGAATGCACTTGAGCTCCAAGACAAAACCTTGCTTGTTGTTCAAGAACTGGAGGGTTGGTTGAACATACAGCATCGGTGGAAGGATGGTGACTCAAACTGGGTCAGGGTTAAGGAGCTTTTGGCCAAGTGATGGTACTGGCAATGCCTCAACAAGCTAGAGGAGATTATTATTCATCGTATGTTTGAACTTGCCAAGATGAATCAGTCAGGAACAGGTTAGTAATTTTTGCTGTATGTCTTATATTTGCTGACCTCGTTGATAGGATATAAAATGCGGCAGCATATTGGGAAGGCCCTCAAGGTCCACTTGTAGGCTGTCAAGTCAGCACTTGACAAGTACAATGAATCTGCAAGGGAGCTCATCCTGCCACAACCTACATTACAATGGGACAAGGTAGTTGAACTCGCTTTTCTTTCTGAGTTTGATATTCTTTCAGAAATATGACAGGATGTATGACTCAAGCCATGGGCAAACCCTGCAGCTCAACATCTCATAGATATGCACTTCAAAATTAGCCGTGCAAGGGAAGAAGTCAATTGACTCAATATTGAGATCAAGCGTTTCATAACATTCATGAATAATGAAGAACACTTCCTTAAGACTGCATACATACAGTAGCTCTCAAAACCCTTCCAATGTTTGGTCAGTTTGTGTTAATTTGTTAATAACTCTAGTTATACTAAAGCTGAGACTTTGAAAGTTTAAAGTTAGGTTTTTGAGTGTCTTATTTATGCATGTGTACAACCATATTACATAATATTAGTTTATGAGTATCCTGTGAATTATTTAATATTTTAAGTGCATTGGAAGGGTTTTGTCACTCTTCCTAGCTATCACATGATTCCGTTTATTGTGGCCAAATAAATACAAATAAAAATTATGTGACTACCTGGAATAGTGTATAAATACAGGTGGTTACTATTCCCATCCAACCCAACCCCCCCAGCTCCTCTTATACTACTATGCAACCTCTCTCTACCTCTGAAGTCAATCACATTCTCTCTCTCCTGGATAAAGGGATTTCTGCTACCAAAATCTCCTCTACCACTGGTCTAGGTCTTGGTACTATCTCCAGACTTTGCTCCAAACATTGTTCATCACTTTCTAAATCCATTGGTGGCCGCCCATCTATACTTTCCTCCTCTGATACCACATATGCTATTCATCTTATCACATCTTGGAAGGCCGATACTGCAGTTCAGGTCACCAAAACTCTCCAGAATATGACCCAACAACCTCTCTCTACCAACACTGTTCGAAGGGCACTCAGAAAGGCTGGAATGAAGGCTGTAGTAAAGGTGAAAAGACCTTTTCTCAGCTCAATTCATAGGAGGAAGAGGTTGGAGTGGGCTGAGGCACATGAAAACTGGACTTTGGAGGACTAGAAGAGGGTTGTTTGGTCAGATGAGACCAAAATTAATCTTTTTGGGTCAGATGGAAGGAATTGGGTCTGGAAAAAAAAGGGAGAAAAGCTGAATGATAGGTTGGTAGATGGAACCAGGAAATTTGGAGGAGGTTCTATCATGGTCTGGGGCTGTATGTTGTGGGAAGGAGGAGGATACCCTTGCAGGATTGAAGGGAAGATGGATGCTGATCTTTATGTCAGCATTATGGAGGATGAACTACAGAAAAGTCTTAGGTGGTACAGCAAGAAGGTGGAGAATATTATCTTCCAACAAGATAATGACCCCAAACACAAGAGCAAAACAGCCACAAAGTGGTTTGAAAAAGCTAGGATGGAGGTTATGGTGTGGCCCCCACAGTCTCCTGACCTTAATCCAATTGAACACCTTTGGACATACATCAAGGATAGGCTGGATGAGTATGATACTCCTCCTAGAGGAGTAATAGAGTTGTGGGAGAGGACAGAAGCTGAATGGAACAAGATTCCACCAGAAGTGTGTCAGAATCTTATCAGTAGTATGCCTAGGAGGGTTCAGGCCATTTTGGAGGCCAAGGGAGGTTATACCAAGTACTAAATACCCAGAATTGTCTAATTGTTTTGAGAGTGACAAAACCCTTCCAATGCACTTAAAATATTAAATAATTCACAAAATGATTGTACATTGATATTATGTAATATGGTTGTACACAAGTATAAACAAGATATTCAAGAATCTAACGTTAAAATTTCAAAGTCTCAGCTTTAGTATAACTAAAGTTATTAACAGATTAACACAAACTGAACAAACATTGGAAGGGTTTTGAGAGCTACTGTAGACACCCTGCAAGATAAGCCTCACCTGGCACATGTACTTCAGGTCCGGCTCTCTCATTTGCAACTTTATAATCAGCTCCATCGCCAGCGACTTCACAAGTTGACCCATTATGATGGCTTTGATATCTCTAGCCTCAAGACTGGAATTCCACTGGAGCCAGCGCCAGCAACCTCTGGTGATATTTTCATGGATTTTGATGAGGCTGGTGCTGCTGTTCTAACACAGAATGGGCCAGTAGCTGATATAAGTAATAATGAGGATGAAGTTGAGAACATAGACAGCAGTGGTGAGGCAGAGATTGAAGCAGAAGACAGGGCAGAAGAACATATTCAGGGGAGTCTTGAAGATATTGAATTCCTTGCGCAGATCTCAGAGGAATAGTGACAAAAACCATGTTTCATGAACTTGTGTGTGTTTTTTTAATACATGTTTTGTGTCAGACTATTAATATATTGTTCAAATCATGAGAGCGGGAAATGACTCAGTGCCTGACAGTTGCAACCGTCATGTGAGAGCAAGGCTGTCAATGTCTGACAGTCTGACAACATCTGCTCATGTCAAAGTCTGATTGGCAACTCGCGCTACCTTCCGGCATCTTGCTCATACTGTGTTTTCAGTGCTCATACACATGCCAAAGGAAGGATAGAAAACATTAGATATATTACTATCATACTGACTACAGTAGGGGGGCAGAAAGATAACAGAGGGTGGCAGTGATGGTGGAGGGAGGGGTATGACAGCAGTGGTGGGATGACAGCATGGGAGGGGATGACAGCAGTGGGGTGGGATGATGGTGGTGAGAGGGAACAATGGTGGTGGGGAGCAATGACAGCATGAGGGATCTGGCAATGGGGTGGGATGATGGCAGTGGGGGGATGATGGAAGCAGGAGGGAATGATGACGATGGGGTGGGATGATGGCAGCAGGAGGGGATGACAGCAATGGGAGGAAATGATGACAGCAGAGTGGGAAGATGGTGGTGAGAGGGGATGACAGCAGGGCAGGATGATGGCGGTGGGAGGGCATGACAGTGGCGGGAGGGCATGACAACACCGGGAAGGATTAATGACAGTGGCAGGATGATGGCAGTGGAAGGGGATGACAGCGGTGGGAGGGAATGATGACAGCAGGGCGGGATGATGGCAGTAAGAGGGGATGATGGTGGCAAGGGGAGATGATGGTGGTAGGAAGGGGTGACAGTGTGGGAGGGATAATGTGATCCATTACTAGCAGCTCACAGACACTAAAGAAAACATATGAAGGGAGGGGAAAACATTATTTAATTACTAAGGATGACAGCGGATGACAACAAGTGGATGACAACATAATAAAACACAAGAAAAAGAACTTGAGTGGAATGGATGGGCAGCTGACATACCTAGGCTGTCAGACACATGTCACGGAAGTGGGAACATCTGCTTTTGGAAAACTTACATTCCCTCCCACTCTTAAGTCCCCTGATTTTTTGGGGCACTATTGGGACCTGCAAGATCAACCCGGCTGCAGTTTAGTTATACTTGGATAATTGGTGGTTATCCATGTATAATAGTACTGGCTAGGTGGGAGATATAGGTGTCTGTTCTGTCTCTGATTTAGAATTGAACTCGAAGAAATCTCAAGTCCAAATCCCTCTGTTCTCTAGGCTCTAGGAAATCACACAAAAGCAAACTCAGAGTGATTCTCCTTTTAATAACTCTTTCTGAACTCTCCTGAAGACTAGTTTCACTTAGACAATTCACACAAAATAGATCTAAACCATTCTTGATCATGGCTGTGAAGTACTCTGCTGAGAAGTTGGGGTGAAACCCTTCTTGCTCTCCTCAGAGGCCAGCAGCCATATTTTTATATTGAGAGGGATACAAACTAAAATAGATGAAACAGAGAGATATGAAATACAGGAAATTTGGTCTGATGTAAAAACAAATGAAAGGAATATTTTAGAATGTTCTTCTGCATTCCTGCAGGCATCCAAGGTACTTGGGAAGTGTTCTTGAGTCAACAGCAGTCTGGCTGTTGCTACTAAGTCATTGGGAATGCAAACATTTGATGACATATGCTTGAGCTCTCAGATCAAAATTGCCTATTGGGTCTCAGAGATGATTTCCATTGTTCCGTACCTGCTGAACTCCTCTCCGGGACAGTTCCGTAGCATTGTAGACCCACAAAGTACTCCTAAATCAGTGCACCATAATTTGTTGGGACATTTCTAATGCTCAGGGTGTTGTTCCAACATTAGGAAGCCCGTTCCGTTGTCCATACTCTGTCTCTAAGGGTTTTGCCTGTCTGCATAACCTTGTCTCATGTCTCTGGAATATTCTAAAGTTCTCGCAAGCCAGTTTGGCTCACTTCTGGTTTCTGAGTTCAATTTCTCTCATGCAGTACCCTCCCTGGTTGCGACCTGGGTTGGTTGTCAAGCTACTGAAAATGGCCGTGCAAAAGGGAAAGGAGGATCCAGAGGGAGAGCATACGGAGAGACTTTGGCTTCAGCTTATGTGCTGCGCCCTTCCAATACCACAGTCTCAATTTGCGAGCGCGCGATGGGAAGCACGCACGAGCACTTTCGCAATTGCGACGAGGGAGGAGGAGGTGCGAGATGCAAGAGGTGCGCGCGAATGCGCAAGAGCGATGGAGAGAGAGGGAGGACAAGCTTAGTTGATTATCTGACTGAGTAGCTATGATACAAGCAAACGCGCTTTATACTACGAGCCAGATACATGATTTATAAGCAGGAAAATGATAAAGGAAGAATGGAGACAATAAGCGATAAATGATGACTAAGGAAACTACTCACCGGAACGCCTTGAAAGAGGACACACAATGTGAGAGGGAGCGATGATGGAACAACGGTTATAAATAGAAATCAAAAGATGATGAAATCGCGGGAACAGCGCCTTCACGCACGAGCACGCGCTTAGGCGGTGGCTGTGCATTTGGCATGTGACAGTATCCCCCCGTTAGGGACGAGCCTCGAGGACTCAATGTGGAAACCTCAACTTTGCTTCTCTCCACCATGCCCCCCAAGGCCAGACCCGCGAAAAAAGGCATGAGCGACTTGTTGCTTGGTACGATGAGCGCAGCGGACCTTGAGTTGATGAAGGCTAGGATCGCAGAGGAGGAAAACACCTGGAGGAGCGCCGCTGCAAGCGTGGCCGCAAGTGCGGAGTCGAGTGCACAGGCAAGTGCACAGGCGAGTGCCTATGTGAGCGATGCAGATGCAGAGATGGAGGAGGCGATCTTGCCGGAGGTTGAGGAGATGATTATGGCGAGGGTCAGCAAGCGTAGGAGAGGGGAGCAGTGCAAGATCATGGGGGATGATTGGGGCGGATCAGTGACGATCGCGACATCGCCAGGGGCATCAAGGGGTACCCGGGGTACCAGCGGGGGATCGCAGTCTGCAGGCGAGTTCATCGGGCGAACGCCACCGAGGACGCAATCGACGATGGAGTACAACGACCCCGGTTTTGCGATCAGCCCGCCGCCGAACCGGCCTGCATGCGACGAATGCGTGAAACGTAAGGTCATATGCGTTAGCTCCGTGGAAGGGCGCAGGAGGTGCAATGGTTGCGAGAGGTCGAGGAAAGGGTGCTCGCTTGTCGGGAGTAAGTGCAGGAGTGTTCTGCCACCGCTGCCAATGTTGCAGGCGCCGTCAACAAGTCAGGGTTTTACCTCAGATTTGTCGCGAGTGAGTGGCGAGAGGATGGGATATCAGTTGGCGTGGAGCCAGAAATTGCAGGGGATGCATGGAGGGGGTGACTTGTGCATTCTGCGGCAGCCATATGGGCCACCCGCAATCAGGACGGTGAGTGCTGAGCACAATGAGGATGGGGCGCTTACTGATGTGGCTGTAGTCGCCCGCATCGCCCACGACGAGGTTCACGAGTGCAGTTGAAGAATTGGCGAAATCATTACAGCAAGTCGTCATCTCGAATGAGGCCGTGCGTGATTCGAACCGTCTGGTGGTGCAGGAGCAGCAGATGACTCGACGAAGCTATGAGGACCTGGCGCAGACAAACCGTGACCTGGCGCTGAGCAATAGGGGACTGGAGGTGAGCAATCGCACTCTCGAGGAGAGCATGTGGGAGTCGGCGGAGCAGTTGCATATGCTGTGACACGAGTATATGCGCGGACGCCTCCATGGTGGGGCCGAGAGCGAGATCAGGGCGCAAGAAGAGGAGTTGGATGAAAGGAGGGATGAAGGGAGGAGAGGGAGGAAGGATAAGGGAAAGGGAAGAGGAATGTGAAAGTGTGTCATGTCGCGTCTGGCTCCTAAATGTACAATTAGTCTGTCGTCTACTTGCTATGTGTCTTTTTTGTTTGTTTTTTGTTTGTTTTGAATGTGAAATTGTTTGGAAGCGCGCGAGTGCACAATACTAGAGTGATAAGGGAAATTGGAAGAGAACTGAAACAGAGGAACTGAGAGGAGAAAACTATATAAGTGCCCATGGTCAGGAAAGAAGAGAATGAGGTCCAGGCTTATCTGGATATCGAGCGTGATACTCCGTGACGATTTCCGATGTGTTACCCAAGTCGGTAGAGGGAACCCAATTGGTTGCCTCGTTGGTGCCTTCGTAACCGAGCCATTCGATGAGGTATTGCAATTTGCAATGATGCGTTCGTGAATCCAAAATGCGCACGACCTCGTATTCCATTTTGCCATCTATGATGACTGGTGGAGGCGGAGGGACAACGTGATCAGGGATTGTGTTAGGAGAGGAGGGCTCCAGCATGGAGACATGAAAGACAGGATGAACGGCACGCATAGAGTTCGGGAGACGGAGGGTAAATGAATGAGTACCAGGCTGTGCGATAATATCATAAGGTCCTAAAAACTTCTCTGAGAGCTTTTTGGAAGGTTGAGTAGTCCAGAAGAATTGCGCCTTGACAAATACCTTATCACCAACCTTGAAGTGGGAGACGTTGTGTGTCGGCCGCTGTTTGATAGCGACGTTGAGCAGACACAATCTCAGATTTCAAGACCGTATGGAGATCATCAAGGTCTACCGCGAAGTCACGTGCGCGCGCCGAAGCAAGGTCGCGTTCCAGGTGAACTGTGATATTGGGGTGGTATCCCTTGTTAGCGAAGAAGGGAGAGATACCGGTAGTTGCACTAGGTGCATTGTTGTAGGCAAACTTGGCGAGGGGAAGCAATTCAGCCCAATTGTCCTGCTGATAATTGCAGTAGACGTGGATGTACTGCTCCAATGTCTGATTGGTCCGCTCGGTCTGTCCGTTGCCTTCTGGATGGTAGCCCGAAGTAAAGTGCAACTTCATGTCGAGAGCATCGCCAAGCAAGCGGAAGAAGTGCGACATAAACTCGGAACCACAATCAGAAGTAACATGCTCTGGAACACCGTGCTTGGAGAAGACATGGATGACGAAAAGTCGCGCGAGCTCGGTGGAGGTGATGGTGTCGTGTGTGGGGATGAAAAGTGACTGTTTCGAGAGGCGGTCCACAACAACGAGGATGGTGTCGAAACCGGAGGAAGGAGGGAGCTTCTTGATGAAGTCCATGGAGATTGAATCCCATGGTCGAGAGGGAATGGGGAGTTGTTTGAGGAGGCCATATGGGCGATGGCACTGGGGTTTAGATCGCATGTATGTAACACAACTCTTACAGTAGTCTTTGACATAGTCGCAGACGCCCGGCCATGTATATGCACATCGCACGAGCTCAAGGGTCTTATTCTGACCGTAGTGCCCAGCTAGCAGATGATCATGGTGGTACTGCAATATGCGGAGCCGTAGGCCCTGCGCGTCGGGAACATAGATACAACCATCCAGGCGCAAAAGACCGTCAGACTTGAGAGTCCAACGTCCCTCAGGTGTGGGAAGGTGCTCAGAAGCTAGGGGATCAGTAGGAAGGGCAGCATGAATATCTGCATGTAAAAGCGCACTGTCCATAATAAGGGAAGCGTGAAGCGCAGGATTGAGAAGTGAAGTCGCGCGCATGGAGGCGGCAAATGTGTCGCGTGTTAAGACAGCACGGAAAGAACGTGGATCGAAATGTGCATAGTCAGCACGCGAAGAAGGCGCCAACTGTGAATGTGTAAAAATGGGACGAAAATTATGCGGATTCACCTGGGCGTAGTCACCATCCCCCCCTTTCGGGTAGACGTCCCACCGTCTAGTGAGCGCATCCGGTTTGGTTCCCAAGCAACCCAGGCGAAAACAAATGACAAGATTGAATTGCGAAAGATACTCAGACCACCTGGCCTGCCGTCGCGTCAATACCTTTGTCGTACAAAAATACTTGAGATTTTTGTGATCCATGACGACGTCGATAGAGAGCGCACTACCTTCCAGGTAGTGCTGCCAGATGCGGAACACTTCGAAAATCGCAAGCAGCTCCTTGTCGTGGGTATCGTAATTTGATTCGGCAGAAGAAAAAGTGCGAGAATGAAAAGCAACAGGATGTACATCACCTTCAGGGGAAACAATGGAGAGGATTGCAGCAAGTGCGTAGTCAGAGGCGTCGGTCTCGACAATGATCTGTGTGTCAGGAACCCAGTGGGTAAGGCAAGGCACAGAGGTAAAAGCTTCTTTCAACGAGTTAAACGCGAAACGCGCCTCATCGCTGAAATGCCATCATGCACCCTTGCGCATTAAGCGCATGAGTGGAACAACAATATCGGAGTAGCCATACACAAAGTGACGATAGAAATTGGCAAAGCCAAGGAAACTCTGGATGTCCTTTACCTTTCGCGGTCCGGGCCAGTCACGAATGATTTGAACTTTATCATCGGACATCTTGAGGCCACCTGGGGAGAGGATATAACCAAGGTACTCCACGGTGTTGGTGTGGAATTCGCACTTCTCCGCTTTTGCATACAGGCCATGGGCGCAGAGGCGTTTAAGCACTTTGCAAACATGCTTGCGATGCTCAGCGGGACTATTGGAATAGATTAGGATATCATCAAGGTAGACGGTTATGCACACGTCCAAGAGGTCCTTGAATACATCATTCATGAAGTGCTGGAACGTGGCAGGAGCGTTCGAGAGACCGAATGGCATAACACACCATTCAAAGGAACCATACCTAGTGCAAAAAGCGGTCTTCCACTCCTCGCCCTCCGCAATGCGTACCAAATGGTATGCGTGACGCAAGTCAATCTTCGTATAGATACTAGCCTTGTGGGGAGAGTCGAGCAAGTCGGAAATGAGGGGAAGTGGGTAACAGTCCTTTTTGGTTATACGGTTGAGGCCGCAAAAGTCGACACACAAGCGCAAGGAACCATCCTTCTTCTTGACAAAGAGAACGGGCATGCCGTGGGGCGAAGCGGTTTGACAAATGAAGCCAGAGGCGAGGTTCTCGTTGATGAATTCGCGAAGCGCTGCGAGTTCTACCTGAGAGAGTGAATACATCAATCCAACAGGCGGCGTGGCACCTTCGTCGAGTTTGATCTTGAGATCGTAAGGTTGGTGAGGCAGTAACGTTTCAGCGTGGGACTTGCTGAAAACGTCAGTGAAGTCATGATATTCTGGGGGAATGGAGGAGAGGTTGGCAGGTTCTGCAGAGGTTGTGGAGGCCGTAGCCATAGCCACACGGAGGGAGAGAGCAAAGGGAGAGGTGCCTGAAGCGTGAGCGACATGCATAAACGCAGCAGTGCCGATCAGATGCACTTCTGGCCTAGGGGTGTCAGCGTCGACAGAATGTATAACAGGAGAGGGCGCGAATGCAGAAAGTGCGATCGGTGCAAAGGAGGAAGCACGTGCAGAGGAGGCAGAACGATCAGAAGAAAACGAGGAATGGAAAGTTATTGTGCCTGAGACCCAATCAATCAACGGATTGCAGCAGGTGAGCCAATCGTGACCAAGAACCATAGTAGTCGAAGGATCTAGCCTGGTGACATAGAAGTCAAGGGGAATACATTCACCAGTGGGGAAAGTGACAGGAAGTTTTGCAATCTCGGAAATAAAAGAATTTGAAGAACCATCAAACAAACGTAACTCGAGAGGAGAAATGGGAAGTGTAGGAATACCAGAACGATGCACAAGCGCGGAATTGACGAAACAATGGGTTGAACCACTATCTACGAGCGCGGAAACGTCAAGCGAAGAGGAGGCGGTGGAGGGAGAAGGATCAGAAACATGAAATGAAACAGAAAGTGGAACGTGAAGTGCAGAAGGGTCGGAAAGAGCGGACGCATTGAGTCTACAGAACTCCGGGGCGCAGGTAAGCTCAACACGATCCTCAGGCTGCGCAGAGTACTGAGGATCGCGCGCTATTTTTTCGAGTCCGTGGGGGCGCTCGAAGAAGCAGTGGCTGCGTTGCTCGATTCTGAAGTGGTAGCCTTGCGCCCTGAAGTGCGCGAAGACGACCCTTGATTTGCGTTAGCTGAACCCGGCGTAGCATTATTGTTAGCTGTCCGTTTGGGGCAACCTGAAACAACATGGGTGTTGGACCCACAGAACAGACAGAGGTTATTGTCAATACGGTGTTGTCGCTCCGCCGGCTTGAGCTTGCCATCGTGACCTAACTTGTCGGCAATCCTGGAGTTGGGACGAGAGGAAGTGTTGGAGGAAGATGACTGCGTGGACGTGTTTTGATTTTGCAGCTTCGCGTTCTGCTTGTTGGCGTTTTGCAAGGAGCCGGCATTGTTTTGCGAGGAATTGTTTTGATTTTTCTTCCCCTTGCCCTGGGATTGGTTTGAATTGGAATTTGTAGTGGAGGTGGATGTGGTTGTGGTAGTTTGTGTGGTTGCCTGCGTCTTCTCGCGTTGACACTCCCAATAGCGATTGTCAATTTGCATGGCCGCAAGGCACATGCGAGAGTAGGTAGACAGTTTACCCGTTGTGAGCATACAAATTGCGTCTTGGATGCGATCGGGAAGTCCACGATAATAGCAGTGGCACAGAACAGAGTCGGGCCAGCGCAAGACAGCGGCAAGTCGCGCAAACTCGACGTTGTACTTGGAGATCTGTGAGGAGGAAGCCATCACAAGATTCTCGATCTCTTCTGCAGCCTCTGTAACTGGATCAAGATTCCCAAAATTGTCTTCCAGCTCCCGTGTGAAAAGTGAAAAATCATGAATCCAAGGGAGCTGGTCCCAATCAGGTTCGGCCTCCATCAGAGTGCAAAACCACTGATGTGCAGAACCTGAAAGGTAAGAAAGCGCGTATGATACTTTGGTTTGTTCCGACTGGAACTGATGATAATTTTTTTTTTTTTTTAGATCAACAATTTATTACGCAGTGTGTGATAGCAGTCTGCGGCAGTGTACCTACTACAAGATGCTCAAGTAATAGACTGCTTAAATAAAACAAATTCACAGAAGGGCCCCCGAAGGGGGCCCAACAACGTCCGTTGTACTGAGCGCGGCCGTCAAGTGACCGTGAAAAGAAAGTCAGGTGGGGGCCGAGCCAGGTGAGCTCCTAGACACCCGAACCCCATCAGGAAAATAAATAAAAGAGAAGTTGAAGCATGGGGAGGCCCCAAGGGTGGGCAGGACGAAGCGCCAGGCAAGAGGCCCCGGGGAGAAGGAAAAAGAACCCAAACACAGAGAAAAAAATCCCAGAACCTACTGTAAAAAGAAACAAGAAGGCCTACGAGGTCGAGGGAGGGGCCGGAGCCGCTGGCTGCCCCTTGACCTTCCGGGCAGAAGAACCGACACTGGTCTTGCGACCAGCCTCTGCAGTGCAACCGTCAGCCGCGTACCAGGCTTTGATCCAGTCCGGTTGGAAACGGTGACGCCAGAAGGGACACTTCGGGCTGTTAGCAGCGTGTGACTTGCCGCAGTTAACGCACTTGCCCATGTGGGGACAGGGCAGGTCGGTGGGGGTGGCGGGGACAGGGGGTTTGGCCTTGGGATGGCCCTTACAGCAGCCGGCCGAGGACTGGTGCTCAGCCTCAGAGTGAGGTTCCGAGCAGATGGGGCAGCATGCAGAGCACGCGCGGCAGGAGTGGAGAGTGTGGCCCCAGCGCCAGCAATGAGAGCAGTGCAGGGTGCCGGGGTTAGCGCGGGCGGTCCAGATGAAGCAAACGGCGCCAGCGAGAGGGATGGATCGCCCAGCCACCGCCTTAGCACAGGAGCCAGACTGGGAATCATGGATGTCAAACCATGCCGTAGTGGTGGTCGACTTGGCAGAGTTGCGGACCACACGGGGGGGCCCAGCAAGGGGGAGGGAGAGGGCAAGAGGGGAACGGCTAAGAGCCTGCGCCACCTCGGCGGGGGTGACCCAGTCCGCGGTACCGGGTTGGTAGAGAGGAACATTGACGAGCTTTAGGTAAGAATGTGATGTGGGAAGGGAGGCAGAGACCAGGGGAGCCTTAAGGTCTTTGCTGAGGGCAGCGCCAACAACCGTCAGCTCAGAGGCCGATGCAACAGCGGAAGTGGAGAGGGACAAGCCCCCAGAGGAAGGGCGCACCGATTCAACGCAAAGCGCGGAGCCGGAGGCCGACAGCGCCAAATTAACGACGTGGGTAACGTGGGGCAGAGACGCCTTGGACAGGGCGTCAGAGCCAGGGATCAAGATCTGGCACCTAGAAGGGCCAGCAACTGTGCAAGAGCGCTTGGCCTTAGAGGCCAGAGCGCCGAGAACCGCCTTCTGGACAGCAATGACGCGGTCCGTCGGGAGAGAGGGGAATGCCTTGGCCACATGGACCAAGGTAGGCGCCGCCTTGAGGGCACCAGCATACGAAAGGGGAGGGGGGGGGGCAACGCCAGGCGGAGTAAACCAAGGGCGCCGGGGGGAGCGCACAGGGCAGGGGGGGAGGGGGCAGTGCCGAGGCAGCACCAGTGACTAGCGCCAACCCTGCAGGAGTGGACTCCTGCACAGCCGGACCAGAAGCCAGCGCAGCAGGGGCCGCATTAGAGGGACCAGAGGAACCGCTTACCTTGACTGTTCCGCAGAACGGGCATGTGGCGTCCACATGTTGGGGAGGGGAGGGAGCCGGAGCCCAGTGCGCCACATAGCGACGGAAGTACTCACGGAATGTAATCTTTTGGTCCTGGGAAGTGACCTGGACTTGAGACCACTCAGAGGCTAAGAGAGCATCCAAGAGGCGGTAGGCACCCTCAGTGAGGGCGAGAGCAGAGTTGAGGTCCGTGGGCGCAGAGGCCAAAAGGGGACCAAGACGGGGGAGGGCGGTACCAACCAACCAAGAGCCGTAGTCCAGAGTGGGGTCCCGCTGGACGGTAGCTTTCCTAGGAGGGGGGCGAAGGACTTCTGGAAGATGGGAGAAATCTTCCTCGGGGGAGGGTGGGGAGGGCGTGGAGCCATAGGAGAGGGCCGGAGAAGCCTCAAAGCGTAAACACTTTGCAGCGACATTGGCCAGAGCCGCGTCGACAGAGTCGGCAGGGGCTGGGGCCGGAGTGGGGGAGGGGGGTGTGGATGTACCAAAAGACCCCGAGGTGAAAAAACGTGCCGCGGCCGGCGACCGTTCAGAGGCCGTGCGCACACTGGGTTTCGGTGGCATAGGTAAAGGGGAGCTAGTATTCACGAGAGAAGCCTAACTACAATGCTACAGACCAGCCAGAGACCAACTCGAAAGTCGGTGGTGGTGGTAAGAGGTCAAGAAGGGATTAGGGGAATATTGGACTGATTGCATATATGTACTAGCATTACTCTCTAATATTTTCTTATTTACTCAGGCTGTTTCCTAGGTACCAAAAACACATAAATACAGCATGGAGGAGAGGTGAAAGGCAAGCACTTGCTGCCCTAGCTTCGAGACCACAAGATTCAGGAATTAACAATTTCATTATCTTGTGTTATTGTGTGCATTAAGGCAAAACTAAGTGAGAGCTTTGGTCATAGACCACACAAAAACAGTAGAGACAAACTGTGATTGTTGAGAGAGCTTGTTGTGACTATTTTTGAGTCCAAGGGACTCTTAGAGAGAGACATTGAGGCTCAGGGGTAGTTTAGATTCCCCTTAGGCCTAGAGACACAGAGAGATAGAGACTTAGTGGGGTGGTGCAGATTCCCCCAAGTTTTGAGACCAGAGATATTGAGAACCAGAGGCTGTAGCTACAAGAGGAGACTTGTTGCTACTACCACAGAGACCATCCCCAGAGTACACCTTGTGCCCTTGGGTATATTTTTCAAGAAAACCCTATATATATTCTTACATCCTCAAAAGCCCCTTTCAAAAGTTGAATCCCTCTCTTTGAGAACTGTTTCTGACACCCCAGAATTGCATTTCAAGGTACTGGTTGATATAGGTAGTGGTTATCCGAGCCACATATTACACACCTACCCTACCAATACCACCACATTGTCACCTCCCTCAATCAATGCATTACTTGCCCATTGTCATTCCCTCATTTGATTTCCAATATCATGCATTACACATGGTGGCCTTCCCCCTCTCTTACTGTACTCCTATGCATCACTCATCACTTTCCTCAACTGATGCATTACTTGCCCATTGTCATTCCCTCATTCAATTTTTAATATCATGCATCACCCACAGTGGTCTTCCCCCCTCCTACCATACTCTTATGCATCACTTGCTCACTGTCATTACCTCATTTGACTTTATATATCATGCATCACACACAGTGGTCATTTCCCTCTCTTACCATACTCTTATGCATCACTCATCACTTGCTCACTATCATTACCCTGTTCAATTTTCAATATCATGCATCACACATGGTGGTTTTCCCCCTTTTACCATACTCTTATGCATCACTTGCTCACTGTCACTACCTTGTTCTATTTTTAATATTATGCATTACACATGGTGGTTTTTTTTTTTTTTTTAAAAAAAAATTCATCAATTTATTACGCGGTGCGTGGTAGCAGTCCGCAGGCAGCCATAACTACACAAGAACAGGTGGCTACCTAAATAAAGACAAGAATTATATGGAAGGGCCCCCGCAGGGGGCCCACTATCATCCGATAGACCGCTTAAGGCTGTCAAGTGACCGTGAGAAGTGAAAATGGGAGAGGGCCGACCCAGGCCGGAGCCTAGACAGCCGAACCCCTCCCGGAGAAGGAAGAGAACCAATGGAGGCCCCATGGGCAGGCAGGACAAAGTGCCGGGCAGAAGGCCCCGGGAAGAAAGAAAAAGATCCCAGACCAAAAGGAAAGTAAAGTAAACGAGAAAACCCACTAAGAGGAGACAGAAGAGGAGGTATGAGACCCCAAAGTCTTACTCTTGCGGGCAGAGGAGCCAACACTGGTCTTGTGGCCAGCATCTGTGGTGCAGCCATCAGCTGTGTATCTGGCCCTGATCCAATTGGCCTGGAAATGATGGCGCCAGAAGGGGCACTTTGGGCTGTTGGCGGCGTGCGATTTGCCGCAGTTGATGCATTTGTGGGGGTGGGGGCATGGGGAGCCAGCGGGTGTGGCAGGGACAGGGGGCTTGGCCTTGGGATGGCCCTTGCAGCAGCTGGTGTGAGACTGGTGCTTGGCCTTGGAGTGAGGCTTGGAGCAGATGGGGCAGTGCGCAGAGCGTGCGTGGCAGGTGTGAATTGTGTGGCCCCAGCGCCAACAATGGGAGCAGTGCGGAGTGCCGGGGTTAGCACAGGCAGGCCAGATGAAACAAACAGTGCCTGCAAGAGGAATAGAACACCTGATCACCGCCTTGGCACGGAAACCAGACTGGGAGTCATGGATGTCAAACCAGGCAGTGGCCATGGTTGACTTGGCAGAGTTGCGGACCACGCGGGGGGGGGGCCAGCAAGGGGGAGTGAGAGGGCAAGGGGCAAACGGCTGAGAGCCTGTGCCACCTTGGCTGAAGTAACCTGGTCAGCAGTACCAGGCTGGAAGAGGGGCACATTGACGAGCTTGAGGTGAGAGCGCAATGTGGGGAGGGCGACAGAGACCGGAGAAGCCTTCAGGTCTTTGCCAAGAGCAGTGCCGACAGTTGTCAGCTCAGAGGCTGATGCAACAGCACCAGTGACTGGTGCCGACCCTGCAGGAGTAGACTCCTGCACAGCCGGACCAGAAGCCGGCGCAGCAGGGGCCGCGTTAGTTGTGCCAGAGGAACCACTTACCTCAGCTGTTCCACGGAACAGGCATGTGGCATCCACATGTTGGGGGGGGGGAGGGGGAGCCCAGTGTGCCGCATAGTGACAAAAGTACTCACGGAATGTAACTTTTTGCCCCTGATGGGACACCTGGATAGAGGACCATTCGGAGGCCAGAATGGCATCCAAAAGTCTGTAGGCCCCCTCAGTGAGGGCATGCGCAGCAGCTAGGTCCGCAGGCCCAGAAGCCAGGAGTGGGCCAAGGCAGGGGAGGGCGGTGTCGACCAGCCACTTACCGTAGTCCAGTGTGGGGTCCTGCTGGACAGGGGTAGAAGAGGGGGCAGGTCAGGGAGAGTCAAAGGAAGCCAATGCAGCAGCAATGGCCTCCTCAGAGCCAGGGGTTGGGGAGGGTGTTGACCCATAGGAGAGGGCTGGGGAGGCTGCAAAGCGTAAACGCTTGCTAGCCACATTAGCAAGGGCCTCGTTGACTGAGTCGGCAGGGGCAGGAGTGGGGGAGGGGGGGCTAGAGGCAAAGGAGCCTGGGGTGAAAAAACATGCAGCCGCCGGTGAGCGATCAGAGGCTGTGCATGCATTGGACTTGGGGGGCATTGTAAGGACAAGCTAGAATTCACAATAGAACACCTAACTACGATGCACTAACCAGCCAGAGACCAACTCAAAAATCGGTGGTGGTGGTAAGAGGTCAAGAAGGGATGTTTACACATGGTGGTCTTCCCCCTCTTACCATACTCTTATGCATCACCCTTTCACTGCTATTCCCTCCTTCAATTTAATGGACCACTCAACAGCCCTACCTGTTGGTCTGTCCCTTGTTTATTCATGCATCACTTGGCAACCCGACCTGCTGGTTGGCCTTTCTGTTCATTCATGCATCATTCAATGACCCCACCTGTCAATTTAATGCATCGCACACTGTGGTCTTCCCCCATCCATTGATTACCCCCTCAACTATTCATGCATCACTCGGTGGTCCCACCTATTGGCTGTAGCATGACAAGCCATGATAATTAATATTTTGTGTTACCACAATTTTGGGGTTTATAAGATAGTCAGCCCTGCAGTATGTTGTATCTATGGTATATATTCTTGCTTGCTACATGACACTGTACCAACGCTTCTTGTCCTCTTACCACTACCATTGACTTGCTTTGCAATCTTTAGTGTTGGTTCTCGAGTAAAACAATGAGCAATAAACATTCTGGAATCCTGTCTCCGACTCCGGTGAACCCCATTGCCACCAACTTAGCGGCCCTTGCCGACTGCACCAGCTCATTGCCCATCACAGCGTCAAGCCCTCAAACTTACCCCTTTGCCTCTTCAACCAAGGCTTTTGGCCTTTCTTCTCGCTCTGCCTCCCGAGCCTCCTTCACTGAACCACGGGTCTGTGCCAAGCCCGGTGACAGCGACAATGAACTCTCGGACTCTGAAGAGTCCACCGCCACCATTGGTGCACTCGACGTCACCAAACGCACCCGGGAGGTCATCCCCACCTCCTGCGACATGAACCCACCCCCCCAACCAGAACTTCCTGCCGCTGACTGGTCCGACAGACCAGAAGACAAAGCCCTCCCCAAACTCACCCCTCATGAGAGGGTCACTGCTGATGCTGCCAAAGCCGATGACACGCTTAACATGGTCACGGACTGGTTACAGTCCCTCTCGCACTCAGAACTGGTCAACAATGACCACCCAATCATCCTCCCCTGACTCTTTGACCTCATCAATTCGATCCTCTGTTCTCAAAAACTATGCCACATGGTCCAATCCAGAGGCAACTTCAGCATGGCAGAGTGGCTACAACATGTTGTGCAATCCAGTATGCATGTTGCTCAACCCCCCTCCTCCTCAGTCCCCCCCACTCCGATGACTCTGGGCCCTGCTGCCCCGGCTGCACCGCCAGCCCTTCTCCCCCCCTCCTCACCCCCTCCTGCCCCATCCCCTGACGTGGACATGAGGCCCCCCTCCCCCTTGCCTGCCTGCATTAATAAAGGTAAGCACTCTGCCAGACCCAGATCAGGGGCTGCGATGACAGGGATTATCCCTTCATCATCCGATCAAGGGTCTAACCCTGTTCGGCTCCCCAAGTCCGGGTCCGGTGAAACGCTGGAAAACGGACTCGATGGCAAGGGTGGGGAAGCACAACACTGAGGAAACAAGGATAGGTAGCTTTCACACTAAACCCAACACTCAAACTCTCAAAATTCAAACACAATCACTAAACTCGTGTGAGAGCTTAGGGCAAAGGTATGGGGTAGGATATGTCAAAGAGTAATCGTTTGCCAAGGCAAGTTCGAGGGGGTGCGGATCTGACAGACAGAATCGAAGAAACCGATTTTAATAGAGCTCCAAAATGACACAGCTATTGACTAGGATAGTCCTGGATAACTGTACACAATCTGATCTCTAACTTGAGTGTAATACAAGACCCACTTGCTTACAACTCCTCTAGACTCTGGGGGACAAACTCAAGCTCAAGACCCACTTGGCTTAGTCTGTTCTGTCTCTGATTTAGAAGTGAACTCGAAGATATCTCAAGTCCAAATCCCTCTGCTTTCTAGGCTCTTAGGAAATCACACAAAAGCGAGCTCAGGGTGATTCTCCTCTCAAATACTGTCTCTGAACTCTCCTGAAGACTAGTTTCACTTAAACAATTCACACAAAATAGATCTAAACCGTTCTTGATCACGGCTGCGAAGTACTCTGCTGAGAAGTTGGGGTGAAGCCCTTCTTACTCTTCTCAGAGGCCAGCAGCCGTATTTTTATATTGAGAGAGATACAAACTAAAATAGACAAAACAGAGAGATATGAAATACAGGAAATTCGGTCTGTGTTAAAACAAAGGGATAGAATATTTTAGAAAGTTCTTCTGCATTACTGCAGGTGTCCGAAGTACTCAGAATATGTTTTCGAGTCAACGGCTGTGCAGCCGTTGCTACTAGGTCATCAGGAATGCAGACGTTTGATGACGTATGCCTGAGCTCTTGGATCAAAATGCTGATCGTATCTCGGAGATGGTTCCCATTGTTCCATGCCTGCTGAACTCTCCATCGGGGAGCGATTCCGTAGCATTGTGGACCCACAAACTACACCTAATCAGTGCATAATAATCCGTTTGGAATATTCTGACGCCCAGGGTTGCCGTTCCAATGCTAGGAAGTTCGTTCCGTTGTCCATGCTCTGTTTCTAAGGGTTTTGCCTGTCTGCATAACCTTGTTTCATGTCTCTGGAATATTCTAAAGTTCTCGCGAGCTGGTTTGGCTCGCTCCCGGTCTCTGAGCTTAATTTATCTTATGCATAGCTCCCCCTGATTGCAACCTGGGTTGGTTTGGCAAGCTATGTACAGCCTGGAATCCCCTAGTAGTTGCCCGAAATGCCCGCCCTTTACTGAGCTCTGTCATAAAGACTATCCCTCGCGTGAGTTTAGACACCATTAGGCATACGCTAGGGCACAAACATCCTATACATGGTCGAACTGGCGACCTCGGGATAGGTCCCAATCCTCTCTGAGGTTCATAGATGCATTGCCAATGATTTTATAGTAATAAAATCGGTAAGATAAGTGTATTTTAGGTGTAAACCCAAAATCGGCTTATCACCGGTACCCGATCTGCTTCTGTACACCCTGGATCTGGATCTACCCAGGGACCCATTCTTGGATCTGGTGCTGGCCAGGCTTCTGTCCGTTCCACCAGTTCGAGTCCAGCATCTTCTGTGGTTCCCCCTCCCCGCCCTCTGTCAACTTGCGGACTAAGCCCAACCAGCGCTCTGATGCCCCTTCCCCCACTCCCGGACGCACATGGGCCAATGTTGCGGCTACCTCGGCTACCTCCCCCTCCACCGGCTGGACCTGCTGCCTCATTGCGCTGTCCTGCACCTTCCCTGACACCTCCACCGATGAACTGGAGCACATGGCACATGCCAAGGGTGTCTCCCCGCCCTCCACCAACTCCAAGAACGCACCTGGCTCAGCCCTAGCCAGGCCCCACCCCAAGTTCACATCCACCACCAAGGGACCAATGCGACGCGAGGTTATCCTTGCCCTCCCCACCCCCCCCCCCCCCAATGTCCTTGACCTTCCTGGGATTGTAGACTCTGCCAACCAAGGTCTCGCCGCCTCATCCTCCTCATGCCGTGTCTTGTCCATCTCCCAGGACAAGACCGCTGCCCGCCTCCTCTGCCGGGATGTCCCTTCTAATGAGGATGTCCACACTATCTGCCAATGGGCGTCCAAAGTCGTGGACAGCGGCATCTCCGCAGCAGGCAAAGCCCACTCCAAGTCCTATCTCAAGATCCTAGATGTCCCCTGCCCTAACGGCCCCACCTCTTATCCCGAGGTCTGACACCTTGTCTGCAAGGCTCTCTCCCGCTCCCCCCTGGCACCCCACTTCCAGCTTGTTTCACCTCCTTGCCCCTCCTGCAACAACCGTGGCGCTGACACCGCCACTGTCTGGTTCGAAATCTGGGATTCCCAGAAAGGTACTGCTGCTGATGAGGTGGCTAACTGATCCGTGCCCATCCTGGGCAACATCTGTTGCATTCGGAAGGCCACAGCCCGCCCCGGAGTACCCCTTTGCCCCAGGTGCTGGACCTGGGGACACACTGTCCATGTCTGCAGGTGCTTCAACATTGCCTGCCCCATCTGTGGAGGCCCCCACAAAGAGGAGAACCACCGCTCCCATGCTACATGTTGCTAGGGCAGGCCTAAGGCCAACCCCCCCATCCCAGCCACCCCCCATGACCAACCCTGCCCCCACGGTGCCAAATGCAAAAATTGCGATGGCCCCCACCCCGCCAACAGTGAGAAATGCCCTTGCTGGCACCACCGCTTTGAGCCCAAATGGACCGAAGGCTGCGTCAACCGCCAAACCCTCCTGAGAGAAACAATTTGCGCCGAACAGTGCCATGCCTGTGCTGAAGCTGTGGCCACCTCCACTGCCCCTCCTAATGTCTGTACATGATTTATCAGACACTACCCCCCTACCCTTTCCCAATGCGCCCTTTGCCCACCCATTTCTCCGTTCTCCCACTCCTGATCTGGTCGTACCCCCTTCCACTTCCCATTTCCCCTTCCCAGAGCACCCTACTGGTAGGACACCTTCAGCCGACTCTCTCTTGGTGGT
The DNA here is from genome assembly GCA_004296355.1 of Lepiota venenata. Taxonomy (NCBI): domain Eukaryota; kingdom Fungi; phylum Basidiomycota; class Agaricomycetes; order Agaricales; family Agaricaceae; genus Lepiota; species Lepiota venenata. The sequence continues at coordinate 179,746 of RCFS01000030.1, forward strand.
CTCTCAAAACGTAGCCTGTAATTATTCTCTCTTGGAAACTCTCCTGGTTACTCTGTCTGCTCTGGCTGTAGACTTGATCTTCATACAAAAGCCTCTGTGGAAAATCATCAGGTATGTCCTTTCTGCTACTGACAAAAAGGGTGCACCCATTATTGGAGGCCCCCTACATCCTGACTGGGACTGTCTTGTCTCACCTGGTGACAAGAACAATCCTGACTCCCCCTCCCGCCCCCAGTCAATAGTATTTGTGCATAAATCCCTCCGCCCCCTCCGCCCCTCCCTCCGCCGTGATCTTGCCCCACACCAGGACATCTCATGGCTGTCCCTCTTTTTCCCCACCAGTCCTGTGCACCTGGTAGGGATCTACAATAATGTGCAGGACTCTGCACTATCATTCCTGACCAACATGTTATCTCTGTCCTCCCACTCCTGCCTCTGTCTGGTTGGTGATTTCAATATCAGATTGAATGAATGGGACCCCTCCTACCCCACACATCCCACTAGAGCCTCACAACTTCTCAACGTGGCTGAATCACTTTCACTGCTCCAAGCCCTGCCAGTCTCTCCCCAACCCATGTTCTACCCCAGGGACCAGAACAAATCTTCAACTGTCATTGACTTAGCTTTCTTCCACAATAGGCTACCCATCTCAAACTACCACATCCTACCAAACCTCCGACTGCCTTCAGACCATGCCCCCCTGGCATTCACACTCCCCATCCCCTCCAAAATCCCCTTTGTCCGAAAAACCGTGATGAGATCAACTCCAAGGAAGAAGCTGCCTTCCTCGATGCAGTCTCACATGGTTTGAGCTCTCTCCCCTCCTCCCACCCTCTCTCCTCTGCTTCAGATGTGGAAACCTTTGCTTCTGTGCTCATGTCTGTAGTCTCTACCGCTTGGAACACAAACTCTAAAACTTCCCTGGTCTGTCACCGCTCAAAACCCTGGTGGAACAAAGAATGTTCTTCCCTACTGGACTTGTACCGGTCTTCCCCTTCCAAGGAATCCTGGAGCTCATTCCACTCAGGCTGTCGCATAGCCAAGAGGACTTACTATGACGCCCTGTCCAAGGACATAGCGGTCACCAACAAGAGGCCCTGGGACTTAATGTCTTGGGTGGGCCCTCGCTCCCTGCCGGCTATTGATGCCATTGTTGACCCCAGGACCTCCAAGCCTTGCATCACCCAGGAAGAACTCTTTGATGCATTGGGATCTCACTTCTTCAACACCAAGGACTGCACAACAGACCTCTCCGGCCTCAACTACCTCCCTGAGCAGACCACCCGCGAATGGGTCCCATTCACTCCACCTGAGCTAGATGACGCCCTTGCAGGCACCTCCAACCACTCCACTGCCGGCCCTGACCACCTCACCTGGTGCCACATCAAGTGACTCACATCCCACCCCCCATGTCACTCAGCCCTCCTAGCCTTTGTTAATGCTTGTGTCAAACACGGACACTGGCCCTCATACTTCAAGGATTCAACCACCGTTGTTATCCCCAAACCCAACAAACCATCCCACACCAAGCCTGGGGACTTCCGCCCCATCACACTCCTTAACACCATGGGCAAACTGTTTGAGAAGATGCTGGCCACTTGACTCCAATTTGCGGCTGTCTGCCACGCACTTGTTCACCCCCGCCAACTCAGTGGGATAGCTGGTCGATCCACTGAGGATGCCGGTCTCTACCTCTCCCACCTGGTTTGTGCTGGATGGGCCAAAAACATGGTTACAGGGGTTATTGCCTTTGATGTTGCCCAATTCTTCCCCTCCCTCCACCACTCCACCCTCATTGCCATCCTCCAACACCAGGGTTTCCCCCCCTAGGTCCTTGCCTTCTTCGATTCCTACCTTGTTGGCTGCACCACCTCTCTCTCCTGGGGCGCCAACATCACCTCCAATCTCCTGGACTGTTCTGTGGGAGTTGTCCAAGGGTCTGCCCTCTCCCCGGTGCGCTCTTCCCTATTCCTAGCCCCGGTCCTCTACATTGCAGAACACTTGTTCTCCCTTGACCCTCTCCTCAGAAATGTCGACCTCTTGTCCTATGTCAATGATGGCCTTCTAGTCTCTCAAGGCAAACAGTGGGTGGACGTGACTCCCCCTTTGATTAAAGCATATGGAATTGTCTTCCAGCTCTTATCTGACTTCGGACTAGTCCTCGAGCACTCCAAGACCAAGGCCTTTTTCTTCTCAAGGCAACACAACAAAACCTTCCCCCCAATGGACCTGGGCTACACCCCCTTCACTGGCGACACTCCCCTCCTCCCCTCCCCTGTCTGGCGCTACCTAGGTTTCTGGTTTGACCCACGCCTCTCCTTCAAGGACCATGTAGCTTTCTATGCCAACAAGTCCTTCTCTCTCCTAGGCACAATGCGCCTACTTGGCAACTCATCCCGGGGACTTACTCCTTCACACAAACGCCTCCTCTACCACTCATGCATTATCCCCTTGATGACATATGGGTCTTCCCTCTGGTTCCACGATGCAGCACACATCAAGGGACTTCTCAAGCAACTCAGGGCCTCGCAACAGCGTGCCGCCTTGTGGATCACGGGGGCCTTCCGCACCTCCCATCCCAAGGAGTCAAAGCCATTGCAGGCCTACTACCCATCCACCTCCACCTGAGAAAACTTCAAACCCGGAGTGCTATGCAGATAGCATCTCTCCCCCACACTCACAGAATCAACTCCCTCCTTACCAACATGTCCACCACTGAGCGACACCCCCTCTCCCTCCCCTTCCTCACTGCCAGACAAAAATGTATCTCTGGCTCCACCCTCGCCTACATGGACGCAGCACTCCCCTCCATCATAGGCGACCCCACCCTCCGGTCTCACCCCCTAGCTGAACCAGGCCTCCGCATCTTAGACATATTTGCTGACCAGCTCACCTTCCTCACTCCCCCCTCCCCTTGCTCCAGAAAGGACCTATCCTCTTGGCACAACTCTGTTCTTGACTCAGCTCTCTCCCGTGCTCTCTTCTCTTCTAATACACTTGTAATTGGTTTCGATTCATCTTCCCCTCCCTCACATCTCTCTGGCTTCTCCTCCCGAGTATCCTATGTTGCCTCTGTGGACAATGTAATGGTCTGCTCAGACTCTGCTGACGCCGGTTCCCTCACAGGTACTGACTCTGAATGACTTGCTTTCTCTTTTGCTCTCTCTTCCTTGCTTCCTCTATTTAGTGATAGTATCTCTTCACTTTTCATACTCACTGATTCCCCCTCAGCGGTGTGGGCCGCACTCTCCCCCTCCCCCTCCTCTGGTCAGCATACCTCCCTCCAGGTCGCATCCCTCCTCATCCTGTGGCTCCAAAATTCGGAAACGCACACCATCACCATTGCACACTCCTTGTCCTGTTGGAAACTCTCTGTACATGGGCAAGCCCATGCCCTAGCTTCTGCGAAACCCCATCCACCCTTCTCAGCCTCATCCCCTGTCTGGGCATCGTCTATCTGGAAGTTAAGTACAAAACACATCATCCAGGAGTGGCAACTTGCCTCTTCCCCCCCATCTGCCCTAGGATCACAGTTCATGCCCCTCTCACATGGCAACGAACCTATCCGCCCCTCCTACTTCAAAGATGGGTCATTCATCTCCTCAGTGGCAAAGAAGCCTCCCTTGCTCACCGCTCACCTGATGCGCTGCATCCTCAACCACGCGCCCACTGGCAAATATCGCTCATGGTTCTTCCCCAACAAGCCAACCTCCTGCCCTTGCAGCTTCCCCTTCCAATGGCGCAACCACATCCTCTGGTCTTGCCCCCTATACACTTGCCACTGGACTTGGACACAAGACAGTGGCACCAACTACTACACCGACCTTGACGACCTCATCGTCTTCCTCCAGAACAACCCACTGGCTTTCTCCTTCCCCCCCGACCCAGGGGGTACTGCTGACCGACACTTTTCCAAACCCCCCCTACCTGCCTAGCCCACCCACTGGTATGTACCCTCCCCTTGTCTCTCACTTTCTATTCCGGTAGTTAGTTACTTTACCTTCACGGGCACTTGACACCCTCACTCAGTACATTGGACAATGTTGGACCCCTTCAGGGTCCATCTGTAGAACTCTCATATGTAGTAGCTACTTCTCCTGTAGTAGATAGCTGCCGCAGACTGCTACCATGCACCGTGTTATAAATTGTTGATCAAAAAAAAAAAAAAAAAAAAAAAAACATGACACTGTACCTAAAATGACTGCAATACTTGAAACTTGCTCCCTCTGAATTTGGTAGCCCTGTTCCTTTTCAACATGACAGCCATTGCATTCTGTGCCAAATCAAGCTTAGTAGATAAGGCTTTGGGCATGGAGCTGGAAGCTACAGCTATGTTTTGTGTGGCCAAAGTGTCTGACTCCACAAATGAAGAATTGAGGAGTGATTTCATGTGATGAACATAAGCAGGGAAGTCCTTCCAGAGTTCCTGCAAGCAGGCCCCTATCTCATCCCTTTGTACAGCTTGACAAAGAGCATAAGCCCTTAAACCCTCTGCTTGTGCCAGTGAGATTGATATGTCTAACCAGTCTTTCAAATGAGCTTGAGTCTGCCACTCCTTGGCTTGCCACTGCAAGAATCTAATCACACAGTTCATCTCTTCCAAGACAAGGTCTACCTCCTCTCTGAAATGGGCAGCTCTAGCATGCAATTTGCACCATTCAACACACAAAGCTTTTGGTATAATCAATTACAACAAAACTGTGGACATGCAAGAACTTACTGTCCAGAAGCCCTATGTTACTCGCCATCCCAGCAACACCAATTGTCTGCTATATCCATGATACTTTCCTGCGATCTTCAGAAGAACCTTCTACTCCTTCAGAAAACTCCCAAATGTCACAATCTTCTAGCCAAAAGAGTTTCTGCTGCCAGTTTGTCTTCTGCAACAATGTACCGAGTGATTCCAATGCATGAAATGCAGCCCTGTAATCCTCCTTTGAGATGTCAATTCTACCTTGCACAGTACTGATGGCATTCAGTGCTTGTGTGTTTGCTCCTTGGCCACAAGCCCACCTGTCCTTGAATTGGTACAAGTGAGATTGGACCTGCAAACTGTGCCTAAGAGAATCTAAAGCACCTACATTTGAGGAAACTACAAACCCGGAGCGCTATGCGGATAGCATCTCTCCCCCACACTCATGGAATCAACTCCCTCCTTACCCACGCGTCCACCACCGAACGGCATCCCCTCTCCCTCCCCTTCCTCACCGCCAGACAAAAATGTATCTCTGGCTCCGCCCTCACCTACATGGACGCAGCACTTCCCTCCATCATAAGCGACCCCATCCTCCGGTCTCACCCCCTAGCTGAGCCTGGCCTCCGCATCCTAGACAAATTTGCCAACCGGCTCACTTTTCTCACTCCCCCCTCCCCTTGCTCCAGGAGGGACCTATCCTCATGGCGCAACTCTGTTCTAGACTCAGCTCTTTCCCGCGCCCTTTTCTCTTCTAACACTCTTGTAATTGGTTTTGATTCATCTTCCCCTCCCTCACGTCTCTCGGGTTTCTCCTCCCAGATCTCCTATGTAGCCTCTGTGGACAATGTAATTGTACACTCGGACTCTGCTGACACCGGTTCCCTCACAGGTACTGACTCTGAACAACTTGCTTTCTCTTTTGCTCTCTCTTCCGTACTCCCTCTATTTAGTGATAGTATCTCCTCTCTTTTCATACTCACTGATTCCCCCTCAGCGGTGCGGGCTGCACTCTCCCCCTCCCCCTCCTCCGGTCAGCATACTTCCCTTCAGGTCGCATCTCTCCTCATCCCGTGGTTCCAAAATTCGGAAGTGCACACTATCACCATTGCACACTCCTTGTCCTGTTGGAAACTCTCTGTACATGGGCAGGCCCACGCCCTAGCTTCCACGAAACCCCATCCACCCTTCTCAACCTCGTCCCCCGTCTGGGCGTCGTCTATCCGGAAGTTAAGTACGAAACACGTCATCAGGGAGTGGCAACTTGCCTCCTCCCCCCCATCCACCTTAGGATCGCAGTTTTTGCCCCTCTCACACTGCGATGAACCTATCCGCCCCTCCTACTTCAAGGATGGGCCTTTCATCTCCGCAGTAGCAAAGAAACCTCCCTCACTCACCGCTCGCCTAGCGTGCTGCATCCTCAACCACGCGCCCACTGGCAAATATCGCTCATGGTTCTTCCCCAACGAGCCAACCTCTTGCCCTTGCGGCTTCCCCTTCCAATGGCGTGACCACATCCTTTGGTCCTGCCCCCTATACACTTGTCACTGGACTTGGACACAAGACAACAGCGCCAACTACTATACAGACCTTGACGACCTCATCGTCTTCCTCCAGAATAACCCACTGGCTTTCTCTTTCCCCCCTGACCCAGGAGGTACTGCTGCCCGACCCTTTTCCCAACCCCCCCTGCCTGCCTAGCCCGCCCGCTGGTATGTACCCTCCCTTTGTCTCTCACTTTCTATTCCGGTAGTTAGTTCCTTTCCCTTCACGGGCACTTGACGCCCCCACTCAGTACATCGGACGATGTTGGACCCCTTCGGGGTCCATCTGTAGAACTCTTATATCTTAGTAGCTACTTCTCTTGTAGTAGATAGCTGCTGCGGACTGCTGCCACGCACCACGTTATAAATTGATGATTAAAAAAAAAAAAACAAAAAAAAAGAATCTAAAGCATCATATGCTTGGGCAAGCCTTAGCTTCCATTCTAGCTCTGCGAGATGAAGGTCAAATGGGACCTTATTTTGAATGTATGATGGCAGCCAGAGGGTTACTTCATGAGGTTTGGTATTGCTGCTTGAAGAATGGTCCTCCCCATGCAGTAAGACAGAAATGGACAGCATGTAGAGTAATTGGACTTTTTCCCATGCCTCAATTTTGCATTGTAATGCATTACTGCTCAGTTGTAGTTTTGTATGCTGGCAGTCCTGGGAATGCTGCCATAATTTTGTGGTTTTTGCCTTGAGAGCTTGTCTGTTCACATTGGTCAAGTAATCATAGGTTGTCAAAGTGAGACTTACTGTTCAGCCTCTAACTCTAAGCCTCTAGATAACAGACTTGATGGTGATATCTTATTATCCAAAGCAAAATCACGCCCTAATGCAATGTCTTGCACTTCTGCTTCCGATAGCTCGCAGCACACTGATGCAAAAGATGGCACTGCAAATTCAAATAAGATAAATAGTTTTGGTGTACCATACTGGACTGACTTGTGATCTCGATGTTGAATGGGTTAGGCAAGTTCTTATCTCACTCCCAAGTTTCTATCTCAGCTCTCCACTTATGTATCAGTAGTGTCCTGGGCAAGTGAAGCCTCCAGCTGCTTATGAGCAAGCCCATAATCAACTATATCCATTGCAGCAGCCTTAAGCTTACAGTGTAGGGAGGGACCTAGAGAAAATTGTGAGACAAACCTACATATCTGAATACTACTTACCTAGGCCTATAATTTTTTGCCAATTAAATGCTCCAAAGTTTACATCTAATGTGTCCCTTTGTGACCCAGGCCCCATCTCTCTAGTGCTTGGGCTGAGTGCATTGGACTCTGCCCAGCACCACTCTGGAGCTTCACCATCTGTTCTACCAACCCCTTTTGCATAGTTAAATGCATAAGTGGTCTGACAAGGCTTGATATGTGCAGGGAGGTAGAACTTTGGGACCAGGAACTGCATATTGACAAAGGGTTTGAATAGGAAAAAATCTGGATCAAGGCCAGCTATCTGTTTATGAAGATTGAGAGACCATTGACAGGCAATATCATACAATATCACCACAGTTTGCAATTCTGAGTTGTGTAGGCTTGAATGAAAGATATAATCCATGTTACAATACCTGGTAAACATTGAATTGGGAAGAAATATTTGATTACTGACAGAGTGCACTGTTCTCCTTTCTGCAAGTCACCCACAGATGTAGGTCACATCATGTCATGTCTAGAGCATACCACAGTTCCAACACCAGTAGCTGCACAACCACAACTCAGTCTAGATTCTGAAAGATTTACTGCATCATGTCTTGAGCATGTACTTTTCTAGCATAGAATATGAGTTTAATATGAAAGGGGAGAGAAACACAACTTACCGGTTCTATCTCTGCATGGAAATTCTCTATATGGTTCTTGTATTTTGTTTCTTTGACAAAATACACATATCCTTTGCACAAACCTGGATCTACAGCTTAGCTTGATATATTTTTCCTCTTGAAACAAAAGTTAGCATTGAGAGCAACAAAGAGCACATGAAGAAATCTGTGATATTATTAGTCAAGGTTGAGAATAAGATAAAGTACCACACCATTGATCCTCTGGTACTTTCACTAGAGACCTGTCAGGTTTGGTCCCCTGGACAGGAGGTACAATAGATTAGTCATAAGGAGTAAATTTGTTTGTACATTTGGTACCCATGATAGATTTTAGAATAGAATTTACAACAATAAAAGATTCAATTTGGGTTACAGATAGTATTAAAGGATTGAGTTACTATTATCGTGACCGAAATAGTTCCCCTTTATTGTCTCCCTACTAACAATGGATACTATTGACTAATTAAATACTGTACTACCATCTATATGGGTTATCCATTGAGGCAGAGGGGCAGAATCAGTCCAAGGTACCAACTGAGTGGCCCACGAGTGGGCATGGGAGCGGGCCACTCGGTAATTATTTTTTTATGTCTGTCATTATGTGATAGTGGCTGTGGGTTGTCACTCATGTAGCACTTCAATAGTAAATAAAATAAAAATTTCACTTAACTAATAACCATTCTTATTTGCTGCTCCTCCCTCGTATATTCTATACACTGCTGAAAATATATAAGTTAATCTATTCTCGTGTGTGGATGTAATTAGAAATACCTTATGGGCCACCACAGCATTCCGGCGGCCACTGAACTCAGGATTGCCGGGACCACTGACATCCCAGCTGAAGTTGAGGTTGCTATTGACACCATTCAACTTTGAAGTTCCTCACAAACCCGGCATGAGAAATGTGTGGGATGTCAAAAGAAAAGCAGAAATATTACTTTGTGACTCTGCAGAAATGCGTTGGTTGTAAGTTTGACTATGTGCAAAACATATGCCACTGCCCACTTGAAGGAGGTTGTTGGTATACCATGCAGACTACAAGGTATAGAATATACTTTTTTTTTTTTTTTTTTTTTAGATCAACAATTTATAACACGGTGCATGGTAGCAGTCCGCGGCAGCTATCTACTACAAGAGAAGTAGCTACTAAGATACAATAGTTCTCCAGATGGACCCCTTTGGGGTCCAACATTGTCTGATGTACTGAGTGAGGGTGTCAAGTGCCCGTGAAGGTAAAGTAACTAACTACCGGAATAGAAAGTGAGAGACAAGGGGAGGGTACATACCAGTGGGTGGGCTAGGCAGGTAGGGGGGGTTTGGAAAAGTGTCGGTCAGCAGTACCCCCTGGGTCGGGGGGGAAGGAGAAAGCCAGTGGGTTATTTTGGAGGAAGACGATGAGGTTGTCAAGGTCTGTGTAGTAATTGGTGCCACTGTCTTGTGTCCAAGTCCAGTGACGAGTGTATAGGGGGCAGGACCAAAGGATGTGGTTGCGCCATTGGAAGGGGAAGCTGCAAGGGCAGGAGGTTGGCTTGTTGGGGAAGAACCATGAGTGATATTTGCCAGTGGGTGCGTGGTTGAGGATGCAGTGCGCTAGGCAAGCGGTGAGCAAGGGAGGTTTCTTTGCCACTGAGGAGATGAAAGACCCATCCTTGAAGTAGGAGGGGCAGATAGGTTTATCACCATGTGAGAGGGGCATAAACTGCGATCCTAGGGTGGATGGGGGGGAGGAGGCAAGTTGCCACTCCTGGATGATGTGTTTTGTACTTAACTTCCGGATAGACGATGCCCAGACAGGGGACAAGGTCGTGTAGGGTGGATGGGGTTTCGCAGAAGCTAGGGTGTGGGCTTGCCCATGTACAGAGAGTTTCCAACGGGACAAGGAGTGTGCAATGGTGACGGTGTGTGTTTCCGAATTTTGGAACCATGGGATGAGGAGAGATGCGACCTGAAGGGAGGTATGCTGACTGGAGGAGGGGGAGGGGGAGAGTGCTGCCCGCACCGCTGAGGGGGAATCAGTGAGTATGAAAAGAGAAGAGATACTATCACTAAATAGAGGGAGTAAGGAAGAGAGAGCAAAAGAGAAAGCAAGTCGTTCAGAGTCAGTACCTGTGAGGGAACCAGCATCAGCAGAGTCTGAGCGTACAATTACATACATTGTCCACAGAGGCAACATAGGAGGCCCGGGAGGAGAAACCAGAGAGACATGAGGGAGGGGAAGATGAATCAAAACCAATTACAAGAGTATTGGAAGAGAAGAGAGTGTGGGAGAGAGCTGAGTCAAGAACAGAGTTGCGCCAGGAGGATAGGTCCTTTCTGGAGCAAGGTGAGGGGGGAGTGAGGAAGGTGAGCCGGTTGGCAAATTTGTCTAAGATGTGGAGGCCTGGTTCAGCTAGGGGGTGAGATCGGAGGATGGGGTCACCTATGATGGAGGGAAGTGCTGCATCCATGTAGGCGAGGGCGGAGCCAGAGATACATTTTTGTCTGGCAGTGAGGAAGGGGAGGGAGAGGGGATGTCGTTCGGTGGTGGATGCTTTGGTAAGGAGGGAGTTGATTCCATGAGTGTGGGGGAGAGATGCTATCCGCATAGTGCTCCGGGTTTGAAGTTTTCTCAGGTGGAGGTGGATGGGTAGCAGGCCTGCAATGGCTTTGACTCCTTGGGATGGGGAGGTGTGGAAGGCCCCCGTGATCCACAAGGCGGCACACTGTTGTGAGGCCCTGAGTTGCTTGAGAAGTCCCTTGATGCGTGCTGCATCATGGAACCAGAGGGAGGACCCATATGTCATCAAGGGGATAATGCATGAGTGGTAGAGGAGGCGTTTGTGTGAAGGAGTAAGTTCCCGGGATGAGTTGCCAAGTAGGCACATTGTGCCTAGGAGAGAGAAGGACTTGTTGGCATAGAAAGCTACATGGTCCTTGAAGGAGAGGTGTGGGTCAAACCAGAAACCTAGGTAGCGCCAGACGGGGGAGGGGAGGAGGGGAGTGTCGCCAGTGAAGGGGGCGTAGCCCAGGTCCATTGGGGGGAAAGTTTCACTGTGTCGCCTTGAGAAGAAAAAGGCCTCGGTCTTGGAGTGCTCAAGGACTAGTCTGAAGTCAGATAGGAGCTGGAAGACAATTCCATATGCTTTAATCAGAGGGGGAGTCATGTCCACCCACTGTTTGCCCCGAGAGACTAGGAGGCCATCGTCAACATAGGACAAGAGGTCGACATTTCTGAGGAGGGGGTCAAGGGAGAACAAGTGTTCTGCAATGTAGAGGACCGGGGCCAGGAATAGGGAAGAGAGCACTGGGGAGAGGGCAGATCCTTGGACGACTCCCATGGAACAGTCTAGGGGGTTGGAGGTGATGTTGGTGCCCCAGGAGAGGGAGGTAGTGCGGCCAACAAAGTAGGATCCAAAGAAGGCAAGGACCTGGGGGGGGAAACCCTGGTGTCGGAGGATAGCAACGAGGGTGGAATGATGGAGGGAGGGGAAGAATTGGGCAATATCAAAGGCAATAACCCCTGTGACCATGTTTTTGGCCCATCCAGCACAAACCAGGTGGGAGAGGTAGAGACCGGCATCCTCAGTGGATTGACCAGCTATCCCACTGAGTTGGCGTGGGTGAACAAGTGCATGGCAGACAGCCGCAAATTGGAGTCGAGTGGCCAGCATCTTCTCAAACAGTTTGCCCATGGTGTTAAGGAGTGTGATGGGGCGGAAGTCCCCAGGCTTGGTGTGGGATGGTTTGTTGGATTTGGGGATAACAACAGTGGTTGAATCCTTGAAGTACGAGGGCCAGTGTCCGTGTTCGACACAGGAATTGGCCAAGGCTAGGAGGGCTGAGTGACATGGAGGGTGGGATGTGAGCCACTTGATGTGGCGCCAGGTGAGGTGGTCAGGGCCAGCTGTGGAACAGTTGGAGGTGCCTGTGAGGGCGTCATCCAGCTCAGGTGGAGTGAAGGGAATCCATTCGCGGGTGGACTGTTCAGGGAGGTAGTCGAGGCCAGAGAGGTCTGTTGTGCGGTCCTTGGCATTGAAGAAGTGAGATCCCAGCGCATCAAAGAGTTCTTCCTGGGTGATGCAAGGCTTGGAGGTCCTGGGGTCAACAACAGCATCAATAGCCGGCAGGGAGCGAGGGCCCACCCAAGACATTAAGTCCCAGAGCCTCTTGTTGGTGACCACTATGTCCTTGGACAGGGCGTCGTAGTAAGTCCTTTTGGCCATGCGACAGCCTGAGCGGAATGAGTTCCAGGATTCCTTGGAGGGGGAAGACCAGTACAAGTCCAGTAGGGAAGAGCATTCTTTGTCCCACCAGGGTTTTGAGTGGTGACAGACTAGGGAAGTTTTAGAGTTTGCATTCCAAGCAGTAGAGACTACAGACATGAGTGCGGAAGCAAAGGTTTCCACATCTGAAGCAGAGGAGAGAGGGTGGGAGGAGGGGAGGGAGCTCAAACCGTGTGAGACTGCATCGAGGAAGGCGGCTAATTCCTCAGAGTCAATCTTTATCGCGGTCTTTCGGACAAAGAGGATTTTGGAGGGGATGGGGAGTGTGAATGCCAGGGGCAACGCTTCTTGTCCTCTTACCACCACCATCGATTCACTTGCGCGGTCTTTTGTGCTGGTCCTCGAGCAAACAATGAGCAGTTCCATTTCTGAAACCCTGTCTCCAACTCCGGTGAACCCCAACACCAGCATCATTAGCGGCTTCGCTGACTATACCAACTCATCGCCCATCACGACGACAAGCACTCAAACCTTCCCCTTCGCCTCTTCGGCCAGGGATTTTGGTCTCCCCTCTTGCACAGCTTCTAGAGCCTCACACTCCAGTCATCGAGTCTGTGCCAAACCCGACGACAGCGACGAGGAATTTTCCAATTCCGGGGAATCCTCACACACCATGGAGGCCCTCGACCCTACCAAACGCCTCTGAAACGTCGTACCCACTTCATGCGACATGAACCCCCCACCCCAACCAGAAATACCCCCCGCCAACTGGTCCGACAGACCAGCAGACGAAGAACTCCCGGCCCTATTGCCGTATGAGCGGATAACTGCCGACGCCATCGAGGCAGATGAAACCATGAAGGTGGTGAGGGACTGGCTCCAATCCCTCTCACACTCCGAGCTGGTCGACAATGACCACCCCATTATTGTCCCCTACCTGTTCGATATGCTCAACACGATCCTTGCCTCACCCAAGTTAGCCAATATGGTTCGCTCCAGGGGTAACTTTAGCCTCGCCGAATGGCTCCAGCATGTTATCAACGCGGGTATGCACCGTCCCGTACCTATACTGACCCCCTCCCTTCCTCCCTCTTCTCTCCCTCCAACTCTGGGCCCAGCTGCCCCAGCTGCACCGTCAGCTCTCCTCCCCCCCTCCTCGCCCCCTCCTGCCCACATCCCAGATGTAGACATGAGGCCCCCCTCACCATCGCCCTGTCTGCCATGCACCAACTCTTTGCTCACATGTAAGTAGTGCACAATCATTGGACTGATCTTATCATCATATTGTGATTGAGAATTGGCATAAACATACCACTACCTATGTATAATAATGCTACCTGAACTATATTTATTGATTCATCACATGCTATAGACATCACTCAGGTAGGGGGGAGGAACAAGGAATTATCAAATTTGCTGGGTGATGCATGGACTACAGGAGCACAGAAGTAATGCATCACCCAGGGACAGGAACGGAACATTGACTATTGGAATTGCTGAATGATGCATGAACTACGGGAGTGCAAGAGTAATGCATCACTTTGGGGTGGGAAAGAGAAACAATTTTTGAAGTCACTGAGTGATGCATGAGCTATGGGAGTGCATGTGAGGGTGACCTGGAGTGAGAGAGGGGCGCGACGCAAACACACACACTCAGGCTATGCAGGGAAATCCTCAGTATATTAAATAATCGCGAAAGTGCGAGAAAGTGCGAAGCTACTACACACCTATGCAGGGAAATCCTCAGAGAAACAAATGAGGAAGTCTCTGCACTGCTACAAGAGCTACAGGAGCAGTGGCTGAACTACTGTACAGGCTAAATGATCACTGTCCAAAACAGGAACTAGGGAGCAGGTGCACACATGCGCGACTGGGGGGCGGGAAGGGGCATCATGTGATCGCGCTCAGGGACGTGCTGAGCGCGGGAAGCAGGCGCTTGCACACGCGGCTGTGTGCGCCAGTTCTGGGAGGCATCAGCTGGCGACATCGGGTGATAGGGAGGGCTGGGACAACTCAGGGGGATCCGGGGGGTAAGAGGAGTGGAGGGAGGAGTGTAGGGAGGACTTGAAGGTCCCCTTACAGCGCAGGGATAATGTATCACTCAGACAGCACTGCAGCAGAAAGGGGAAACAATAACAGACTACTGGAATTGTTGAGTGATGCATCACTTTGGAGTGGGAAAGAGAAACAACTATTGGAGTTGCTGAGTGATGCATGAGCTACAGGAGCGTGGGGGTGATGCATCACTACGGAATGTGAAAGAAAAACAATTATTGAGGTCAATGCATGAGCTATGGGAGTGCAGAAGTAATGCACCACCCAGGAACAGGAATGGAAAACTGACTGTCAGAATTGCTGAGTGATACACAAACTACCAGAGTGCAGGGTGATGCATCACTATGGAATTGGAGATAAAAACAACTATTGAGGTTGATGCATGAACTGGAGCGCAGGGGTGATGCATCACTATGGAATGGGAAAGAAAAATGACTACTGTGCCCCCTCTTGGGCCCATCTGGGGGTTTGTATTTTCATGAATACCTTACAACATGCTGCAGCTATCTGTCTCAGAACACCACCAAATGGTATACATGTATAATACTAAAGAGTGTGTCAGGAACAAGAGGATACAGGAGTGTACAAATAATGTATCACCCAGGAACAGGAAAGGAAAACTGATTGTCAGAAATTTGGAATTGCTGAGTGATGCTGATGCATGATTTATGGGAGTGTGGGGATGATGCATTGTGAATATAGTAATATTGCCCAGTGATTGATGCATGAGCTACAGGGGGAAGGGATAGTATGGTAATTAGAGCATTCTTGCATCATTGTTCCCCTCTAATTACAGTTATTGTTGCATTACTCTGACAGCATCTGGTGATATCTTGCTCACCAGAGTTTTTTCTTGAACTACTCTCTGTTCCATTGTTGCTCCCTTTGGGTGTCTAGGTTGAAGCATCTTCATTGAAGGTGCAAGGCAAACAGCAGAAATTTGGGAATGCTATCATCCCTATCTTGATCTGATCCATCCCTGACAGCTTGCTAGGCAAGCATATCAAGAACATATTTGTAGACATTCTGAGTTACCAAATATAAAACCTCATACAACTAATTAAGTACAGGAGATGAGCTAGAAGAGAAAAAGCAATGCTAAAAACAAACAATCAAGTCATAGTCAACCAAACCCACAAGTTGACCCACATCAGTCAACCTGTTGCTCTCTGTCTCCACAGTTTTCCATCAGCTTGTTGGATTCCGTGCATATCCCACTCAAATGTTGATGTAATCCAAGGTTGGGAAGTAAGTTATCACCTTTGGCAGTGTCAATATCAAGTAGATGTTCCCGGAGAAGTGCCACAATTTGAGCTTGTTCCTCGGTGGAGATCTTTATTTCATGGGTGATAAAACCTTGCCTTCTCTGGAACATGTGAATCAATCCATAAATTGACAATGGCTTGACCCCTAGTATTTCCCAAGCTGGAGTGAGATATGGTCATATATGATTGTCAAGTCAATGCAACGCACCAAACAGGACAAGCAGCAAGGTACTCCCAAATATCATTGCAAACAGACCATTGAGCGAAGTCCAGATGCCACCCATGAGAGCAAGGCCACTCAGAACAGAATGCTCCACATATTCTTGTTCAACCACAAGCTCAGGGGTATCAAATGGTGGAGCCAATCGTAGGGTAGCAGTGGTGTTGCCTATAAGAGACAAATCCGGTGCAAGAGATTGTATATTGGCAATATAGAACCGATTTCGGGACTGGAGTTGCATTTAGTAATGAGTAACTTAATGTGAAATCAAAATTAAATACCTTCTGTATTCCGAGGACGGTGGATCCCAACCTTGCAATTTTGTCTTTTATATAAAATCTGGGATATCCAGACAGGTGCATTCCCGGTGTAAGCATGGTCGGCAACATGTTTGAAACTAGGTCTTGTGCAAAATCCGAAATACCCAAAAAAAGAAAGACTCTGTTGGAAGCCACCGTATCGTCGATTTCAATTTGATCAAATGCACTGTAGTTAGTAGTGACAAGTAATTCTGCTGGCATCCCAGGCACTCCTTGCCACACATCAACAACACAAGAGATGACAACGAAGCTTGCTGCTTGACTTGATACTAATGCTAATGTGTCATCCAACTGGGGCTGAGTGCAGGATAAGGCTGGTGATTCAAACAGTAAACGAGTCAAGTCAAGCTCTCCTCATTATACTGTGAAGGGAGGAGGAAAGGCTCACAGCTATCCCCTTTCTGACTCAGAGTTATGGAGGAGACGGCGCGTTTGTTTAGAAACATCCAAGGAAACATCTGTGAAGCTAGGTTGGTTTCTCATCAGGATTGAACAAGAAATCTGAATTCACTGCAACTATTTTCAAGGAACTCCTGGATAGGCCAGCAGTCGGGGGGCTTAATATATATTGGGTTTTAGTGAAAACAGTGTCCATTTGGCTGATCGGCTCGACAACCAAGACATAAATTGCGGATCCTAATAGAATCAGAGATAATAGGCCAGCAAAACAACCTCGGACGAGTCGTATGGTCAAGATATCTGTGCTGAGCTACAGTCAATACAACTGCCAAGAAACACAGTCAACAGACATACCGGAATCGTCCCTTAAATATGTACTCTCCAAAGATGAACTCCAAAGGTGAAGTCCTTATGGGGCCGGGGTGGTTTGTTAACATATTGTATGCACCCCAAAGATTTATTCCTCTATTATTGAGGAAATCCCAAAGCTCAGCAAGGAGCGTGAACCCAATCATCACAGATAGAGTGCCCAGGGATCCCCCGAGACAACCCCCCCAAGCACCACTATATAGATTCATCTGAAAGGACCCAATGCATAGGATTGCAAGAACTGTCACATGGTTAGCAGCTCACCCCCATTGCGTGTTGATAAAGACTCAACCTACCTCCTGCGATTTCAATGATCAGCATTAGCAATTCAATAATAAATAGCCAATATCTTCTTGGCCAGATTCTATGTAAGTCATTGACTTAATGGCCTGAGACCTAGAGGATCAAGTTGCTCACGTACCTGCACGTATGATGGACCAAGACTACGAGGGGCGTTACAAATGTACCCATGAAGACACACCTATTATAGTCAAAATACACAATATTTACTCCGCGGAGAAGAATTGATGCTGTCACAATGCATACCAGAGCGCTTATGATTAGCACTCGGTACAAGAGTTTCCGCAATATCAGGGGTACAAGTTTCCTGGGCGGTCGCATATGCAGCACGATGGAGGAAAACATTGCTGGAAGTCGTGATCAGGGCATTGTACTCTTATATATCGGATCGTGTTGTTGTCAAGCCTCTAAATGTTGGTGACCTTCCCATGATCTCTCAGTTACCTGATCATGTTGGATTTAATCAACGGACTAACTTAAATCTTGCCCTGGATGGCTCTTATTCTCCTACGCTCCCAAAAATATAAATCCCAGAAGTTGAACAGTTTTCAGACGTTGGAGTGTTATGATTCTGATTCTGATTCTGCCAAATCATGAAACAGCCTCTCGGCAAGATGCCGTGGTTGTAATGATTGGAGACATTATCCCCTACCGTATATTTCTATAATATGTACATTGTTTAAATACGTGATACCAAAACATTCAAATAATACAGCAGAAGAACCAACTTACCAACACATCTGTTGTACTGGCTGTCGTGGTTTTTAGAATCAAGGTTCACCACCATCATAGTCTCCTGTACCACACAGGAAAATCCTGGCAGTGCCGCATTACCAGAAATCACGACATCACCTTGGTCTGCAAATACACCATCCACAGGGCTGTCCAATACGCGTAGGAACCTTGCTCTCGACTGCGGTCCTTGTGACGATTATAAGATGCTATCATCCGCATCTCAATTCCATTTACCGTTGCTAGGCAAGTGCATCCAAATGTATACCTTCCTCGTCGTCGAATACAAAAATTCTTACAGCTAACTAAAAAAAATGAACTAAGTACAAGAGGCGAGTTTAGAAGGGACCGAAATAAATATTTAAAATTTAAATGAACTCCCTTCGTGGGTCAGCTAATGCCAGAGCTACTGAAAGCAGCACCGGCACTACTTGGCTGATCAGATGTCGGGAACCCCGACAGACCCGAGGGATTGCCTGTACTGGGAGGAGGAGTCTGGAAGGAGGGCCAGAAACCAGTGGTAACAACCAATTGGATCGAGAGAAATTTGTTGGGCAGAGGTCGCGGTGTTGCACTGAGTTTATGTGTCAGATCTATGGTCAGCGGTTTAAAAGAAGAAACGTACCTGGAATTTGAAGCCAATCCGATCAGCCTCTGAGACGTCCGACAGTTTCACCACTGTCTTGCCGATACCATTCAGCTTTTTTTTCCACATCCTCCTTGCTTCTCGTCCACAGCTGGATCCGATCAACTTTGGTCCCAACTCCATCGTGGATCGAGCAGGTCCGGGTTATTCTTCATCGTCAGAACCCACTTTCTCCCATCAGCATTAGCAGGATCCTCCCACATGGGTTTAATACCATCTTTTCAAAATGGTAGTCGAAGTTCTTCTCGAGCTTGGAAAGGGGTTTGAGCCAGCTAAATTACAAGCGAAAACCCTCGACAGTGTTGAACTCGCCGATAACAGTCAGGCCAGCTTCGTAATCCTAGGTATTGGGTGGATGGCTGATATACATATCATCGATCACCGAGAGTGGGACCGCTAATGCAGGTGTGAAGGGAAATTTGGCTTTCGTATCACGGTAGATGGTTCTGCGGGGCAAACAGATTAGTTATGTGGCCGGATCTATGAAGTGGATTGGCAGGGCCACAAGTCGGATGTGGTGTATTAAATGGACGTACCAAGGGGACCGTAAGGGGTGTTCTGGTGCCTTCATTTGAAGGTCAGGCATCTTCGGATCCTTAATCATGAAGGGTTTGGGTGGTTTTGAAGTGTCGCCTATGCTGAGGAGTTGCGTCTTGACGAGCCGAGCATCGAGGCTGGGTATGTTCTTGTACCCGGCCTTGACTGTCACTCGCCCTTTCTCAGTAGGAACGTTCTCCTGGTTGATTTTCGCAAGTCTCTCTGAGGTGAAGTAGATAGGATTAATGGCGAAGCAGAACGGGTGTTGGGTGTGTTGAGGCGATGGAGTCCTTGATGGATGCCGTAGTAGCGAGTGAGGTAGACGACCCCGTTCGCAGAACGTGGGTACTTGTATGACCTATGCAGGCGAGTAATACAACGACAATAATTGAAATGCCACCATGGGCTCTTGTGCGTATCATATTTGATATATTTTTCGCGCATACCCATACATAAATCCCTTCTGGACCTGACTCTACAATTAGTAGGTCTACAATTATGTGACGGCAGAAGAGAGTGAGGCCTTTGACCGCAGTAGCTGTCACGGCTGTCACAACCTCTCCTCTCCTCCCCTCTGCACTACCTTGCCCATCGTAGCTGCTAGCTGCTGCAGTCCCTCTTCACAGTTTTTCGCTTCTTCAGCTTTTTGATGCCCTCTGTGTTACGCCGAGCAACACACCTCAAGGACAGTTCCTGGAGGAACCTGGTCACCCGGATTTCGAAGTCTTCAGTGCCTGGCATCTCGATGTGCCGGTCAGTCCCATAGCCACTCAGGATGGGTAACGCATGGGCGAGCAGGTCGAGCAGGGCTTGTTTGGCTCTATGACATCGTGATAGCGGGCGCAGTAGTTGGAGCAGGTTGGATGAGTAGGCCCGTATTGATGTCAGCAGGAGAGCGAGAATGCAGTCGTCCAGCGTTGGAGTGCCGAGCTTAGCGTCGGGATCTGGGCCTGGACCATTGCCCTCCCCTCCTTTCATCAACCTTTTCCCTTCACTAGTCCTTGCACACGCGTCCTTCGAGATCCATAGGAAATGGCGCAAGCGCATTGCAACCTCCCCGCTTCCAAGTCCGGTACTTGATATCAGTCATCGGTGACACCCCAGTAAGTACTTAAGCTTAAGCCTTGCATTCTGATGTGACCAAGCTGATTGTTGGTCTTCCCCTCCCCTTATTTTCCCTGTCTCTCTTCCCGCGAGCCCCTGTTCTGCGAGTCTGCTGCCTCTTACGCTGCATTTACACCTGCATCTAGCCCCTACCTGGCCCGGACTGCACAGGCTTTGCATATGGGGTATACCTGGCCTACACCACACTGGCGTCTGCATCTAAGTCCCACCACCACACTGGCGTGTATACCTGGGCCCCACCCAAATCGCATCACATTGATATCTGCATTTGAGTCCTACCTGGTTTATGCTGCAAAGGCCCCCATGCTCTCCCGCGCAAAGTTCCACCTATACGACGTTGGCACGGACAACTTCCCGGGTTGATAAGGCATCAGCAACTCCTTGCCCCCCCTCCCCCCTCTAGCTTGGCCAAGTACGTCGGTGCACGGCCACTTTCACAAAGAGACGCACGCGACAAGTGACGTGGATATCAAGGAGAGTTGCACCGCTCCTGTGGTAGCGCACGTTGGTCTAAAATAGAGGAGCCTTGGTATGTTTGTTCTCCTCGGACATGACAGCTTTTATCTCCTCCCGTTTCCCGCCCCCTTCCTGGTTTACCTATTCTTGTTATCCTGGTTGACACCTGACACCTGCGTGGTGGTCCTCACCTGCAGCACCGCTCTCCCGCAATGGCTCAGTAGTGCCCGCTCCAAGGGGCCGGAAGGGACTATCCTCCGTCCAAGCAGGCGGCAAAGCATAATCACAGAAGTACCTCGCAGGCCAGCAAATGCGAGCGCAAGGACTTTAGGAGCGCTAGTCACAGAGGGTGCCCCCTCACCTTGCCCGGGGACCTGACGCTTGATTCGCATTAGGTCCATGTGTGATATGCAGGTTGCTTTGCTAAGGCACCCATTCTAGTTACGCATCCGAAGCACTTGTTTTTGTTCACGCGACGCATGTACTATCTAGCTTAATGAATTTACCAATGGATTTTTGCGGCATTGATTGATATGTTAGACTCCCACGAGAGAGTTGAGGGCTCAACATCAGCTTGTGAGGGTTATTACATGGGCAGGCCCACCAAGAATGTATTTGTAGGTTTTCCGAGTTGTCAAATAAAAAAACTTCATATAATTATAATTAAGTACGGGAGATGAGCTTAAAATAACGCTAAAAACAGACACACTCCTTCGTAGCCAACCGAACTCACAACTTCAAACCCCACCAGCCTACCTATTGCTCCCTGTCTCCATATTTTGCATCAGCTCATTGGATTCCACGGATATCACACCTGAACGTCGATATAGTTCAAAGCTGGGAAGTGACTTATCGCCTTCTTCAGCAGCGTCGATATCGAGCAAGTGTTCTTTGAGAAGTGCCACAATTCGAGCTTGCTCCTCGGGGGATATCTTTAAATCATGGGTGATGAAACCTCGTCTTCTCTGGAAGATGTGAATCAATCCATAAATTGACAATGGTTTGACCCCTAGTATTTCCCAAGTGGGAGTGAGATATAGTCATATATGAATGTCAAGTCAATGCATCGCACCGAACAGGACAAGCAACAAGGTACTCCCAAATATCATTGCAAAGACACCATTGAGAGAAGTCCAGATGCCGCCCATGAGAGCAAGGCCATTCAATACGGAATGCTCCATATATTCTTGTTCAACCACAAAGGTGGTGGTGGGAATAGACGGGGCTAATCGTAGCGTAGCAGTGGTGTTGCCTGCGAGGGATGGATCTGGTGCAAGAGACTGTATATCGGCAATAAAGAACCGGTTTTGGGACTGGCAGGGGAAAGGTTCCGAGTTGCATTTAGTGATGAGGAATTTAATGTGAGATCAAAATCAAATACCTTCTGGATTCCAAGGACAGTGGATCCCGACCTTGCAATTGTGTCTTTAATGTAAAATCTGGGATATCCAGACAGATGCATTCCCGGTGCGAGCATGGTCGGCGATGGGTTTTCAGTTATTATATCTTGTACTGAGTCCGAAATACCCAAAAAGAGAAAGACTCTGCCGTGAACATCGATGTCCTTGATGTCAAATGCACTGTAGTCGATAGTGACAAGTAATTCCTCTGACACGCCAAGAGGCATGTCAACGACACAAGAAAAAACGACGAAGATATACCACATATTTATAGGCCCTAATGGTAGTGTATCATGAAATTCAGGCAGAGCGCAGTCCATGGCTGATGATTAAAAACAATAAACAATTCCAGTCAAGCTCTTCTCATTATACTGTGAGGAGAGGAGGGAAATACTCACAGGTTCTTTTCTGACTCAGATTTACAGAGGAAATCATACGTTTTTCTAATTCTTCCTGTCCTATGCCTCCAGCTTCAGATATGGCCTGTCGACTCAACATCTATGAGGCTAGGTTAACTTCTCATCTGTATTGAACAAGAAATACGACCTCACTGCAGCTACTTTCAGGGAACCAGATACTGACGGGGACGATATATATTGGGTTTTACTGAAAACGGCATCCATTTGCCCAATCGGCTCAAAAACCAAGACATAAATTGCGGATCCTAATAGAACAAGAGATAATAGGCCAGCAAAACAACCTCGGATGAGTCGTATGATCAAGATATCTGTGCTGAGCTACAGTCAACACAATTGCCGAGGAGCACAGTTGAAAGACATACCGGAACCGTCTTTTAAATATATACCTCCCAAAGATGAACTCCGAAGGCGATGTTCCTATGGAATCGGGGTGATTGGTTAACATATTGTATGTACCCCGAATATTGGTTCTTTTATTGTTGAGGGAATCCCAAAGCTCGGCAAAGAGTGAAAACCCGACCACCAGAGATAGAGTGCCCTGGAATCCCCAGAGACAAACTGGCCAAGGTCCGGCTACATCTTTATACTTGTAAAGGTTCAGGGAGTCATATAGGATGCGAATAACTGTTGCGGGATTAGAGACTCACACCCATTACAAGTTGATAAAGATTCAACCTACCGCCCGCGGTCTCGATCATCAGCATTACTAATTCGACAATAAGTAGCCAATATCTTCTTGGCCAGATTCTATGTGAGCGATAGACTTAATGGCTCGATACTTAGACAATCAACGTTGCTCACGCACCTGCACGTATGGTGCACCAAGACTACGAGGGGTGTTACAATTGCGCCAATGAAGACAGCAGCACGCTCCGAAATCCTTTCTCCGTGGAGAAGAATCGATGCTACCACAATACAGACCAGAGCGCTTATGACTAGTATTCGGTATGAGAGTTTCCGCAATATCAGTGGGACGACTCTCTTGGGCGGTCTTGTTGTACATGGCGAGATGGAGGAAGTCATTACTGGGAAGTCATGATCAAAACACTGTTCTTTTATACACTGGGATCGTCTTGCCGCCGAACCTTCTAAATGCTGATGGGCCCTCCTGTGGTCTCGGTTACCCGATCACATTGGATTTGATTCAAGGACTAGCTTCAGTCCCGCCCATGACCGCCCGTTGTTTCCCCTGCGCTCCCAAAGAAATATAGATCCCACAAGTTGGGAAACTTTTCAAAAGTTGAAGTGCCCATGATTATGATTCCCCCAAATCATGAAATGGCCTCTCGGCGAAATGCCACGGGTATAATGGTCGAGGACATTATTCCCTACTGTACACATCTTACAGGTTTTTTTCTGGTTGCTACATTGATTGACACTTCAATCTTCTACATTCGGGAGAGTGCTGACACGTTCCGTGACAAATGCATTGTACGTGAGACGTGAAAGTCTCCGCCCATCATTAGATAACTATACGAGAAGAAGCAACTTATCAACCCATCTGATGAATTGATAGAATGGATACCAGAGATCATAGCATCACCTCTTGCGAACACAGCATTCACCAGTTGACCGATTCACAGGAGTTATTTTCGTTGAAAATACAAGCCATCTATCATTGCTAGGCGAGCGCATCAAGAGTGTATTCGTACACCTTCCTCGTCAAATAGACAAACTTCATACAACTAACTAAAATGAACTAAGTACAAGAGACGAGTTTAGAAGGGGGAACAAAACAATGTTTAAAATTCGAAAAAAAAACTCGCTTCGTGGGTCAACCAACCAACCGTGGCAGTTCAGCGTTTAGCAGGTGGGTTACTCGGCTTCCAAGACCCTCCAAGGGAGCTAACGCCAAAGCTGCCGAAAGCAGCACCGGCGCTACCCGGCTGGTCAGACGTCGGAAACCCCGACAGGCGCGAGGGATTGCCTGCACTTGGAGGGGGAGCCTGGAATGAGGGCCGGAACCCAGTGGTAGGAACCGATTGGATCGAGAGGAATTTGTTGGGCTGAGGTCGATCCTCGGTGTTGTACTGATTTATGTGTTAGATCCATGGTCGGCGGTTAAAAAGGAACAAACAAGCGTGCCTGGAATTCGAGGCCAATCTGGTCGGCCTCTGACACGTCCAACAATTTCACCATCTTCTTTCCGATACCATTCAACTTTTCCACATCCTCCTTGCTCCTCGTCCACAGTTGGATCCGATCAACTTTGGTCCGCAAGCTGACCACAGCACCGCAAATCTCGTCCCCATCCTCCAGCTCCTCACCCACCAAAGCCATTGCCAACCAACTCCAGCACCGATCAAGCAGCTCCGGGTTATTCTTCATCGTCAGAACCCACTTTCCCCCATCAGCATTAGCAGGATCCTCCCACATGGGTTTGATACCCGTTTTGAAAAGATGATAATTGGAGTTCTTCTCGAGCTTGGAGGGCGGTTTGAGCCAGTTGAAGTACCTGCAGAATGCCTCGACAGTGTTGAACTCGCCGATAACGGTCAGGCCAGCTTCATAGTCCTGGGTATCGGGTGGATGGCTGCTATATGTATCAGAGGTCGCCGAGAGAGGGACCGCTGATGGAGGTGCGAAGGGAAATTTGGCTTTCGTATCATGGTATATGGTCCTGTGAGGCAAACGGATTAGTTACGTGGCCGGATCTATGAAGTGGATCGGGAGGCCTGGGTTCAGAAATGATGTATGAGATAGACGCACCAAGGAAACTGCAAGGGGTGCTCTGGTGCCTTCATTTGAAGACCAGGTGTCTTCGGATCCTCAATCATAGGGGGTTCGGGTGGTTTTGAAGTGCCATCTATGCTGAGGTGTCGTGTCTTGACGAGGCGAGCAGTGATAGCATCGAGACTGGGTATGTTCTTGTACCCGACCTTGACTCGCCCCTTCTCAGTAGCGACGTTCTCCTGGTTGAGTTTCTCGAGTCTGTCCGAGGTGAGGGGGTCCCCGCCGCTCTCAGCGATGGGCGTGTCGGCCTGAGGAGAAGTGGATAAGGCTGATGGCGAAGCAGAGCGGGTGTTGGGCGCGTTGACAGCAGTGGAGTCGTTGGTGGATGCTGTAGTGGCGAGTGAGGTAGACGAGCCTGTTCGCAGAGCATGGGCAGCCAGGCGAGGACGGGGGGCGGTGGGGGGCGTGCCGTTGGAGTCCTTGTTGAGAGCGATGCGGGCAGCGAGCTTCTCAAGGGGCGGGAGGCGGGGGAGTTTTGCAGCGGCGGCGGGATCCTTGGCGGGTACGGTGGGAGTAGCGTCGGGGGAGGCCATGGATGGTGGTGGGCGGTGGAGAGAGGGCCAGGCACTGCCATTTGGTCTCCTCAAGATCTATTCATCACGCGCTTAGGATCCTTGCAGCAAATGGGCATCTCGGCCTCTGCAGGATTCGACCCCATCGCCGACCTCGTCGATCTCAAAGACAAGGTTATCATTGTTACGGGCGGCAAGTACGGCTACTCCTCACACGCACGACGGTTTCACTTGCAAACTGACCCCCTTGTATCTAAGCGCTGGCATCGGTTTTGCGACTGTCCAACATCTGGCCCGTGCAGGTGCCAAGGTCTACCTGGGAGCCAGAAACGAATCTCGCGCAACAGAGGCCCTTGCCCGGTTGGAGGCAGAAGGACTCACTAACGTGCATTGGCTCAAGTTGGACCTCGATGATCCTAGGGATGCCAAGCAGAGCGCCAAAGAGTTTCTGAGGAAAGAAGAAAGGTTGGATGTGCTTGGTGAGCCGTTGGACCAACTCCGAAATTCACTCCCCTCTGTCACTTCTGACATTCGTCTAGTGAACAATGCTGGCTTGTAATTCCAAGGTCTCTTTTCACTTCAATACAAGCTCATCGGTTGGCAGGCTCTCCGGTCCCTTCGAGATTGGAAAGCATGGTGCGCTTCTCCATACACCATCTCACCGTATCCTACGTATCACTCCACAAATATAGGCGTCGCAACCATGACCATCGTCAAGTGAGCCAGTCCACACTTACGAAAGTCCCGAAATCTAATCCGCGAACAAACAGCTACATCAGCCCCTTTGTCTTTACTGAAACACTACTTCCCCTCCTCCAAAAAACCGCTCAGGAACCCAACTCAGACGTTCGCATCGTGAATGTACGGTCGACCAACCACAGTCTCGACCTCGCTCACCAACTGAACGATCTAGCTAAGCTCAATAACCCACAAAATGACACCCGAGCCCTTCCGAATCAAGGACATTGAAGATTTTAATGTCCAATACACAGGTCATCTCCTTTCCGGCTTCAAACGCTATGGTACGCGTATCCCGTTAAGAAATGCGCCGCGCACACAACTAACCGCATGAAATTAGCACACACAAAACTTCTTGTGCTCCTCTGGTCCACAGCCCTCCAACGTCGTCTCCTCTCTCCCAATCCAAGTACCGGCAACCCTATAACAGTTATTGCCGTGCATCCCGGCCAGGTCGACACGTTCTCACATAAATCCCCTTGGCTAAAATATTTTTCATGGATCTCTACGATATTCGCCATACCCGTCTCTGAAGGCGCTTACAACTCGGTTTTTGCCGCTGCCGGTAAGAAAGTGAGAGAAAGTAGGGAGGCGTATCAAGGCGCATATTTGGAGGGGAAGCCGGTTGGAACAAAGGCCGTACCCAGCACGATTGCAAGGAATGATGAGCTTGTGAGGGAGTTGGAGGAGACTACGAGGAGGTTTTTGGATAGAATAGAACTATGAGCTTTTTAGCGCACGACTTTTGACACCCCTTAGCTTTCTACTTTCATTCGCTACATATCCATTCTCTCATCTTACGGTCAAGTAATTCACGGAGAAATGGTCACTGCAGATCAAGGTAAATTACAAAAGGTGTTTTCACTCGCTTTGGAGAACATACTGCGCATACATATGTCGGTATCTACGTTTATTTGACTACAAGGGCGGTGTGTCGACGAAGCAAAGTGTCATCCAATCAGCAGTATATCTTTCAGGTGCCCCCTCGTTCGTTTCCTCCGCAATCTTCCTAATCCTTGCAATCTCTTCCTCACTAAGCTTAATATTGACTGCACCAAGATTCTCTTTGAGATACTAGAGCCACGGGTAAGGGTGATGAGTAATAGTGCACCAACTAATCGACTCACCTTGATCTTTTTCGTTCCCGGAATTGGAATAAAATCTTTGCCCTGGGCAAGAACCCATGCAAGAGCAACCTGGCCAGGCGCTGCATTATGTTTCTTTGCAATCGCTGCCACTTCGTCGACAACTTTCAAGATCCTCGGGAAGTTTTCTTTGCTGAATCTGAAAATGTGTTTAATACCATCGAATTCGAATATTGACAACCCTTGGTGTATGAACGAACCTCGGAAGGAATCTCCTGGCATCGTCGGGCTCAAAATCATCGGGGGACTTGTATTGGCCCGTAAGCAGACCTCTTCCAAGGGGCGAATAAGCGATAACAGCAACTCCAAGTTCCCTGCAGGTCTTCAGTAGACCAATCTTCTCATCCTCGATGTCAAGTGTAAAGGGGGAATATTCAACCTGGACTGCGGCAATCGGATGAACGGCGTGAGCCCTGCGGAGTGTGGCCGACGAGATTTCTGATAAGCCGAGGTAGCGGACCTTGCCTTCCCTATCAAGGCTGTAAGTCTCTCGACGCAGGGATGGGAGACAAATTCATTTACTTGACTAGTTCCGCCATTGCGCCTACGGTAAGCTAGCATAAAAGGAAAATCAGCAACACTCGTTGGGAGAGTCGGAAGGGTATGTACCTCAATCGGAACCAGGGGATCCGCGCGCTATCCACCAGATGTGAACACAATCATCAAGCGACAAAATGATCCGACATACATGGAGGTAGTAGAGGTCAATTACATCAATACCTAGTCGGCTCATGTTCTTCTCGCAGGCCGATTTGACGTATTCAGGAGTTCCGTTGGGTGATCTGCTCACCCCATCCATGGCGCAACCGAATTTCGTAGCCAGGAATATCTGGTTGCGTTTTCCCGTTCGCTTGAACCTGGAAGGGGTGGGGTAGACTTGTTGTCAGAATTGCCCTATGGGTTTATTCCACGCCATGCACATACCATTTTCCAACTAGATCTTCAGAGTCACCATAAACATCGGAAGTGTCCCAGTTAGTCCAGCCATCTTCTACAGCCGCGTCCAGAAACTGCATAGGGCACGGACCACATCAGCTTTAGTGAACGGACTGCCTCTACGGGGCGTCATAGGCGACCAACCTTGAACCTCTCCTCATCGCTTCCCACCTGGCCGTAGAAAGTAGACAAGCCCATCAGCCCCAGACCCATCTCGGCGACATCGTCGTTGCCGATTTTCCTAGTGGGCATTTTCGCCATGGCTTGTTGCTCGTGAATGCTCTTTGTCTCTGAATAGAAGGTGTTATAAGAGGATACCAGATGGTGGTGTACCCGGGTTTTCGAGGGAATGTGAAGCCTGTCAGTCTAGCTGACTTAAGTACGCAAGCTCGAGTCTTGTATTGATAATCTGTATGTCATAAGCCGGCGATGTCAGCGATGCGTCCTCTAAAAATGGCGGCCTCCTATCACCAATCGAGCTAGTCTTATCATCTTATGATTCTATTCAGAGTACCTCACCTTCTGGAGCTATCATTCCACGCGCTGATTTCGAGGAGTGATGGATAAACGCGCGGGAACAAACTGGAGCATTGAAGGCAAAAACCTCGTCCGTAAACTGCTCAAAAGATATGTAAGTGGATATGATTGTATACATATAACGGTACTAAATACTGTAACTTGAATCGATGCTTCATGCACTCCACCACTTTTGAGCTATAAACTACGCACAGTTGTTCGCGGCGTCTACTGACGGGGGTAGCCACTCCGCATTTGGCGCAATAATTCTGGCATGACACAATTTCCCACGTCCTTGTCTCCCCTTTAGTTTCCGCTCTTGTCAACAATCGATGATCGATGATCTTCATCTTCTATCCTGTCGTAAATTCATATTTTGAGATCAAGACGTGCCCTTGGGCGTAGCTATATTCGCGTACGGAAACCACCACCGCTCTCCAGCAAATGCTCGTTTAAATATCTAATGCAGGAGGAAATACGACACCTCGAACTTCAAACCGCGTTCTTCGGATCCGATAGTAGTTCCTACGCATCAATCATTAATATGGTCTTGGTGCACATGCAACAAACAGAGGCTACTTGGTTTTTATTCGGGACGCGGTATCCCATTGCGGCCCAGTCCATTCAATGTAAAAGTAGACACCGCCCCGCACTCGGCTCCGCACCATCGAATGTTTTTTCCGACATCTGCCTTGTTTTATGTTGGACCTGCGCACCATCACGGCCGAGGAGATGACAAGGACTAACGGAACATTCCGGTTTATAGGACTTCTTCGATACCTGTACACTACACTCTTCTTGAAGTCAATTCACAAAAGGAGATAGCTAAAGTGGATTAGTTTAGTCAAAGACAAGCCCAATATCATAACATTTTGTCAAGCCGTTGTCCCAGAAACTGTCGACCAAAAAAATGAGGGCCATCAATTTGGCAGCAGGTCAAAGATTAATAGGACAGACATGAAAAAATACGGAAATGACCATTTGTGAAAGTCAGGGCGACAGGATCTGATTCAAAAATATCAAGCGATTTTTATTGTGTGCAGTAAAATAAATAATACATACCAAGAATATTTTCCCTGATAACCACAAACGGCACCAGCCCAACCCGACGGGGAAGAGATGTTTTATCAACCGCTCATGGTAGTATTTTTGACGATTCAATTGATCGACTATTATTCAACGGATCTAATCATACTTTACAACGGCGGCGTATCTGCAAAGCAAAGTCCGGCCCCACGGGCAGTTGTCCTACTATATTGCCCGATATTGGAGTCTTCGGCAATTTTCCTGATCTTCGCAACCTCTTCCTGATCCAACTCAATATTTATCCCAGCAAGGTTCTCTCTGAGATACTAGAAAACGGTCGGCGGTATACTGGTAGCACAGGTAAATTAGCGAACCTTGATCTTTTTCGTTCCAGGGATCGGAATGATATCTTTGCCTTGAGCAAGAACCCATGCGAGAGCAACTTGACTAGCAGTTGCGTTGTGCTTCTTGCCGATCTCTCCCAATCCATCAGCAACTTCCAAAACTTTTGGAAAATTCTCTTTGCTAAATCTAAATTCGAGGCTAAGAGCGAGGACAGTTGTATCAAATTTCGGACGGACCTCGGGATTGTTCTCCTGATGTCGTCTGGCTCGAAGTCATCAGGAGATTTATATTGACCAGTGATCAGCCCTCTTCCTAGGGGAGAATAAGTGACAATAGCAACTCCTAGTTCTCGGCAAGTCTTCAGCAAACCAATTTTCTCATCCTCGATATCAAGTGTGAAAGGGGAATACTCTATCTGGACTGCGGCAATGGGGTGAACAGCATGAGCCCTGCGGAGGGTGGCTGACGAAACCTCTGATAGTCCAAGGTAGCGGACCTTGCCTGCCCTGGAACATTCATAAGTTAATTAACGTAACATGAGCATGAGAACTGAGCTTATTAACTTGACCAGTTCTGCCATCGCGCCAACAGTTATCTAGTATAAGGGTGTAAGCTGACGGTTCTTAGTGAACGTGCTGGAAGATACATGCCTCAATGGGAATTGTTTGGTCCACTCGCTATTCTCGAGGATATGGGCAGCGCATAGAGTGATAGAAGAAAATAACTTACGTGGAGGTAATAAAGGTCAATTACATCGATACATAGTCTCTTCAACGACTTGTCACATGCGGATTTGACGTATTCCGGAGTTCCGTTGGGTGACCTACTCCCATCCGTAGTGCAGCCAAATTTTGTAGCCAGAAATATCTTTTTGCGATTTCCTGTACGCTTAAGCCTGGAGAGCATATTCATTGACAGGATGCCCATATTTTTATTTTATCCATTTACACACCATTTACCAACCAGATCTTCGGAGTCACCATAAATATCGGAAGAGTCCCAGTTGGTCCACCCGTCTTCGAAAGCAGCATCCAAAAACTGGGAGGAGACACCGGTCAGATGACCTTGAGGTTATGGTCCCAGCATGAATTTTGCACTGACTTTGAACCTCTGCTCATCGCTCTCTACTTGTCCATAGAAGGCAGATAATCCCATTAATCCCAGACCCATTCCGGCGACATCATCAGTCCCGATTTTCCTGGTAGGCATGGATGGCATGATTGTTGTGTGGTGGGGCGTTGAGCGTAATTATTGGGATCGGACGTCAAGGGACTGACTGGAACCTAAGTAATGAATAGGCTATCGTGTGTTTGGCCACTTAAATATGCAATTCCATCGTATCCTAAAAATAGTGGTGCCGAACGCACACGTACTACACCGGCTTAGTCAACTTAGTCACTATATTATATCCCGGCTTCCTTTTAGGATGGCTGTTTCATGTGCTAGTGCCCGGCACGATGATAAAAAGCCGGCTACGGCCTGTTTTTCGATGAAGGAGCCTGAAAGTCTTATTTTAACCCGGGTCTTCGCTGCTGCAGAACACGGTTCAATACTCCGTATTTAGTGATGAACATTGATTCTTGTAGAAAGATTCCAAGGATATGTGTCCGATTCGCCGGAAAGGACGACTCCCCAGCGGTGGTCTAGAGCTCGGGTCCAGAACACCAACGGGCCTCAGGCAGCGATCACCGAATGGCAGAACGAGTCACCCTGTCTGTGAAGGCATCAGAGCTCATTCGGCCTGGCCGGCAATCAGAGATATACAACTAGGAGTCATCAGGAAAGAGAACTACAGAATGGGGAGAATGAGTTAAGGGCGACCAGGCCTTGTAGTCTATCCCTCCCTCACAATGTGACTAAGTAGCGAAGGTTCTCGCCCCATGAGGTAAAAAATAATGTACAAAACTTATTTTTTTCATAGTACTACACAATTCAAGAGGAAGGAGCTAACTACGCTTAATTGATGATGTGGCCAGGAAAATACAGAGGTTCCTCAAGCAACAACCTCAGTCAGCAGATCTGCTGGCCACTTAGGTACATCCGTTCCATTGGGCCTTGACCCAACATTATATCCCAGCTTCGTCCCATCATCATCGAACTGGAGAATTGGCTTGATAGTCTTCACACTGACCCCTAATGCCCGATTCTCCCTCACTTCAAAGTATTTATGATCAAATATTGGTGTTTTGTGGTCAAGGAGCATCTTAAGAGCCACTGGGATGCTAATCCCCATGTTGTCGGTGTGTTTCCAGACGAACCGGCCATACTTTGTCCACCATACACACCCTCATATTATCGAAAGGTACAATATATATGTCAGTAATGCACGAAGCACATGCACACTTAGGGCTGGGCTGGAAATTATGATCTCATTAACAATTCTCTATTGGGCACTCATACTTGCACCTGTATGAATTCAACTACTCGATACTTTCGGTAGTTGGGATGTTAAATCTTGTTGACCCAAAATCCTCGCCCCATGAGTTATAAAAAAATGTACAAAAAATCTTTTTCACAATACTACACAATTGAGGAAGGAGCTAACTACGCTAAACCAACGATCACTGGGAAAACGCAGGGGCTCTTCAAGCAACAACCTCAGTCAGCAGATCTACCGGCCACATTTCTGTAATAAAATGTTATAAATTTATGAGCCCGGTCAAGCACGAAACAGGCAATCACCTTTTTATACACAGTATCTAATGAGTCAAGATCTAAAAGAAAGAAAGATTTGGAGTTGTCATATTGAGAAAGCAAGAGTGACCCACAGGCCCGTGTTGGACATACTAAATGGGCTTTCAAACCACATCATCCCAACTGTTGCTCCCTGCCTCCATACATTTGCACCAGCTCATCAGATTCTGCAGATGTCCTCTCTGAACGTCTGTGTAGGGCAAAGCCGGGAGGTGATTTCTCAACTTCAGCCTTGTCGATATCGAGCAAATGCTCTCGAAGAAGTGCTACAACTCGAGCTTGTTCCTCGGCAGAGATCTTTAAATCATGAGTAATAAACCCTTGCCGCCTCTGGAAGATGTGAATCAATCCATATATAGACAGTGGTTTTACCCCTGGTATTTCCCGAGATAGATGAGATGTTATTGTACGTGAATAGCAAGTTACATAATACAACGCACCAAAAAGAACAAGCAGCAAGGTACTCCCAAATATCATTGCAAAGACACCATTGAGAGAGGTCCAAATACCACCCATAAGGGCGAGACCGCTCAGTACAGAATGTTCCACATATTCTTGCTCAGCCGCAAATTCAAGGGGGTTAAAAGGTGGAGCCAATCGCAGTGTAGCAGTTATGTTATTATCTGGGTCTATGGGAGACGGATCTGGTGCGAGAGATGGTATATCTGCAATATAGAATCGATTTAGGGACTGGTAGGGATCCGAGTTGCATTTAGTGATGAGGAACTTTGCTTGAACTCAAATCAATCACCTTCTGTATTCCGAGAGCAGCAATTCCCGACCTCGCAATTTTCTCTTTGATGGAAAACTTGGGATGTCCAAACAGGTGCATTCCCGGCACGAGCATCGCGGGTGACGTATTTGAAACAATATCCTGCACAGAATCCGAAATACCCAAAAAAATAAAGGCATATTTATGGTAGGTTTCCATGGTTTCAAATGTGCTGTAGTCAATGGTGATGAGGAGTTCCACTGGCATTATATATCCTCGCAGATCAACGGAACAGGAGATGACAATGAAGATATCCCATGCAGGAGTATATCCTACCCCTGTGATATCGTCAAACTCGGGCTGACCGCAGTCCATACCTGGTGATTCAGGTCAAGCTCTCATCAGGTTGTGAGAAAAGAAAGAAAGACTCACCGATGGTCCCTATCTGACTCACATTCACGGAGGAAAGGAAGCGTTTTCCTAATTTTTCCTTTGTTACATCTTCATCCCCAGGTATAACTGGTTGACTGAACATCTATGAATCTGTATTGATTTCCCCTCTATCTGAACAAGGAAATCGAACTCACTGCTGCTATTTTCAGGGAACCAAAGAGTGGAATACTGTCCGACCGTGATGATATATATCGAGTTTTAGCGAGAACGGCATCCATTTGCTCGATCGGCTCCACAACCAAGACATAAATTGCGGATCCAAGTAGAGCAAGAGATAATAAGCCAGCAAAACAACCTCGGATTAATCGTATGATCAAGATATCTGTGCTGAGCTGCGGTGAATATAACTTCTGAGAAATCTGGTGGACAGACACACCGGAACCGTTCCTTAAAAATATATTTTCCAAAGACAAACTTTGATCTCGAAACCCTTATGGAACCAGAGTGATTTGCTAACATATTGTATGTGTCCCAAACATTTGGCTTTTTATCATACAGCCAATCCCAGAGCTCAGCAAGCAACGAAAACCCAACCATCAGGAATAGAGTGCCCAGGGATCCCCCGAAACAAATCGCCCAAGCTTGGCTGTCTAAAGGAAGATTAAAGGACCGGAATAGAAACTGAAAAACTGCTGCGTGGTTAGAGGCCCATACCCTTAGTATGTTGACAAAGGCTCAGCATACCTCCTACGGTCTCCACTAGCAGCAATAACAATTCGAAGATAAATAACCAATATCTTCTTGGCCAGATTCTATATGAGTGATTGATTGGATGATTATTATTCGGAGGATCAACATTGTGCACGTACCTAAATGTGTGATGCACTAAGATTACAATAGATATCACAATTTCACCAATGTAGACTTGTTCAAGTACCGGGAGGGAATCCCCAATGTCTTTCCGAGATGATGAGCGAAAAAATTGGCTACCGGTTATCGTGTAGTATCGAACTGATGCTGTCGCAATGCACACCAGAGCGCTTATGACTAGCACTCGGTATGCGAGTTTCCGCAATATCAGCGGGACGAGTCTCTTGGACGGTGTTGTGCGTAGCGGGATGGAAGAAGTCATTACCAGAATCCGCAACCAAAGCATTGTTCTTTTATACATTGTATCATGTTGCCATGAAAATCCTAGATCTTGACAACGAACCCTATGACCTGTCAGTCAGCCTAATAATACAAGAGCTGATTGAAGAACACTGACCCTGACAATTGGCGTTTCTCCTACGCTCCCAACGATACCTATTCTTAATAATTCAGACACCAGCTAAAGGCTGTACAGCTAGGTTTCCTCGCAGGGCAGAAGGAAATGGGAGCTGAGCCATATGTACAGGCTCCGCAGACTTACGCTGGGCACCACCTGCTCCACAATTTCCAGCATCAGAATCAGAATCAGAATTGTAGCATGCTATGCATCAGCTGTGCATACTGGGTACCTGGGCATGATGCAGTTGTGATGGACCCCCGTTCACCCGTAGTAGACTGTGGAGAACGGAATTCGGCTGTACACGAAATCCGTTCTCACTAATTAGTTATTTATTTCACACACTCCTGAGTATTTAAGTAGCTACTTTTGTACTTAGATACTCAGCTCCTCACGACGAGGATGTCTCCGCTATTGTACGAGCCATGGCGTGACGATTCGAAAGTCTCGGAAGATTAGTTTCCTTTCTCTCAATTTCTTTCTCTCTCTCTCTCTCTCTCTCTCTCTCACACACACACACACACACACACACACACACATCCACACACACACTCTCTCGAGGTCCCCACGCAATTGTAGCCGAGATTCACTCTCTTCAAGACGTTATACCATCCTGTACATTCTTTGAATACTTTACAAGATCATTGCTTTGATTATCAACTCAATTTCTACATGTTGAGGAATGTGCCGGTATATTTTTACGGCAGGCGCATCGTCCAAAAATGTGTTCCGAGACGTGGCAACATCAGAAGATCCTGCGTAATACACCAGACGCATCAATTTACTTACCTATGTAATGTATTGATAAATGGTTTTTTTATTATTAGAGTTTCATCACCATCATGGTCATTTCTCGTACTGGAGATCCTGATTGCCTACATTACCAGAAACCGCGACACTGATTCTTGCGAATACAAATTTTGCCGGCTTATGAGTCATCCAAAACTCACAGGTATTTTGTTCTCAACTACTCTCCGATCCGTCGTGGCTTATGTTGCATGTCAAGACCAGGATATTTTGTTGAATATAAGAGAAAAACTGCAAACATTATTGATTATGGTCCCTGTGTTGAGAGTCGCAAAGGATAATCGTAAGAATGGGGTGGGCGGCCAAGGTAAGTCAAAAACAGCTAGAAAGCGAGATGGGGTTTCCATATAGTTGATGAGAAAGTGTGAACTATTGTCGAATAATCAGTGTCACGTCGTTTCGTGGACAACTGAGTGTGTCTACATATATAATCCTCTTTTAATCAGGAAAAAACAAGGACTGTACAGTTCTGAAATAAAACGGAACACCGACATGGAGAATGTGAAATACATGCCGGTGTGTGGTTGGTGACCACTTTTCGCTTATGTAACATAGCAATGACAGATTCGGCGTCATCTGTCGCGCCTCACCAACATGAACCATGTCCAATTCCTGAGTCCAGGTTAACAAGGGCCCTGCATAAGCGATACGGTGATAATCAAACATCATCCATATCAAGAAGGGGCCAAATGGGAGATAAAATCATCGAAAACTATGGTAGTAAATTTCATAGTAAACTTGCGAGCCTATTATTGCGAGGGTCATACGGTAGAAGGCAAAACGGGATGACATCTGAGAAGGGTTCCAAAATATACCGCTACTTCTACCGCATCACCCGCTACGCTTCATTAAGGTCACCTTTAAGGTGTCAGATTGGAGTATTCAATTAGTCTCATAGACTCCAAAATACAAATATGAATTATGTGTCTACATTCAATCAGACTTTGTACCCAATGACAAGCCCAGTTGTACTTCAATGTTATAAAACTTCTCTCCTCTGTTAGAATTTCATAGTGGTACATACATGATGAATCCTACCCCTGCCGTAATATTTGAGTTAGAATCAGGAAGGGAAATGATAAAAATCAACTGCTTCACTTTTGTGTAGCATTACTGTAACGCCCACATAGCGGGGTGTAACGCCTGTGTAGCGGGTACGTAGCGGGCATGTAGCGGGTGTATAGCAGGTAGTAGCGGGTGCGTAGCGGGTGACAATGGGTATATAGTGGGTATGTGGCGGCACCATAGTAGCGTGATAGCAGGTACATGGCAGTAGCTTGGTGGGGCCACAAATAATATTGGGGGTTTGTGTTGATCTAAACCAAATATCCAACTGAACTGCTAACAAACTCAGAGTAGAGGCTCTACATTGATATTTGTAGGGCAACTAAGTGTTCAAAATAGAACTGATTGCTGCCTGCCGTTGGTCACTACGAGTGCCAGTAGGCAGGCTGTTGAAAAAACATATGGACAGTGTGTGGTGAAGGTGTAGCAATGGCCGTGGCTCCACATAGCAATTATGTAGCGACACTGTAGCGCTAGGGTGCGGTAGCGGTAGCGGTAAATTATCGATACCCCATCTGAGGGACAAGTCAATAAGCCTAAGAAACTTGTAGCAGACCGAGTGAGCTGAGGACTGAAATTGAGCTCAAATGGGAGCGCCTCTAAGAAGGACCTTCTATAACGCAGCACTCAGATAGCCGCTGAATACTGAGTCATCGTCCTATATGTTAATAATAGAACAAGGAGGATTACTCGTTATGGACCGAGAATGTCTGATAATACACGTCGCATTTGAATGAGCAATCCACATCGCCATTTGGGATGTGCCAAGCAAACTGCATCAGCCCACCTGTTATTTCCTGTCTTCATAGATCTTTCCCGCTCAGCCAGGCCAGCAACCAGAAATATACAACCAGGAGCCATCAGGAAAGAGAACCATAGAATACCGAGAATGGAATAAAGGCGACAAGACCTTGTAGCCTATCTCTCACAATGTGCCTACTTAAAGTCCTCGCCCCATGAGTGATAAATGATGTACAGGCGTTTATTTCATAGTACTATACAATTCAAAAGCTAACTACGCTTAATCAATGATGTGGCCAGGAAAATGCCAAGGCTCTTCAAGCAACAACTTCAGTCAGCAGATCTACTGGCCACTTAGGTGCATCCGTCCCATTGGGCCTTGACCCAACATTATATCCCAACTTCGTCCCATCATCATCGAACTGGAGAATTGGCTTGATAGTCTTCACACTGACCCCTAATGCCCGATTCTCCCTCACTTCAAAGTATTTATGATCAAATATTGGTGTTTTGTGGTCAAGGAGCATCTTAAGAGCCACTGGGATGCTAATCCCCATGTTGTCGGTGTGTTTCCAGACGAACCGGCCATACTTTGTCCAGAGCTCATCCCAGATTTCTTTCGGATACTCACCACAGGAGGCTACAAGCCATTGCGAGTAATAGTTGAGCGCAACCTGCGAGGTAATGTGAGAGGAGGAATAGGTAGTTGGGAATCAGAAAGTTTACATCAACAACATATGATCCTCCCTTTTCGCCCTTTTCAATAAGAGCCTGAAGGACGCCCACTGCACCGGCAACTCCCGTACTGCAGAAATAGTGAACTAGGTAGTTACATGTGCAGATATAGACTGCTTACCAGAAGTCCGAATTGGGGAAGACGGGTATGACAGGTTCATTAAGACCCATCGCTTGGCCAAACTTTAGGGCGACGCCTGTACACTGCAAGGAAACATGAGGTTAAGATATCATCTACACCATCTCGACGTACAGCGTCGCTGATCTGTTGCCAGCCCGAGCGGTGTGCCCATGGTCCATTCCATCCCTATCTAAATGAGTTTGGTTAACGACAAGGGGATCTGAGTATACCCACATAGCAATTCTCATGCACGTATATAATCCCCTTCTCCCTTTCCTTGACCATCTCCAAAATATCCTCCTTTCCAAACCCCCACTTCTCCATGACATGCGGACGATAACCATCGATGACGATATCCGCCTCCATAATTAAACTTTTCAACTGATCCCTATCCTCTGTTTTCCTTAAATCCAAATACGAATTCCACTTACCCCACCCCAAATCCAGCTGTAGCCTTGACATGTCTGTCACATGGGGCGCGGTAACCCGCATGACGCTTGCACCCATCTCCGCAAGCTCGCGTACCAAAGTCGGCGACGCAATGATGCGTGTTAAATCGACGATCTTGACCCCGAAAAGCGGACGGGTGGGCGTAGTATGGCCAGGAACAACACCCCACCATGTCGGGGGTTGTTTCGGATTTGGGTAGTGATGAACCTCGTATAAGCCGACGTGAGCATTAGCTTTAGCGTGTTCAGTTGCACGGTACTCGTCGACGGAATAGCAAATGGTGCCGGCTTGGCGAGCCTGATCGTTCATGAGTGAGTCCAAGTCTTGGGCATTGTGGGTTGAGACTGTCTGAGCTATGGTATTGCATGCAGCTTGGAAGGATGGAAGTGTCAGGAATTGTTGGCTGTCAATCCCGAGGGCTTTTTGCGTTGGTTTGGGGTCAAGACTACCTAGAAGGATATTAGGACCATGAATATTGACGAGCGTCGATAACGCACCGTGGAGGTGGTAATATCTTCCATCTGCGACCTTGTAGATATTGGTAGTAGCGAGGTCGATAAGCGGGGTT
Organism: Lepiota venenata; assembly: GCA_004296355.1. NCBI lineage: Eukaryota > Fungi > Basidiomycota > Agaricomycetes > Agaricales > Agaricaceae > Lepiota > Lepiota venenata. Next base: position 219,748 of record RCFS01000030.1, read on the forward strand.
GAAGCTTCCATGACCCGATGGATATCGCGGTTGGGAAAGTACTTCTCGTAAACCTGGCTGTTTCCTCCTAACCCAACAGGGATATTCTCGCCTTCAGGATCAACCGCGAGCCACGGGTGTGCCGGCGACATGATAAATAATGGAGCATGGTCTCTGAAGAAGTGTGGATCTGTAAACCATTACATCACACGATAGACTATGCGTACGTGTCAACGTGAATCCTTTGGTAAGGAACTCCGTATTTTCTATGTAGCAAGACGCTCAGCATAGCGCCCTGGAAGGCTTTGATTGCTGAGATACTCTCTCCGAATCGCCAGTTATTGGGAAGGAAGGGCAGTTTAGAACCAGTAAAAGAAATACGTTTCGCCGCCTCTTCTATACCCTGAGGAAGAGAGGGCTGATGTAGGGGATTGCGCAATATGCCATCCCATAGGATCCTTTTCGATTCCTCGGGGACGGAATAGGTGCTGGGGGGGGACATGGGTGGAGGGAAGAACGAAGCTGCGAACAGACCACTTTCATGTGAGGGGTTGAGCCTGAGTCAGCCAGGGCTTCCTTATTCTGTGAGGGACTTCCCTGTGATTTGAGACCCGTCGCCGGGGTGATTATGGGAAATGCTCCCAAGTGGAGTTTGCAAATCGGGCGCTCGCTACTCTATATTCAGCGCTCAGCGTTCAGTGTTTGACAGCCACTTTGTGCCCTCCCCTTGCTACTTCCGATGTGCCACACTTTGATACGACTCGAAGCAACTTGGGTGATGGCGCAAAGTCTAAAGATCACATATCATCGGCAAATTCCCCATTTGATTGCATGACATTATCAGCTAAATCCTTTGCAATGTCGAAATATATTGCAGACCATTATCCATGACTTCAAACTTGAAATATCGAAACAGGTAGTTCGGAATGAGCAATATATTTCTGGCCACTGCAATATTTTCGATATTGCGGCACATTGCCGAACATTGCAAGGCATCACCAAGTTCTCCCCCAAAAAAGGACCCAGTATAGAAAGCACTGGTTACGGATAATGGTGGGCATATGGTGGCTTACTGATTTAAGTCAGACAGTCTACGGCACCGAGGGCCGTCACGGTTGGAAGGAGATTCGTGTCCAAGTCGGTATTGAGCTCGGCGGATTCCGGAGCAGGATAGGGGGCGGCGCGTGAACGATTGGTTGGGTATGACAGCTGAACGGTGGAGGCTGGTGAACCGGAATATGGACAGTTGGTCTCCGCTACTCTACAGGCTATATGCGCTGGTGGAATGGATTCGCAACTCAGATATATCTCTACCTCGCTCCTCTCCTTTTCTTGCTTCTTTTCTTTTCTTTCCATTTTATTAATCTTCTCGATCGTCAATTTCTTCGCCTCCAGCGTTAGGGACTCATCGTAGAACATGGAGTTGAATGGAAAGATGGTATCCACTGGAAGGAAGAGATGACCTCTGTCTTCAGGAGTCGATAAGAGCGAAATGTGTTGCAAAACCCATAATATGAAATAACATAGGCCAGGACGAGGATGATACAGAGAAGGGCGAGCACTGTGACTACGACACTGTGCCATCTGCTTTCGCCTTGTGCTTCCGCTTTTTGGCGCGCGCCTTGGCCGACTTTGATAGTCTTCGAGCCCCGGGTGGCTGATATCTATCCAGTATTGCCAAAAAATAAATATAAAAAGTCGCAAGTAACGACAAAGACACTCACGAAGCAACATTATCAAGCTCTGGTATTCGCTCGAGAGACAGCGTAATTCGGAGATAGGGGGTCTGCTTGAGCTTAACACTGATAAGCCGATCAGTAACTCAAAAAGAGCGCAGTGAATTGCGAGGGCACGTACTGATTCTTTCCTTCTAGCGCATACACTATCTCCTCCTCCGCGTCGTCAGCCCCACCATACCCGAGATCCTCTAGGATACCGAGTTCGTTGTACTGATGAAGTCCTGTGAGGCGAGGAGAATGCTTTGCGTGAAGGAGTTTGAGATATTCGCGTTTTATGATCTCAACCACAGAGATGAGACGAGGAACGACAAGAGTCGCGCTGCGGAGGTCGCCTGTTGCCTGGTCTGGAGGCTGACTGGGAAGGGTGTGAAGTACAAGAGGTTGTCCCTCATTTTCCTGCGAAGATGAGCACTAAGTATACATGAATAATCAAACACATACCTCGAAGAATTTGAGCGCAAACGCGACGAATGATTTTATCTTTCCAGATGAAGTAATTCGCAGCTGTTGTGGTTGACCGGCATTTTGGGACATTGGGGAAGACGCGTGACGGACGCGTGACAAGGTACTTATGCTGGTCACGAATCGGAGCGAAGTGGACTACACTATCAGTAAGGTCCATCACCCCATTCAAACGTCTTGAGGCATCCAGTTAGAACTTGATTGCTATTATAACAACGATGTGGCTGAATGAAGCTCCACAGACAAATATTGGGAACGGAGGGGGAAGAAAGCGAGGAAAGTTTCAATCTTTGGCGTAGTACAGTACATATCTAGCCCAATACATCCAGAGTCATAAGGTCCGTCACCTATTCGAACATTTGAGGTGTCTGATTGGAATTTTATTATTCTTATTATTATAACAGCGATATGCTTGAACATAAGCTCCACCGAATCCCGATACGTATTGGGAACGGAAGGAGGATAAAAGTGGTGGAAGCTTCAAAATTTGGCATACATATCTGGTGTAATACCCAGGCGTCAAATATCATACAGTAAACACAAAATCCTCTTGGCGCAAGTGTTTACATCAACGCCATGCCCAGAGTTTTCTTGTCCGAGTATCATATACTTTCTGAGTACAAACCTACTCTTCTCATTTAGGATGTTCAGAATCATTATATAACAAATAATTGCCAACGCCGGCACAATTTTTTTCAATCACCAATGTCACCTCATAGAGAGGCTTGCAGTATTTTTTTGTCAAAATATGATTCTTTGAGCTGTGTCGCAAGACAACTTGTCGCCTCACCTCAAGATAGAATCATAGGGGCGGCGTGTCCGCAAAGGTACTTGCCATCACAGCCGGACTATATCGGCCCACTTGCCCAACATCCGAGTCTTCCGCTAACTTTCTAACTCTCGCAACTTCTTCCTCATTCAGCTTGACGTCAATTGCGGCAAGGTTTTCTCTGAGATACTAAACCACATATATCAGATTATGAATGGTTGAGAGGCAATCAAGGATAATGCACCTTGAGTACCTTCGTTCCCGGGATCGGAATAATATCCTTGCCCTGTGCAAGCATCCACGCAAGAGTAACTTGGCTAGCCGTCGCATTATGTTTCTTGCCAATCTCCGTCAGTCCATCCACAACCTCCAACATCTTCGGGAAATTTTCTTTGCTGAATCTAAAGGTCGAGACTTAGCATGATGACAGCGGCTTACTCCCGATGAACGGACCTGGGAAGACTCCTCCTAAAGTCATCCGCCTCAAAATCATCCGGGGACTTGTATCGACCGGTGAGTAAACCCCTCCCCAGGGGAGAGTAGGCGACAACGGTAACTCCAAGCTCTCGGCAAGTCTTCAATAGGGCAATGTTTGGATCCTCGATATCAAGTGTAAAAGGAGAATATTCGATTTGAACCGCGGAAATCGGGTGAACAGCATGGGCCCGGCGGAGAGTGGCCGACGAAACCTCGGACAATCCAAGGTAACGGACCTTTCCCTCTCTATCAAACCTTGTAAGTTAATTGACATGATGCAAGGAAAGGGGGAAATCACTTGACTAGCTCTGCCATCGCGCGAACAGTAACCTAGGATAATAAGTTGATGCTACTCATCCAGAAGGCCAAAGGATAATTACCTCAATAGGAGTTGTTTGGTCTGCACGCTGGCCCCAAAGATGTGAGCAGACAGGAAGTAAAAGAGTAAAAGAGCAGGCTTACGTGGTAGTAATAAAGGTCAATTGTGTCAATGCCTAGACGCTTCAGCGATTTCTCGCAAGATGATTTAACGTATTCTGGCCTTCCGTCAACTGATCTACCGCTTCCCCCACCCATAACAATACCGAACTTTGTGGCTAAAAATATCTTCTCGCGGTTTCCTGTACGTTTGAACCTAGGACACATTCGTTTGAAAACAGACTACCTCCGCATATAAGTATACGCACCATTTCCCAACTAACTCCTCGGAGTCGCCATATATATCGGCGGAGTCCCAGTTGGTCCAGCCATCCTCGAATGCTACATCTAAAAACTGTGGAGAGATCAGCTAAAGAGAATGTGTTAGGTACGGCCACGGCCCTGACCTTGAACCTCTCTTCCTCAGTCTCTACTTGGCCATAGAAGGCAGATAAGCCCATCAGGCCCAGACCCATTTCCGCGACATTATCCTCTCCAATTCTCCGAGTGGGCATCTGTGGCATGGCTAAATGTCGAACGCTGAGTATTCAAATACTGGTAATTCTTGAGCAAAAGGTAGCTGAGATAGGTATTAAGACATTGATATCAGTTTGGGTACTTTTAAATATGCGCATAGTCTCACCGACGCCATGTCAGCCACCAATGCTCTTTCTAAAAATAGCGGCGCCGAACACACGCGTACCTCTGTCCGCGTCGAATTAGTCATCCTTACAGTTCTTTTCTCGTAATGTGCCGCTTGGCGAATCTTCTTCATGGGCGTTATGATAGGGCAGTGAAAAACGCTGAAAAGTTGACGACCCCACATACCCGAATGAATGCCGTGTCGTAAGTCAACAACCTGTTTTGGGGAGGCCTATGGCCGATGACTACACAAAACTACTGTCAGCTGCCATTCAATATACACAACATCTCTACCAGGGTCCTCCACACCCTTTAGGACAAAAGGTTACTTGTGGACACCGCTTTAGAGAGACACAACTTAATGACTTGAAATTTTGACCAACTCCTCAAAAATTTGGTAAAACATGGTCATAGCGGAATTGAATGCATTCGAGTTGCTGTATATCATGCCAAAAATAAAACCAATTCTGACACCAAACACCAGAAGCTTCCTAAACAACCAGCCCTCCAATCTTCATTGGCACCGCACTAGATTTAGTGGCCACCATGTCTTAGAATTTTTGGGAAAAATTTGGCCACTCCAAAGGGTCGTGAGAACTTTCCAACAATACCACTGTCCAAAACTGGGATCAGATTTGATAAAATTATCGAGGGAGGTCAATAACAAATTTCTGGGCTTTGATTATCAATAATTGTAGTTTAGTCCTTGGGGCCTAAGTAGGTGTATCGTTGTGGAATACGGAGTACAACGACAACCCCATTTGGGGGATTTTCATTGAGAATGCCCATACTCTATCCCTCTCGTTGTGCCGAAGACATGGTCCAACAACGCACCTCGGTCCTTGTTGAGGAAACGCAAAAGAGAGCAGAGAGGCGGTTGACCTATACCACAGACAAGGTGCGCCATATCTGATTATCTGACCTGTCTACTCGTAATCGTTGCGCAGGACTTCACGTTTAGCAAATCAAACAGCCACCATGGATATAAACTCGATCTGCAATGAGTGAAACAGTTCTCAACTAAAGTTTCCTTGCCTGCGGGGGGTGAATAACATGGGCCCAGCGGAGAGTGGCTGACGAAACCTCGGATAATCCAAGGTAATGGACCCTACCCTCTCTATCAAACCTTGTAAGTTGGTTGACATGACACAAGGGACGAGGAAAATCATCCAAGTACCTCCGCCGCGTTGAGGTACGTGTGTGTATTATCGCCGGTTGGAAGGTTGGACAAGCGAGAAAGTCGGAAAGGCAACGAGGTCGGAAAGGTGACAGGGTCGGACAAACATTTTTATCTCGTTTCCCGCTGGCTCAATCGCCCTCATTATGTTCCAAGCATTTTGAAGCAAACGGTGGGGTGTGGAGAAAATGTTATCCCTTTGTCACTCGGCCGAGAAGAGTCGTGATATTGATTTCAATCTCTTTCGGGTCAGAGCCCCTATTGACTTTGGAGTCCCGACTGGCCAGGATTAATATTGAAGTTTCAATCTTTGGCATACCTGTCTAGTTTAATACATCACGAGTCGTGTACCATACAGCACACACAAAATTGGCTTAAAATCGTATATATATCAAGTTGCTCAAATCCCTTTTGGCTTATGCGTTTATATCAACGCCATGCCCCGGGTTCTCTTGTTCAAGTATTACACATTTTCCACGTACAAACCTACTCTTTGTACTCGGGACGTTCGTAAACGACACTACATGACAAAGAATTGCCAACACCAACACAAGGCTTTCAATCACCAATGTCACCGCATATAGAGTCTTTCAGTGTTGTTTATCAAAACATGATTCTTTGAACTGTACTAGAGAGCTTGTCGCTCTACCTCAAGACGGAATTACAGGGGCGGCGTATCCGCAAAGGTTATAGCCATTCTATCCGCACTATATCGGCCAAATCGCCCAATATCAGAGTCTTCCGCGAGCTTTCTAACTTTCGCAACTTCCTCCGCACTCAGCTTGACGTTAATTGCAGCAAGGTTTTCTTTGAGATACTAAACCACATATATCAGATTGTAAAAGGTTGAGAGATAACCAAGGGTAGCGCACCTTAATCACTTTCGTTCCCGGGATCGGAATGACATCTTTGCCTTGTGCAAGCACCCATGCAAGAGTAACTTGACTAGCTGTCGCATTATGTTTCTTGCCAATTTCTGTCAGTCCATCTACAACCTCCAACATCTTCGGGAAATTCTCTTTGCTGAATCTAAACGTCGAGGCTTAGTACAACGATGGCCCCTTGCTCCTGGTGAACGAACCTGGGAACGGTCCTCCTAAAGTCATCTGCCTCAAAATCGTCCGGGGATTTGTATCGACCAGTGAGCAAACCTCTTCCAAGGGGAGAGTAGGCAACGACGGCAACGCCAAGCTCTCGGCAAGTTTTCAATAGGGCGATTTTGGGATCCTCGATGTCAAGTGTAAATGGAGAATATTCGATTTGAACCGCGGCGATCGGATGGACAGCATGGGCCCGGCGGAGAGTGGCTGATGAAACTTCGGACAGTCCAAGGTAACGGACCTTGCCCTCTCTACCAAACCATGTAAGCCGGTTGACATGGAATAAAGAACAGAATATTCACTTGACTAGCTCTGCCATCGCGCGAACAGTAACCTGGGACCGTGAGTTGGTGCTATTCATCCGGAAAATCAAAGGATAAGTACCTCAATAGGAGTCTTTTGGTCTGCACGCTGAACACAATGATGTGAGTCGACTGGAAGCGACAGAATGAAGAAGGAAGCATACGTGAAGGTAATAAAGGTCAATTGTGTCAATGCCGAGACGCTTTAGCGATTTCTCGCAAGACGATTTAACATATTCCGGCCTTCCATCAACTGGTCTGTCGCTTCCCCCATCCCTAACGATACCGAACTTTGTAGCTAGGAATATTTTGTCACGGTGTCCTGTATGTTTGAACCTAGGACCCATCCGTTTCAAAATGGGCTACCTCCGCATATAAGCATGCACACCATTTTCCCACCAACTCCTCGGAGTCACCGTATACGTTGGCGGAGTCCCAGTTGGTCCAGCCATCCTCGAATGCTACATCTAAAAACTATGGAGGAGAGATCAGCTGAAGAAACTGAGTGGTGCACGGCCATGACTCTCACCTTGAACCTCTCTTCATCAGTCTCTACTTTGCCATAGAAGGCAGACAAGCCCATCAGGCCTAAACCCATTTCTGCGACATCGTCCTTTCCAATTTTCCGAGTGGGCATTTGTGGCATGGCTGATGGTCGGACACTGAGTATTCAAATACTGTTAATGTTTGAGGAAAAGTAGTGGATGAGATATGGGTTGAGATATTGATAGCAGTGGGTCCTGCCTTTAAATATGTGCAGTTGAGTCATCGGCCCCATCCAATGGCTCTTGCTAAAAGTAGCAACGCCGAACACACACACACACCTCTGCCCGTGTTAAATTAGTCATCCTCCCAGTTCTTTTCTCATAATGTGCCACTTTGCGAGTCTTCACAGTGCGCTACGATCGGACAGCAAGAAGCACTGAAATACCCACATACTTATATGCCGCGTCGCAGGTCGGCACTCCATTTGAAGGAGGTCTATGGCCGATGACTACACAAAACCACTGTCAGCCGCAATTCATTCTTCAACATCCCCACGAGGGCTCTCTAGAGGCGCAATTATGACGAAGGATATTATAGGGCTTTCAGATAACGGACTTTCTGATTGGCTGTTGTGGATCAGCCGGCTTACCTCATGCCTTGATTTAGATGCTCAGTCTCAGGCTCGGTAGCTCAGAGGTCAGAGCATCGGTGTTAGTTTCCCGAGGTCACAGGTTCGAGTCCTGTCATTGCTTCCCCTTGTGTTTGCGAGTGCTTGGCGCACGAGCATTTTCTCGTTGCGATACCCAGTCCGAGCTGTCCGACACTGCTCGTATCACCAACAGCACTTTTTACGTGCATCTCTCCATTTATATCCCCTTCCTCCAGCCATACAACGCTCCTAGTCAACCCGTCCGTGTTCGAAGGAGAGCGCGCCGAATAGTCATAACCCGCTACGAGAGTTAGGTTAAAGCGGTGAGGGAAAAGAGGAGGGTCTGACATAGCCTGGCACCGACCTTCAACCTCTTCGGTTCCCTTGCGCTGCAGCTCTATTTACGATAACACAGTTATGCACTATCCGGTCGGGTGACCTACTTCACCAAAGAACATCACTCGATTGCGATACAGCTGTCAAATCAAAACGGATGACTTATGGCTAGATTTCTTTGTCATGCGGCACCCCTCTTCTCTTCTGGCCTCCACCCATCTGCAAGAACGGGTCTCCCGGCGTCTATTCGGGAGCGGCAGAGCCGCTTTAAGATGCTCGCTACTCAGTAGAGGCAGCTTGTCGACATATCTCATTGTTCTTTGGAGAACATTGTTTCACAGCAGCTTATTTAGCTTAGCCAGGACTGTCACACTGTGGAACTAGATGAACGGTTGTCAGAGTCTAGTTGGCGCATCGAGGTGCCGCCTCTACCTCGCGTCCGTCTCTGAATTCTCATTCTCTCGACGCCCGGGTATTTCTGCTCACTCAAAATGCTGCATGCGGTGATTTTGACTATGTCTTAACAGCCACCGTACTTATTTCATATTCTCTTATCTTCACTACAGCGTGCACGAGGTTCTCAACGATATCCTATCCCTAGTCACGTAGTTGGTGCCCGAGCTCTTGCCTTCTGCATGATACCGGTTCATGACTAACCATCTTGGATGTGATCTGTATTGACCACCGCCGAGTCCTATCACACTTTAGCCGGCCTCAAAAGGATTCTTGCCTCGTAGTGCTCAAGAGTTTATGCATCATGCGACAAGATCATCATACTGAACCAGGTGTGCGTCCTCCTTAGCGCGAGATTGTTTGGGCCTCACGTATGCTCCCCATTGCCGAGATCTATAGCCACACCAAGTTGTGCTTCACCTGCCCTCTGTTAGGTTGTCTAGTAATCAGTCTGAGAGGATATAATGCGCGACTCGGATCCCCACTTCTCTCCAGCTTCTTGCTGTTGCAAGCCTTACCTGCACCTGCATAAGTAGCCCCTGTGTACAAGATGGTAACTTTGAACAGGTACTTCGACTTCGTTCTCCTAGCTGTGGCCTACGTTTCCGGTGTTTCTGCACTTGCTTCGTCTCGGTCGACGAAGCGCGGTACTGGTGTCAGGCTTACCGCCCGAGATCTCCAAATCGAACCTTTCCATCCCCCCAGCACTTTCGAGGTATATTGTTCACATCTTTCCTGGGCGATTACTTTATTCATATTGTTTGCCTGCCCGATAGGCTTTCGAGACTGGCATCGACCATCCATTACAGGGCGATGCTGGTACAGACCTAAAGGGCTCAGCTATTTCTTTCGTCAGCCACCGTCTCTCTGTTGACCCATCTACGGTCAACTTTAGGGTGGAGTCTACTACTGACACATTAACTCACGCCTTCCTCACTCAACAACATGTACGTTGACGAACATTATTATTGTACTTGATTATAATCTGATATTGTCCACTTTTAGGACGGCATTCCATTTGCCAATGCCGTCGCCAATGTTGCGTTCGATAAGGACAACAAGGTCGTCTCTTTTGGATCCTCCTTTGTCAAGCCGAGTACGGCTGTTGTTATCATCACGTGCTGAAGCTCGGAGTAACAAATAATTTCACAGCGAGCATTGCTTCTTCGAAGCCTGATATCACCGTTGAACAAGCTATCTCTGCTGCTGAGAAGACGCTAGGGGGAAAATTCAACGATCATCCACCCACCCTTGAGTTCTTGGTCAAGAAGGACAATTCGGTTGTCTTGACTCATGTAATTCAGGTTGCGAACGACCAGACCGGGGCGTGGTTCGAGGCCTTTGTTGATGCCCATTCTGGCGAGGTTGTTTCTCTCACTGACTTTGTTGCCGAGGCTGCAGTGAGTCTTTTACAATCATTAGAGAGAATTCATGGTATAGATCTCTTTTATAGTACCGCGTCCTTCCTATCTGGAGGGAATATCCAACTCAAGCTTTCCCGCTTCTCGATGATTCTCCGGATACTGCTGCTTCTCCTGACGGGTGGCATAAGATTGGCACCACAACCACAACGTTAGTATTAAGTGAATCAATTGGGGTATTTAATACTAATGTGCTACTGCTTAGTGATACCTCGTGAGTTCACACATTTGGATCAAGACACATCCATGACAATACCCCAGTGGCAACAATTGCGTCGCCTACAAGGGTGCCCAGAGTAGCACCACTAGGCAATCTGCGGCTGGCCTCGTTTTCGACTATAATCCAAATTTCTCCCAGGCACCTACTGTTCAGATCAACATCGATGCTGCGCGCGTCAACGCCTTCTACGTCTCGAACATGATGCATGACTTCACCTATCGGTGAGGATTGTGCCTATGTTAAACGGCAAGGTATCTAACTCTGATCTCTAGCTATGGTTTCACTGAGGTACAAAATATGTGCCTTGATCCCCAGAAATTGTCCTAACCGATCCCTTAGACAAAATTCAATTTCCAGCAAAACAATTTCGGCAACGGTGCCGCTCAAGCTGATAATGTTTTAATTTCTGTCCAAGATGCCAGTGGATTCAACAACGCCTTCTTTGCTACACCCCCCGAGTACGTACCATTCTACTTTCTATCATTGAGCATGAGGCTAACACTAATAACAGTGGTCAAAACGGCCGTATGACGATGCTTTTATGGAATTATACAAACGTAGGCGTTCGTTGTCCTCACAATTGACCACACAATTTTGACATGCAACCTTGCAGCCCAACCGTGATGGCTCCCTTGAGAATGATATTATGGTACACGAATACACTCATGGCGTCACCAATAGGATGACTGGTGGTGGCACTGGCCGCTGTTTGCAAACTTTGGAATCTAGTGGTCTGGGTGAAGGTGTGCTTAACCCCTGGCAATGCCATAAGTAACATCCATGAGGAAGGTCATAGGCTGGTCTGATGCTATGGCGGACTGGGTTGTGAAAGCTTCTGCCGACGTCCCCGACTTCCTCATGGGCGGGTATGTCACCAACCGTGCTAGCGGCATTCGCAGCTACCCGTATTCAACCTCGGCGTAAGCATGCTTGTGCGGTTATTCCCGTGAGATGCCGAGCTCACCAGCACATAGAGCGACCAACCCATTGAAATATGCCGACGTTGGGAAGTTCAACGAAGCCCACAGTGGGTGATTTTGTACCAATATATCAGAAGAAATCTGATTCACGACGTTGACAGGTATCGGTGAGGTCTGGGCTAACATACTTCATAACCTGTACGCTGCTCTTGTCGGCGCCCGTGGCTGGTCCGCAAACGCTCGCACCGACCCTAGTGGTACTCAAGGCAATGTTGTATGGTTGCATCTCTTCCTTGACGCCCTTCTTATTCAGCCATGCAACCCTACCAGTGAGTCGCTCATACCAGATCTCGCACAGATTGGGTAATTTATCTTCCCTTCTAGTGATCCAGGCCCGTGGCGCATGGTTCCAGGCTGATACCTACAGGTACAGTGGTATGAACAACTGCCTTTTGTGGGGAGTCTTTGCCAGTCGTGGTTTGGGTGTCAACGCTAAGCCCTATATCAACGATTTTACTATGCCAGGTGGATGTACTGGAATTACGAGCGCTAGCTTGTGATTCCAGCCGTTGCACTGGGCGTCCGGACCCACGGACCTCTTTTCTTTCCGTTATCTTCCTCTAAACTCTCTTTTAGTTATTGTTGATTTACTATTGTGATATTAAATAGGAATATTACGAGGAGTCCCTTTGCGCGCGCGTCATTTGCAAAGGGCCCCTGTTATCTTCCTTTTTTGCCTAAACTCAGGTTCTGCTCATATTTGCTGTACTACCTCTGCTATATGTTCTGCTAAGTTTATGTATGAGGTCTCGGGAAATCCGGTAGTCCGTAAGAAGAAGTTACTCAGAGGTCACATGAAATGTAACAATGAGTGAAATTAACTGTGTTATTATGATCCCTATACTAATTGTGCAGAGAAATATTCCTGGTATTTTATTTTGATCTTGGCCCATGAAATCCAGGATGGCTACATACAAGATAGGTGTGCTGCACATGCAGGGGCTTTGTGAGCATGCAAAGTGGAATACTGAATAGCTTGGTCCAAAGACAATCATTTTCCAGTGGGCATGACATGAGTGGAAAGACATATCTTAAAACATACCATGGCTAGCTGACTTAAACCACCACCAGCAGATGTGATTATAGAGTGTTAATGGGTATACCAAAAGTGAGATGATAGGAGCAGACAGGAGTCAATATATTCATGAAAGTCCAAACCCCTAGTGTCCAGGCATCCATAGTGCTTTACCAGCCCTTGTTTCCTTATGTGTCGTCGGATGCCAATCCAACCAATCAGAACGGCTTATATGTGACCGTAGAAATGGTACTTATAGGCCACAGCAGCCGTTTCTCGCACATGGATCCTGACAATTGTATAGTGTATTAGTTATTTGGTGCTTCTATCACTTGTGCATGAATTTTCGAAGCATGGAGTTCTCGTCTACCGTACATGCCTGTGATGACCGTGATGGCCAGTCTTATGTGTGATGGCATCAACGATTTGTTTGAGCTACCAAGCCTGATAGACTGAGCATCTAAATCAAGGCATAAGGTAAGCTGGCTGATCCACAACAGCCAGCCAGAAAGTCCAGAACCACAAGGTATCTGAAAGCCCTATAGTATCCTTCGTCAAATTACCTTGCGTAGGTATTATACACGGAGGAGTACGATGACAGCCCCATTAGGGAGATTTTCATTGAATATTCCCACGCTCGTCCCCTCCCATTGCACCAGCTTGACATGGTTCAACAACGCGTCCTGGTGCTCGTCGAGAAAACGCGGGAGAAAGCAGAAAGACGGCTGGTTTTAACCACAGATAAGGTGTGTCATATTTGATGATCTGACCTGTCAACTTATAATTGTTGCGCAGGACTTCAGACTCAATGAACCAGCCAGACAACAACGGCACACACTCAATCTGCAAAGCATCAAACACTTTCTGACCAAAGTCTTCATGCCTGCAGGATATCCACACAGCGTGACACCCGGTGTGTGTCAACGCTTCTCCAGCTAACATAGGATGCTGACGTGCAACAGACTACCTTCGGTATGAAGCCCCCTCAAGTCATTAGTACTTACTAGCCTCGTCACTTACCCAGCCTGCCAGATATCAGATTCTCAATGCGCTTCAAGCATTCTGCAACTCGCTTGCAAGCCTTTTGACTTCGCGTGCAGTTCTTGAAGGTTTGGAATCGCTCTTCTTTTCCGATTACTTATCCTCACCGGCCGTTCACGTCAGGCATGGGTGTCGGCAACTCATCGGCCAGCTCTACACACGCGATGCTTCTTTCTACGCTGCAAGACGCGTTCGGTCGCATCGCCAGTGAGTCACAATACACCGGAACTCCCCGCGTCCTCATCTCACGTATTCTCCTGGAAATTTACAGCCATTGTTGGTGCCTACCTACATTGGTACATCCCTTGTACCTGAAGCGAAGACGTATCGATTCTTGGCTGACATTTTGAATGATCTTGCCGTGATCACTGATACGTTCTCACATCTGCTCAACGCTTACTTGTTCCCTGGCGCATGGGTAATAGGTCTGTGCACCAGTGCTGCCCTTAAAGCCCTTTGCGGGATTGCTGCCGGGGGATCCAAGGCTGCCATTACCCTGCATTTTGCTACGCCCACTACAGGTTCAGGCGATATGGGTGACCTGAGTGCCAAGGATTCGAGCAAAGAGACTGTTCTTGCTCTTGTGGGTATGTTGGTAAGCGTCCCATAACTCGAATAGTGTATGACCTTGAAACCCAAGTAATTCCAGCTCGGAACTCTGGTAGTCCCTCGTATCACCTCTCCCTTCGCAACATACGCCCTCTTGTCCGTTCTCGTCATTGCCCACCTCACCATTAACTACACGGCGGTGCAAGGACTCGGTCTCCGTAATCTAAACAAGCAACGGGCGGACTATTGTATGGTTGCGTTTTAAATCTGGAAACGGCAACGTTCTTTCACCCCAAGAAGTCACCAAGTATGAGCTCATCCTAGAGGTCCCCGGAATTCTTCGCGACCCTGATACTCGCCGCGTGTTTGGCGAGTGTCATATTGGCTCTGCCCCCTTGGACGTTATGCGAGGACCGTCCCTCTCGACGGACTTTCTTGGCATCTTTTCCGCGGAGCGCTACATAGTCTGCTTTGACGCTAGCAAGCCTTTGACACGAAAACGCCTGAACGATCCCAACTACTATCCTTCTATTCACGTGTGCTTTAAGGAAGGTTTTACCTTTGACGATCAACTGAAAGGATGGTTTCACGCAGTGGAAGTTTGTCGCGCGCTTATGCTCAAGAAAACGCTCGCATCTAAGGACTCCGACGCGGGCGAGGAAGACCTGGTCAGGGTAGCATACGGCGAGGTCGAGAAATACTATGAAGCATTCAGGGACAAGCTGAAGACAGTTGGTTGGAATGTTGCCGAACATCACCTCATGTCCGGACATGGACCCAAGGCTGTCTTGTGCGGTGCATCAGAAACATAGAATATGCGTCATCACATAGACTTCGTGCATACCCCAACCCTCCCTCCCTAAAGCCAGGGCGTACTTGGCATTTGCATATCGTCTCCTAGACAATTACGGAATGCATGATGAATGACTTCATCGTCGCCACGAGGGCTATCTTGACCGATCTATCAACCACATTTTCAAATTTCTTCATGAGGAAACCTGTCCCATATGGCCCTCTCTCATGAGACGTGTCCCTGGGTTCTGATAACTCGCCTTGTAATATAGTCCTCGACGTCACGAATGATCCATCAACAGCTCTGGGCTTGCTCGGGCCGGGAAAATCAATATCATTTCGACTTCATAGATGGTCATTTAGCTTTATTTCCGACGCTGTTCGTGAAACCCATATGACAACTGTCGATCCCTCAAGGACAAACCTCGCATGGCATTACATCAAACCTGGAAAGGGAGGAATGAGCTTCGCTCTCGGTAGCTGTTGAGATACTCCGTATAACCAATGAGCTGATATCATTGGGAAATACAACGGGTCCTGTTGCACACGGTCCCGAAGTAGCAGCAAAGAAGGTCGAGATAAATGAACTTGAGATCTGTCCATTGGTTTCTTTCTTTTTCTCTTCGCCCTTATCTCCGGGCTTCCACCCTTCTCGGTATTTCTCTTCGTCCAACACCCAACTATCAATGGGGGTTTGATCTGCTGGCGGACTTGCGTCTGGCTCAAGCGCTCACTAAAATCTTGGCGCAAAGATGGGCCACAGCCAACCAATGGTCTACTTATCCCTCTCAGCCTCCCGGGCGCGTCGCGTCATCATCGGCTAAGCAGTTTCCCTTTTACCTGCAAGCCCGCCGCACTGGGACCGCCCTGCCTTTTAAAGAGTTACCTTATCCTGACAACACGTTCACAATTGCCCCATCCGGACGTGCGCACCCCCCAGACACCGCGAGAAGGCACGGCAAAAAACTCGCGCTCTCTCGTTTTGCTAATAGGTACCAAGCAAGCTATTGTATTGGAATTCGGATCTCTCTTGAGCTCTCTCTCCTGGTATCTTGTTGTTCTCTCTTTCTCGGTCCGGACTTGCTATTGTTCTACATCAGATATCATCAAAATATGTGTCGAACAAACCAACTCTGCCTTTACATGGGCGCCGATGGTCATACGAGACGCATAACATTATCACCGAGAGAATCGTTTCTCCCGGTTACTTACTCAAACATCAAGAGAAATTCAACTTCGATTTTTTGTTTTCCTGTGGTCAGGGTCAAAAGCGGCATCTCCAATCGTTGCCGCAAAACGTAATGCCACGTTTCTCACTGGCTCCCCTGAGTCTTGGAAAAAAGTTGTCAGATTTGGGATACAAATACCTTGGCTCGCTTACTAGAGTAAGAACCTCCAAAGAATCTGATTGAACGGCAAAATAGGAAAAAATTCAATACAAGCCCAATCATCATCATCATCATCATCATCACCGCCTGCTAGCGGGCTTTGATAACTATGACGGGGGAGGTCTCTCAGTCTTCTGCCTTCTATTTCAAGCGAGGCAACTTGGGTCGTTGGCTATCCGTTCCAAACGTATATCACTGTGGGTAAAATGAGCATACAGGTTCGAATAGCGGTTCTGAAAACGGAGAGAAGAGCCGCCTTCAACTTACTGAATCAGCAAGGTACAAACGAGAAACCATCATCGAAGGCTGTCTATTGCTTCTGATTTTCGAGCACTCAATCGGCGAATTCGCCCATTTCTCAAATGTGTGATAGTTCCGGTGTGGGGCGCCACCGCGTAATAATAGGATGGGGTCTGTCTATCACTTGCTTAAAATGATCAAGTGAACGAAAACAGGCCGTTTTCCCGCACCTGTCGCTTCTCTCACGGCCCGAAGACGAGGTCGAGGCGAATGGGAAGGTAGGGGAGAGGGAGGAGAATCCATGTCGAACTAGCGCCGAGAGACCGAAACCTGTTTGGCTACTCTTCTTTTCGTCGAGACTCTGAACCAAGGCTTCCTTGGAAGTGAGAGTGAGATTTTAAGAGTCGAGACTATTTTTTTTCACGAAGTCAAATCTAAGTAGTGAAGGATTCTCCTAGGTCGGAACAAGTGTAGCGGTCACCCGATTTCCCCGTCATCCATGCGGTAGAGTCTATTCGCAGGATCGGGAAAGATTACACTTTGTCCCAAACGTGTCTTCGTCTGAGTCAGTACCAACTAAGAATAGGAGGGAAACAGATCGCGACAAGTTTGGCTTTGCTCAGTCATCTGAGGAGAAAGAACATATTAACACCAAGTTAGACTTTTTTTTCGCCCCTCCCGCATCGCCGTTGAGTGCGATCATCCCACCGTCCCCGAGTCGGGACCGCAGGATTTTAGAATGTTGAAACAGTGCTTTTTGACGATATTCCTCTCTTACAGCTTTTGACATTGTGTGGATTGCAAGTGAGCTCCACCTCCATGTGGAATTTCAGATGTGCTTATGCTTCTTGCCACTTTCTTTTCTGTGGCAACGCATTAGAAGAGTCCCCCCCGCCGAAAAATCGATGAGCTGTAGTCTTAACATAGGAAAGGAGCCATGAGCCTGTAACAGTCCCTTCGTCAAGTCTAAAGACCGCCCACCGAATGAGGACAGACCGGCAGTCGTTCGGTTCCCCACGGAGGGGACATGAATATCCAGATCTATTCACTATTACGATCAAACTCCGGTATCTGGACCGCAGAAAAAACACTTTTATTCTCATCATCATCACACACAACACACACAAGCTAACATACACACTGCCACTTGTTCTTTTCTGGCTCCAGGCTCCAAAACAACACTTTACCCCTTTCTTCTTCTTACCTTTGTCCGCTTCTATTCCCGAAATAGACACACTCCCCGACACCGGACAAGTGTTACGTTAACGCCTGTACGTCCGATCGCAACACCCATCTCTCTCTCTCTCTCAACCGAGAGGGTATGCCAGCGCTACAGGTTCTATTCCTGGAAAGATGCAAGTGCCTTGTGGAATACCGGTCCATACGAGGAAATCAACGCCGGTAAGCGTCAGTAACCCATGAAGTGAGTGAAAGACAGGTCAATAGATCCGGAGCAGCGAGAGCGCGAAGAAGCTGGGTAGGGGGAAGATAGGGGGAATGGATCTCGCTATCGTACCCCGTATCATCCGGCCGTTATGCACTTAAGTGGAAATTCCTCTGTCCTTTGACAGTGGCGTTATTGAGTAACCCAAGAGGGAGAGCGGTGAGGCGAAGGCCTGAGAAGTCATCAGGCGATAGATGCAGATCTTAAGAAAATAGTATAGATCCCATTTCTACACGGTAGGGCTGTGTATGTTATCTTAACGACATATCAATTTCCCCCCCACACATAACATAGCTTCCGATGGTGCCGAGAGCCTAAACACTGTTCTAACCGAATTGGAACTAGACCCACTTTGGGAGAGAGAGAAAAGTGTAGTCGATTGTCAATAAGATTTTCCCCTCTTGGGGGGTTCTAACACATCGCCAAGTCTTCGGCACGGCGCTATGCCGATTCGTGCACAGATCTGGATATGGAATATTTTGAATTCGGCTAAGCGGAAGTGTGGGCGCTTGGGGCAATGGTACAACCCTGTGGGTAAAAACTTGACCACTCGAAGGGTAGCGATCTCAGGGGGTTTTGGTCTGCAAGAACTGTCTCCTTTTCATGCCGCCCTCCCAAGGAACGCCTAGAACATCCTTTCGCGAGTCTATCTCGGGACTTAATAAATAAACAATAAAAACAGGGCGGCTAAGGTTCTAGCTCCAAGTTCAAAATCGACCAAAAAGGGTTACCGAGACGAGGCTAGTTGAGGATCCTTTGGCTCTAGCTTCGAATTCTCCTATCAGCCACTCGAATTATTGACTCAGGGGGTTGAGATGGTGGGGGGGGGGGCCGCCCTAGGTACTTCTGGATGGATCAACAAGAACTTGCGAAGAAAGGGGGGACGGGGGGGGGGGGGTGTTATACTCGAAAGGCTAAGGCTGGAGCACCGAGGCCTCGAGGCTTCAATCAGAACCCCTAGCAAGTCAGCGAGAAGCACCAGATCCCGAGTTCCCCCCCCCCCAAAAAAAAAAAAGAGAGGGGGAGGAGTGAGTATGTTACGATCCTTTCACGAAGAATCGAACTTGAGGAGGGTCCATCCCCGTTTGGGACTCTATACTACTGCGAGGTTCTCATAGTGGGAAGCTTTGAACTTTTGAAACTCGAGGCTTTGAGTTTGTATGCAGATACATGGCAAAAAGCTCCCGGTATCACCCCCCACCCCCCCTCCACTCCGGTTTCGCCCATAATTTACCTTTGAACGCACAAGACCCGATGCGTCGATTGCCTGTAGCCGCCAGGGTCCTGATGTAAGATTGTTGAGGAAGCGCCTGCGGCCCATAGCCACCCCCCCCCCCCCCCTTCGAACCCACTCAGGATGAAAGACGCCAAGCTCAAAGTTCTACCACAGGAACAAGGGGAAAGGAAAGAAAGGCTAGCTAAAGGCTACTTGAGCAGTCGGATTCACGTCACCCAGCCACCGCTAGGTTTCATCCAACTCTAAGGAAGGTATGAAATAAGCGAGAAAATCTCTTTACCTGCACAAATGTCCTAGTACATTCGGGGATGTTGAGTAAAGAGAAAGAGGGGGGGGGGGTAGTCTTGGCAATGTTAACATCCAAAACGGGGGGGGGGGGGGACAAGCAAAAGGGAAGAACACCACCAAGTCATTAATCTCCCACTCCCCCTAGCGCCCAAAGAAAAAGCTTTGGCCACAAACGCCACCCGATCCGCAGCCCCCCAACAAAAAAGCATTTTCAATTCATTTACACTCTTTCGATTCCATTCTCTCCATACAGATCTGCCCCCCTTTTCCGGCTTCACTTCCGCTTCGAATTAGGGCTTATAACTCTCTTAATGATCCTTCCCCCCCCCCCCCACTCCCCTCAAGACCACACCTTCGGAACGCAATCGTAGCGGAAGCACCGATTTTGTTTTTTTTTGTTTTTTTTTTTTCCTTTTGCCACCAGAGCCCATTATCGTCCCCACCCCTTTCCCTACCCGAAGAGCATCCAATAAATGAAAAGATCGTTATGCTCAGTTCAAATCAGAAACCTGATGTTCCTTCTTTAATGAACCGGAAACCTCCGACAAACAACTTCCCTCGATCGTGACCTTTCGGGTTTGTCTCTCTTTTTGAAAGGGAACCTGGGCGATGTTCATTCTTATGCAGAACTCCCTCTTTTTTTTAGCACTTTCCCGGACCTTACATCAAGAAAAAAAAAAGAGAGAGAAAAACTACAAGTATCATCATTATAGACCACTTATACCAAAATCACACTCCCTATGGATAGATTTTTACTATGTTGAAAAAATAGGCACTTGGACGGATCTTTCCACTAGAACAAAGGACTGCCAAATTAAATTGATTAGATTTCGGGCTCTTTGGGCTTTTCGAAAAAAAACTACCTTTCTTTTTACATGATGATATACCATATAAGCACCCCAAGTCCCCTTGCCACCTCTTCATTAATCCAAAAAAAAAAAAAGAACATGAAAAAAAAAAAACTCTAAGTATCATCACATAGGACACTTACACCCAAAGTTGATACAATCTTGTGTATGCGCAGTTACATTCTGTTGAGCCTTTCGCCCAAAGAGACACGCTCCATATACCCAATCAACCGATACATGTGTATAAGTGTTAGATCAAGCGTGGTCACACACAAATCACTGACAGGTTACGTTAAATGTGAGTGCAGTTCGAGCTCTTCAGCCAAGAACACGCACACCACATAATCAACTGATGCATATATATATATATCTCAAATCACAAATATACACACTCATAACCACTAATTTACCAAAGGGCAACTTAAGTCACCCTCACAAACTAAACAAAAAAACCAAGCCAAATATATAAGAGAGAGAGAGAGAGGGCTACATAGGTATAAAACGCGCACTCAAAAAAAAAAAAGAAAAAAAAAGGTGTATGAAGGGCAAGGGAACGCATAAACCAAAAACAACAATATATACAACAAAAAAAAGGGACAAAAAAAATACACAGCAAGAGAAAACCCTCATATATGCGTGTTTTAACTTGCACTCAAAAAAAGTAAAATACACAAAAAAGACAATATAAAAAAGAAGTTCGGGAAATAAATCAAACCCCGATAACTTCTTTTCTTTTTCTTTTTTTCTTTCTTCTCCTTTTTTTAAATGTCGGTTGTGTGCGGGTGGGTGGTTGTGGAGAATACAGGGTAGGTCAGGGGTATAAAGCATGAAGGTAGGAGGGAGGGGAAGACAAAGAAACAATCAGGGAGCTGCGCAAGAGAAAGAAAATGAAAACAAAAAAGGCGCCCAGGGACGCGCATTGGACAGGGGGAAGGGCAACCATCCAACGCAATAAAGCGTAAACCGATTAACGAACAACCGAGAAGAACAAGGGGGGAAAAGGGGGGGGGAAGGGAGGGACCAGGGCAGGGCCGGGTACACAGGGACAGAAAGGGGGGGGGGGGGGAGAGGGGGAGAAGGAAGCTTTGTTTGGGAACCGAGGCTGGGGGAGGTTTAATCGATCTTGAGCGTCAAAAAAAAAAAGTTTCGAGGGTTGTTGGTTGTTGTCCGAAGATAACGCATATCGACCGAACCGGGAAAGGTTTGTCGCAAAAAGAACCCGCAAGGAAAATGATAAAACGGAGGAAATATGGGAGGAGGAGAGAAAAGCGCTTTGGAAAGGAAACACCCATTCGCGGATATCCCGGAACAAGAACCGCCAAGCAACATGGGGAACAAAAAAAGGGGGGAGAGAAAGAATCAACAAAACAAAACACAACTCCAAATCATCTTTGAACCCTCCGGAGAGATCGTTCATGACGTATCTCTCATGTCTCCATTGCCACCATCGGCACACCCATCCCGACTAATCCCTCCACACTCCCATTCACACCCCCATTAAGACCTCGGCGTCCGCTCACCAGTTCCCTCGGACGCCCTCGCTCTTCCTGTTGTTGTTGGACACTCATACTGCTCGTCAGTTCCCCTTCCACACTCGCACCGGGACTTTGACTTCCTTCAGAGTCTCCTCCCGCAGCTTCGTGTTCATTGATCTCTCCTCCTCCATGTCGTGACGGTGTGTGTCCCGAATCTTCCAGCATCTCATCGTCCTCTGTGGGCGGAGGCAGGGTAAATCCAAACCCCGTCGTACCGTCGTCGGGAGGGTCCGCAATGACCATGTCATCCAGTGTGGTTCCAGACATCAAACCGTCATGGACCGTATTCACGGCTTCGGGAGAAGAAGAGGATGCTGGGTCCGAGGACGTTGACGGGGGAGGCGGCGGGTTACCCGATCTGTAAGCCTTGAGTTCCTGTTCGAGTTCGCGATTGCGTGAGCCCTGCGCTGTGACCAGCTGTTGAAGGTACCTGAATAAAAAAAAATATTGAATGGAGCTACAAATATGATGTCGTTACTGAGCCCGCACCGAATGTATTCGACACTCTTTCTGAGGATCATGCCCTTGTTGGCTTTTACGACGCCTGCTTCGGCACTACCCGTAGGCGTCGACCCATCCTCTTCCTTTTTCAGACCAGGAATGGTCTCGGCAGGCGAGATGGGTGATAACAGTTGATCGTCCAGGGTCGGAGTGGTAGTATTCGGGTTACCTGAAAAGGAGGGGAAGCTCAAGACACACACACACATATCACAGCCAGAACATAAGAGTCGAGACTCACCGACATCGAGCATACACTCTGGAATCAAGGTAGCCAACTCGGTAATCTTCTCATTAATATTGTCCCTCCGTCTCCTTTCAACCGCATTATGAGATTCTCTCCGCCTGCGTCTTTTTTCATTTGCGATAGCCGCCTGTTTCTCGGCGGCCGACTGTGCCTGAGAGACGACATTGACACCCTGCGCACCTTGGGGCGTGCCGACAACCGCATGGGAATGGGGTGGAGACATCCCGAGACCCAAACCGTTGATGCCATTGACAATAGTGCCATTCGAGCCAATACTTGAGGAAAGACTGAGATGCGTATGGGGCGGATCCTTGGGCACACTCCCAGCACCACCCAAGCTGGGGAATGGCACCACCACCATGGCCATGCGAAAGAGAGTGCGAAAGCGGGGGGAGATGCATATCAGTGGGCGAGCCAAGAGAAAAGGGGGTGTAGCCCTGATGCGAGTGTGAGTGTGAGTGCGAGTGCGAATGTGAATGCGAATGCGAGTGCAGGGGGTGAGCATGCGAGTGGATGGAGTCTGGGGTGGGGAGAGAGAAATCGGATGCGGACGAGTGGGAGTTGATGAACCAGCCCTGGCTCCCGCTGAGGGGACTGCCGATGTTTCCACCGTTGATGTTGCCGCCTAGACTGGCGGCCATGCGGTGGTGGGTGTGGGAGCCGGGGATGACGATGGCCTGGGGACGGGGAGCAGCACCGTGGGCGGGAGGTGGGGACGTGCTGCTGACGCTGTTGTTCCTGCGGGAGCGCGTGGTGCGGGCGGGGCCTGGGCCACCGCCACCGGAGGGGGGGCGGGAACGAGACCTGGAGCGGCTGGTGGGATGGTGGGGGTGGTGCGTCGGGGAAGGGGTGTGCCTGCTAAAGTGGGCCGAGGGAAAGCTGGAGGGAGGATGGCCCTGCTGGGACTGATCCTGACCCTGTGGCGGGGGGTCCGGATGAGGCTCATAGCGCATCGAAGAGTTGAGGGCAGGCAGGGTAGAGTTGAAGCCGGGCGGGGGATCGTGGGGCGGGAAGGCAGAGGCGGTGGAGGAGGCAGAGGAGGCGAGGGGCACGGGTTGCTGCTGCTGCTGGGACTGTTGTTGCTGTGGGGGAGCGGGGGTGGGTGCAGAGATATCAAAGATGTTGTGGGGACGATGATAGGCGGAATCGTCGTAGGATCTGGGCTGCTGGTGCTGTGCGGCAGAGCCAGGCCTATCGATGAGGGAGGCAAGCTCGTCGCCAAAGTCGAGGGTGGCATTGTCTGCGGCGGCGGGGAACTTGCGGAAGGGATCGGGGATGAAGGAGGGGTGCTGGGTGGGGTGGGTGTGCTGCTGCTGCTGGTGGGTGTTCATGCCGACCGCAAAGAGATCGTGGTGAGGTGAGTCGAAGCCCTTCTGCCTCACCTGGGGCTCGTACTGCGAGAAGAAGGACATGTTCTGGCTGGCTGGCTGGCTGGCTGGCCACACAACCTTGCAAGTCGTTCTCCCCCCTTCATAATATCCCACCCGATCATCTCTCCCGCTCCCACGCTTCCGCCCTATCATGCGCTCTCCGGGGTCCCCAGATCCCATCGCACCCAAACACGCGCAAATACCCTTCTATCTCCGCTACCCCGCAATTCCCCCAAATTCACATGCATCCCCTTCCCCCCCCCATGTCCCCAGGCTGGAGCTGCGGCCCTTTTTGCTTCCGTTGCTGGCTGTGTCCTTCTTCAACCCCCCCCCACGCCATCCCCACCGTCTCCAATCCTTCCCCCCCCATAACAACTTTATCTTTTCCGTCTAGCCCGTCCCTTTCACTCCCCCCTCATGCCTGATCAGGGCCATCAACTCCACAATTATCTCCAATACATTCATAACGAAAAAGCCGGAGAAGGCTGTGAAGCCCGACGTTGAATAGCCCAGCCAACTTGATAAGATCCCCACCCCTCCCCCTCCCATAACTTTAGCCTTTCGCTGTAAGAGAACGCCCCAACCCTGAGGGCAACCCCGAAAAACCTGTAAAAGAAAAACACGTAAGGTTGATGCCGATTGCCAGAGAGACGCCGAGGCCGAGAGGCAAGGGGGGACGAGGAGGGAAAAAACGCCAAGGGATTCCGATTCGTAGGCGCGAAAAAAAATAAAATAAAATAAAACCATCATCATTCGCTTGTCAAGGAGCGCAACAACAGCCGAAGAGAGAGAGAGAGAGAGAGAGCTTCACAATCATACATACCAATTCAACAGCTGAAAATAAGTTGTTAACGCTCTCCTCTCCCCCTTGATCCCCGCTTGCCCCTTCCTCTTTTCCCTTCCTTCCCCACACCACACCACATCCCCCCCCCCTCCCCCGCACTTCCCGGACCGCCTTCCGCACATCTCATCATCATCACGCCCCGCGCGCCTCCATCTCTCCCTAATCACAACTCCCGATAAAATAGACAGCCAACATGTCGATCAGCCCTCCTTGTATCTCAACCAGCCCAGAACCCCCTGTCCATCATCTCTCTTTCAACCACGAAAACAAACAAATCCCTCTCGTCTCCGAATCGAGATAAATCCTTATCAGACCTGTCGCATGGTTTCAGCTTACAACAAAATCATCCAATGCATACTTACCGCTAAAAAAAAAATTACATTGGTCGTTGCCAAGATGTCTTGTGTGGGCACGCTTCACCATAATCATAGTAATTAAAAACCCACCAAAAAAGCGCTGATGCGTTTTTTTGCCCCTATAAAAGTCCAATGCCGCAGCTCCGCGGGGCGGGATTGGCGTCCCTGACAGTCCCTCGTGCTCCCCGCTTTGTTTTGTTTTAGACTTTGAAATAAGTTTCGTTGTTGGGCGACGAGAAATGAAGCCAATCAATGGGATCCCCAAAGTTTGATAAGAAATGCGCAAAGGTGTTCATATCCATAAGGGGGAGAGATGAATCAAACTTGAAGGATCTTGCAACGAACTTGTGTGTGTGTGTAGGGGGGAGAGAACTCGTAAAACTGATGACGAATGATCGCTGAGAAGCGCGCGCCGTCAACAATTTAGGATTCAAGTTTCATCTCTATCTGCCAGTTCAACCTCGCACCGTGGGCCATGCCTGCCTTTTGCCCTGTCTGTTACTTGCATGTACACGCATATGGGTATCATGATGGCCGAATGGAGCTGAAGCGGCCGGGAACGCGTGTGTGTGTGTGTGGGGGGGGGGGGGGGGGGTTGGGGAGGGGAAGGGAAGGGCGGCACCAAAAGAGATGACGATCTTGTTGATGGGAGGGGGGGAGCAAGTATCTTCCGACCGAGGATACAAGTTAGGTGTGCATTGATTGGGAAAAACCACAAGGCATTTCGAACCCGCTTCCAACCTCCTCTGTATACTCCACGTACAACAATAAGTACCGCACATCCCCAATACCCGAACGCAAAGGACGTACCGAGGATCCCGGAGGGGGGGGGGTTATACAACACCAAACAACCTCTCCTCCTCCGCTCCCCCTAACTATATGCGCAACTTCCATTACCCATCCAGCCTGGAACCAGGAACAACCAAACCCACCCATCTACGCACCGCCACGGAAGCATGCCTAGGCCCCCGATCCAACGTGCATATGCACACGGACTATACTCGGCACCCGATCGACAACTGCGAGTTCCAGGGGATAGATAAAATAGACGTCACATCAACAAGAAACCATTCCAGATGACGGTGGCCGCCTCCAAGCACGTCGACCTGTCATACTGACATTAACTGGATGGGAAAAAAAAAAAGACGGTCCATTTTCCCGTTTGTCGGCCCAGGTAATGGTCAAAAAGGGGAGGGTGAGAGGGAAGTAACGGGCCGCTGCTTGCGCGCTACCATGGTATATGTATAGCGGCGAGAGAGGGCTGTTCTGTTCGATTCGTTCCCCCGATACCCCGCGCTGGGTATCAACGGTGATAGATCAATCATGTTGTGGATGGGACCGGGTGAACAACAAACATGTTGTTTGTTTGTTTTTGGATTTTGTTTTTTTGTTCCCGACGACGAGGATGGGGTCCGGGTCCGCCTACGGAGGTCGGAGGAGCCATGAGCGGAAGCGATTTTTTGCCGAGGTGCGGGGTTAGGGCCATGTAGGCGGCGGAGGGTGGAGCAGGAAAGACGACGACGACGACGACGACGAGGTGGTCATGGAAGGTGGGCGGGAGGGGGGAGGGGAAGGGAAGGGAAGAAAAAAGAGGGAAGGAGAAAAGAAGAAAGAAGAAATCCATCGGTTCGTCCGAATTTATAACCGAGGGGATGGACCGAGGGGTTGGGTTGGATTTGAGGGCAAGGGGGGGCCACAGAGTCAGTTGTGTTACGTTGACTGGCAAGGAAACGAGGAGTAAGAAAAGAAAAAAAAAAGCGAGAAATGACATCGACTCCCCCCCTCCCCCAACGGACACAATCGATATGTCAAGCTCATAAGGAATGAAATGATTGAATTATATACCCAAACCCCATCGCCCTTTTGCCCCCCAACCAAGCTCACGGGGTTACCCAGTTCTCGCCAGGCTCAAGGCTGATGATAACACCAACCCGGTCGCGTGGAGTGGCCAGCTGATGATCCCGTGGCACATTCGGTTGATCACCTGGGCCCTATATTCGTGTTTCAAGCCCTTTTTTTCATTTCGCGCGTCTGAGAATTTTCATTTTAACATCCACACGAATAAGGACAAGGCTTGTTTTTTTTTTTGTGCCGCCGAGGCTAGAAAGCGAACTTGTTCTGAGAAGGGCTTGGCTTGACTTGTGAGCTTGGAAAGTGTTCCCTGCGCGGGCAAACGTTGTGAGCTCCAGCCCAGCTGGGGGAGTCCGTTTGGAGTCCGTTCTGTGATATCCTCGGTTGGGTAGGTTGGTGGATGGTCAGATGTGGTGCTCATGTGCATCGGAGCGTTCGGAGGGTGGGTGAAGTGGAGAATTCAAGAAGGATCACTCCGTGTCAGGAGACTCCTAAGCGTGATAGGAACTTGCCGCGTTGTGTGTGTGTTGTGTGTGTGCGCGTTCTTCTGGCGCTGCAGAACGGGCGGTTGGCCAGCCAGCCTTACAGTCGACAAGCCCCATCAGGAAAACATTCAATTCGCTCCCAGGGCCCATACGTTCTAGCCATCCGCACACACACCGAAGGAGAAACATCCCACCAGAACATGGCGGCGGCCAGCCCAAGTCGAGTCCACTTTACCCTCTCCTCGCCTCCGTCAACCACTTCCTCTCGTTCTCCCTCGCCAGCACCCAGCCGCAACGCTTCGAAAGCCAAAAGGAGTGGAGCCCTCTCGGTGGAGAGTTTGATACCCGGACGTCTGCCCATGGACGTCTACGAGGCAACCCTCTCCTGGTGGAGAGCTGCCGTGCGGCGAGTGTTGGTCATGTCCGTGCGCAAAGAGTCGAATAGCTTGGCGAAGATGCAGGTACGACAGGTGAAACCAGCGACAGTCCCAACTAACTGGTGGTAATAGGAGAAGATTCGAACACCGTGGCTGGATGCTTATTTCGTCTATACATCCTCTTTGGGCACACACACGTTTTTCATGACCGCCCTGCCCGCACTGTTTTTCTTCGGGTACGACGAACTAGGAAGAGGGTACGGTCCGAATCGTTGATTTACCGCGTGGCAACATGAACTAACGGAAGGACACCCTCCCAAAAGACTGCTCATGGTGCTCGCGATTGGAGTCTACTGTTCCTCCGTCATCAAAGACCTGTTCTGCTCACCTCGCCCGTTCTCACCACCCGTTACACGACTCAGTAAGGACGTCCGCATATTTTCAATGCCGAAAAGAAAACGCTAACGCACGCCCAGCTATGGGCTCCCACCACCTCGAATACGGCTTCCCCTCTACTCATTCCACCAACAGCGTCTCCATTGCCCTCTTCCTCTTCGCTCACGTTTACGACTTGGCCTACCCCGCCTCATCAACCTCCTCACCGGCCATCTCTCCTTCCCTATTCACATTTCTCTCTGTCTTACTCGCTTTCTACACCTTCTCAATCGTCTTTGGCCGTCTTTACACCGCAATGCATTCCTTCACAGACTGCATCGTCGGCGTCATCCTCGGTACAGCAATCTGGTGGGCATACAATTCCTGGAATGGCATCCCAATCACTTTCACCCCATCCCACCATCTCCATCACTTGATTACGTCAGATGCCCTCTCCTCGTCTTACACGATCTACCTCGGGCGGGGACTGGGTCTGGGCAAATGGATATGGAACTGGACAACAGCAGGCGGATGGCGTGTCCCTCTGATTCTCGTTCCGCTCTGTCTACTCCTTGTGAATCAGCATCCACAACCCGTAGACGATTGCCCGTGCTTTGAGGATGCGATTGCATTCGCGAGTGTTGTGTTTGGTGAACTTGTTGGCAAGTGGGTGATGCTCAATTTGGGTGTAGGCGCCGGTGTGGATAGAGTCGTAGTTATGCCTGGGAGTGGATGGGTTTTGGATTCGACTGCTGCCGGTACCGCTGTCTGGGTGCAAGCTGAGCGAGACTGGAGGGATGTTGTTGTTTGGTGGAGCGTTGCTGCTGTGAAAATGACACTTGGTGCGTCTTTTTCCCCTTTCGCTTGATATACATGCTCACTGTAAATCGTAGGTATTTTGGTGATATTCGCATGGCGTCTCCTCGCAAAATCAGCACTACATCTCATCCTCCCACCCACCTTCCGTCTCTTCGCGCGCGCCTTCCGCCTACCAAACCGCCGCTTCTATACCCCTGCTACAGAGTACAAATCCGTACCCAGCGAATTCGCCGTGGGACCTCAGGGACTAGGCGTTCTGCATCCTATTCCTAGTGTGATTGATTTACCGACGCAAGTGGGTGTGGGGATTGATATGGGTGAGGTGGGGAGTGTGGGAAGTGGGACGGGGGTGATTAGGGGGAGGGAGGAGGTGAAAATGCGGAGTGTGAATGGCGCTGGTGGGAAGATGAATGGGAGTGGGAATGGGAATGTGGGTGTGCATGTTAAGTTTGAGGATGAGGAAGGGAAGGATGGGGAGCCGGTCAAACATTATGATGCTGATGGTGCGTGCTTTTATTCTCCTTCCTCCCCTCCCCCTTGGTTTAAATATTGACTTCTTCTTTTGGGTAGTGTTGACAAAGGTGATCGTGTATGCGGGGATTGCAATTCTTGCGATCGAGGTGCTCCCGCTGGCGTTTGAGCTACTCGGGTTGGGTGTCAAGTCCTGGGTTGAGATATAACAAGCTTTTCTTTTTCTTGTGACCAGCACATTTGAGAGGATGTATACCCCCTCCATGGTAGAGATCGTAGTTTTCTGATACCCTTCTTTTATTCGATAACATATATTTGGCGACTTAATTGCCTTGGTTCTTTTTCTTATTGTCTACTCATTTGGAATCTAGAGCACGAAACTATGGACGAGTTCCTCAGCGGCTTTAGGCTCAACCATAACCATCCAAATTTTAACTTGGTACTACAACTACAACGCACAACCACCACTACCACGCGCGCGAAATCGTGCTCACTATAGTTTGGTCCTGGTAAGCTTGTCGAATATGCAAGATTACCCGGTTGGAGAATATGGCTCGAACGATGCGGAATGGACTAGAAGGGTTCACTACGCGTCAGCGAATGTGAACTTGAGAAAGAGATCCAGTTGGATAACATACTACACCAATAACAGGGCGTAGTTTTGCTATGAGGTAGGGGATTGCGTGAACATTAGCGCTTCGAGGGAGGAGAAGATCTGGGACTTGCAAATTTATATGTCAGGATTATGGTAACGATGGAGCATACTGTGACAAATTATTAACTCAGAAATGGGAAAGAGCGAGTCATAGCCTACTAAGCTGGAAGACATAGAACATAATCCCTATGTATGTTTTGTTCAGTTAGAGGTGAGCTAGAAATTGAAGACTAGCGACTGCTTACCTTCAGTATAAATGACTCCGAATAACTTGCTCTTTTTGAAAAACATGATCCCAGGTACTCGGTCTAACAGAAGGGGGGGGGGGGGGGAGACCGTACGTAAGTAAGTCGAATGGGTTATTTTAGTATGGCCCTTACATTCTTCGATAAATGGAATGAGCATGAGTACGAGAAGCACTGCAAAAGAAATCGGTCAACCTGTAGTATGACAAATTGTGGGAGTAATACCTATATCCTGGATGCCTACTAGAAGAAAACAGATGTACCAGTAGGGATGACCAAAATCGGCCAAGCAACCCGTGTGTGGAAGTTCATCAAGGTCTACGCAAAAAGATGATCAGGCTTAGAGAGAGACTAAATAGTCGTGAGTTCAAAACACATACATTGTATATGAGCTGCTGCCATTTCAGCCGACACTCCACTGAAGGTAAAAGTCCCTATCGTGTACATGACGCTGACGGCCACTAGGAACGAGTTTTGACGCCATATTACCCATGCTCGCAAGGTAAGTACAACTGGGAGGGTTAATCGTCGTATCGTTGCTCCTTGATAAATCGAGTAAACTCACATTCGACGGCGTATGAACCGATTAGATATGACCCTTTGGGCTGTAGTTTGTATGTGATCGGCGGGAAAGGCGAAAGGAGACTTACACATAGTGGCTTGCATCACGGCCGGACAGAGATGCTCCACGCCAGAGGCGAGGTCACGGAAGTGGATGAGGATCAAGTCGACGAGGATAAAGTACCGATTGAATACAAACAGGATCTTTACCATGTTCCATTTAGTCGGCCAGATGAGAGAGATTTCCATCTGCAATGTTAGAAAATATTCAAACACCTTTTAGAACGGGATGGTTCTTAGGGCCGGACGGAGACAAAAATGCGAAGATGGACCCTACATAAAGTGCAATCATTGATACTATACGAGTTCAGCACTTGAATAGTAATGATCTGAATGGCATACCATCTGTCAGCTAGTGTAAAGTTGAGGGTTTAAGCGGAGATGAGGCATTCCATTTGACGATATACTCACCCGTCCAATGCGAAGAACATCCATCATCATGTCGGGTGCGTTCAATAAAGACATGGTCGGGGGAAAAAAAGTGTCCAAGTTGTTATTTCGTAGATATTGCTCCCACATTATTTGAGCTGCTTTAAAGTGCTCGAGATTCGCATGGATACAAGATCCCTATATATCAAACCACGCTATATCTGCCAGATAAGTTTGGGAACGTCAGTGGCGTGACAGCCACAGACGGAAGATGGGAAAAATCAAAGTCACCCACGCCAGCTGGTGATGCTGCCTCATTCCTGGAGTTCCCCGGAATTTTCCGTTGAACCGCACTCAAGTTTCAAGTGAGATACACTAAGTTGATGGACGGGGCAATCCTTCCAGGCACCCAGAGAATGTACGTCACTCATTCCCTGGATGTGGGAGAGGTTGACCATTGTCACGAAAAGTATGTAACTGGCAAGTTACACGAGTATGAAAGTGTTAGTAGATTGTCGCGACAAGCACAAAATCCATTCATTCAGTAGCGGGTGTTTACCCTCAGAGCGGCACCGTCCTGAAGCCCAAATAAGCCTGCTTGAAAAAAACCTCTTGGAAT
This sequence comes from Lepiota venenata, assembly GCA_004296355.1. NCBI lineage: Eukaryota > Fungi > Basidiomycota > Agaricomycetes > Agaricales > Agaricaceae > Lepiota > Lepiota venenata. The sequence goes on from RCFS01000030.1 coordinate 251,936, forward strand.
CATTGCCAATGATGGGAAGATTGTGTGAGTTGGGCCTTGGTCTTTGTGCAAATCCAGTGACCCGGTGCTAGTCAATAAATCATTCTGCCAGTCATGTTGCATGGTGCTCGTTGTTATGGTGTTGTAGTTATCCAACAGGCAATTCTGGTCATATTGTGGAGATGCCATTTATAGATCTGACACATATCTATGTTCATTATTGACGGTGTAAATCACCGAACTAAAGGGCAAGGTAATATACTAATATTCATCCACGGACCTGATGCTTGGGGGGAGTACGTGCGCAGTTTAATCTATGTTCTTGGTATCCACATACTTCTGATGTTACACGAGCTTTAATGCTTTAGCTCGACAGCTCTCTTTCGGAATGAAAGTAGGTGGTATTCATCTACGAAGCTGAGGTTTTGATGGAGTGTGTACAGCGCCTTGATCTAATTTCTTATATGTCACACAAGAGAATGATTTTGAAGTTCCTTCTCCAAATTAATAGCCCCAAGGGATCTTTTGATTCGCAAGAGGCAACCGTCACCTCAAAAATATGTGCTTGCCGACGGATACACGATGGGCCTCTGCAAACTCTCAGGCAAGCTGTTCAGTAAAAGCTGTGTATTACTCGGGGTTCATATATAGTTTCTATAAAATCTCAGAAAAAGTAATTGAACTTGGAAGGGTAGTCGAACATGGTCAGTTGGTCTATAATTTATATGACGGAAGCACGAAAAGCGACCTGACTGGGAGTTGAACCCGGACTGATATAAAGGAGCTCAGTCATCACTTTTCCATCTCGCAGGATCTCCGCTACCTCGCGGGTCAGTATACAACCTGTATTCAGCATGGGGCTTGGCAGCCAGCAGCCGGGTTCACCTTGCATGTCACGCTGTCCAGGATGACCAAGGGCCCACACAGAGTGGTTTCTGTCTCCATGATCGGTGTTTGACGATCATGGACCTTGTCGCTAAGCCATTTGGCTGTGCCGATTTCGCGTTCTTGTCTGCTTGTGAAACGGCGGCTGGAGACGAGAGCGTATCGGATGAGGCAGTACACATTACTGGTGCAATGTTGGGTGCAGGGTACCGGAACGTGATTGGGACGATGTGGGCAATACCCGATAAGGCGGCTTTGAGAATTGCGACGAAGGTGTATGAGGTACTTCTGTCCGGAGGGGAACCGGATAGCGATCGAGCGGCACAGGCGCTGGATGAAGCTGTAAGGGAGATGCGAGAGTCAAACCATGGATCATATGGCTCCCGGGTGCCTTTGTACACCATAATGCATGATGTATGATGTATGTAACATAACCTCTTCCGTATGATTACCGCCTTTCGTCTCTCAGAGGGTAAGTAGCAATGTGACAGCGCCCAGGCTGGCTGGCTAAGCCTGCTAAAATTAGATTTTGAGGATACACCCCAGTAAATATTGAACCTATTGTGTCTAACTCACAAATAATGAAGAGTGTAGAGAAATCGAGATGCCACGGTGCATTCGGGTTCACGCTCTCTTGACTCAGTAATAACCATTCTGACCAGCACCCCTTGTATCTCAACTTGATTCGACGACACTCGTAATATACCTATGGCGAGTGGCTGTTTTCCATCAGTGGCGACGTCTACCTGGCTCTCTGCATTTATGCAAAGACACATTTCCTGTGATTGTGCTTTACCATCCAGATGACAACATGATTTACCGCTCTCGCTACACACTAACTTTCCACCAGCCTCTTGCTAGCGTCCGTTAGTTCCAGCTTTCATGGCTCTTTGCGATTCGCCTGCTCTAGCCCTGGAACAGTGGTCGTATTGCTTGCCGCTGCGTCACCTCCCAGCTCCAGTATCAAAGTGTCCGCACCCATGAAAGGGTCTTACCGAGTATCACATATCCGATCTGTTCATAAGATATGCTTACACCCTCAAAATTCATTCGTCTACTGAGCTCATGCGACAAGGCCAACTCAGGATCTACGTCTAAGCCTGCTTAGTTTCTTTACAGCAGAGTGATTTACCAAACGCAACCATCGACGCCTGGTCAACCCTCAAATCGGTGAGGAATTCAAAATATAAACGCACGCTCCGGACTCCGGCACGTGGCTTTACAGCACTTGTCATCTAGGGTTGTCCTGGCAGCCACGCGGAACGCTCGACGCCCAGCCACACAACAGCAGTTAGTCTTTTGCCGCCATTTGAGTGAGTGCAGCACATCCTCTTACGTTGATTCTTGCTTATCGTGAGTTAGCTGCCTTGTCTAACTTGCTATAGGTACCTCTAATGTTGGCTTGACCTGTTATATACCGAGCTAATTGTGTTGGGGTTATGCTAGCATCGCCTGCTTGCTACGTACCAAAAGTGATGGATGATTTACTCGCTCAACAAGCAAACGACCAGATGAAGGGACGGAAGTTGCTAGTGTCTGGTGGACAATGATTGCTCAGTTTGAGCAGACAGGGGCACTTGGAGACCTGGAGGAGGCAATTACGAACGTCCAGAGGGCACTATCCCTCACCCCAGATGATCATCCTAACAAACCGATGTACCTTAATAACTTTGGGGTTTCTCTCGAGAATTGATTTGGACGCACTGGGATGCTAAGCGACCTCGAAGAGGCCGCCACGAGTAAACGCTAGGCTGTATTCCTCACTTCTGATGATGATCCCTTCCTGTATCCTGATGACCACCCTACCAAATCAGTGTACCTCCATGGCCTTGGGATTTCTTTCACGAGTCGATTTAGACGCATGGGGATGCTAAGTGACCTTGAAGAGGCCATCGCCAGCCAACGCCAGGCTCTAACTGACCTCGAAGAGGCCATCACGAACAAACGCCAGGCTGTATCCCTTACTCTTGACGATCATCCTAATGAACCGATGTACCTCGGCAACTTCGGGAATTCCCTCGAGAATCTATTTAGGCGCACTGGGATGCTCAATGACCTCGAAGAGGCCATCATGAGCCAACGCCAGGCTGTATCTCTCACTCCTGACGATCATCCCGAAAAACTAGTGCACCTCAACAGCCTTGAATTTTCCTTCGAGAATCGATTTAGGTCCATATGAGAGATACAGTATTAGATTCAGTATCTCGAGGCGAGTACTAAGTATATTATATACCTATGAGAGATACAGTATTAGACTATGGTGAATATTAGTACGTGTGTATCTGTAGTTATAGAGACGAGACTTACTTCAGTATCTCGAGGCAAGTACTGAAGTAATAGCTACATATACTACTTGTTTTATACTACGAGTACGCGCTTTCGAGGACAATAGTCCTTAAATACATATGGCTACCATTATTTGTGTGATATCATGGACTACAGCGTGACCACGGAGGTACGCGACTACTACATATCGAGGCACTTATGAGCGGAAACGAATAGTCAAGGTACATACTAGGTTATTGTGTATGACGAACGTAGAAACGGAGAGCGGGGACCTCAAAGCTCGGGAGCGCGGGGACTCGGCGCGAGCTTGCGTCGCAACAGTCCACTGGGATGCTAAGTGACACTGAAGAGGTTATCACGAGCCAATGCCAGGCTGTATCTCTTACTCCTGGTGATCATCCCAACAAACCAATGTACTTCAACAACCTCGGGATTTCCTTTGAGAGTCGATTCCGGCACACCGAATCACTAAACGATCTGGAGGAGACAACCTCAAATTTTCAATTAGCCGCAACTTTCAATGTTGGTCCAATTTTGCCCCGATGTCATGCATCCCAACGGTGGGGCCGATTGGAAATGAAACGCAATTCACCCTCTGCTTTAATCGCATACCGCCAAGCTATAGAGCTCCTCCCACAAGTTGCCTGGATTGGTGTAGCACGTCATTCACAATTTATCGACCTCGGTGATCTTCCGAGAGAGGCTGCTGCATTTGCCCTGGACGTTGGCCATCCGGATCTTGCACTTGAGTGGCTAGAGCAAGGACGCCCGGTTGTCTGGAATCAGCTACTCTACCTCCAAACTTCCATTGACCACCCCTATCAAGTCCACCCAGATATCAGTGCTGAATTCACTCACGAACTTTGAAACGCAGCCACTCGAGGGCACAACCACATCGCACCTGATAACATCGACAATCCTATTTTGCTTGAAGAGAAAACCCAACACCATCATCGTCTTGCAGAGAAGTGGGATTTGCTTGTGAAGAATATCCGGTCGCTTCCGAACTTTCAAGACTTCCTTCTTCCGAAGAAAGTCCACGTTCTCATGGAAGCCTTAAAGAGCCACGCCTAAATCCACTCACCTTCCTCGGATTGGGTGGTGTCCAACCGGCCCTCTCACCTTCTTTCCACTCCACGCCACATGCTGTACAACCCAGGCCGGGATAAATGGAACGTTCGACTACGTTGTCTCGTCATGCGCACCTACCGTTGGTGCCTTACTCGAGGCAAGATCAGCGAAACTTCGGCCATCTTGGAGATAAACAAACTTTTCGCTGTCGACCCTAGGTGGAGTTTTAAGGTACTTCGAAATGAACATGCGACAGGAGAACAGGTATTGGCCCACATGGAAAATAGAGTTGGGTCCACCTTGCATGTCACGCTATCCAGGATAAGCAGGAGCCTAGGCCCTACGCAGAGTGGCTTCTGCCTCCATGATTGACGTCTGACTATCATATACATTGTTGCCAAGATGTTCAACCACGCTAACCTTGCGTCTTCGTCAGCTTGTAAAACGGCGACTGGAGACGAGAAGGCATCAGATGAAGCAATACATATTGCTAGTGCAATGTTGGACCCGGGGGATCGTAATGTTATTGGGACAATAACGGGTGATACCCGATGTGGCTGCTTCAAGAATTGCAACAAAGGTGTATGAAGTACTATTGTCTGGAGGTGAATCGGACAGCGATCAAGCGGCACAGGTGCTGCGTGAAGCTGCAAGCGAGATGCGAGAGTCTGACCATAATTCATATGCTTACTGGGTACTTCTTGTGCATTATGGTGCGTGATGCATGATGTATGTACCACAACCTCTTTTGCATAATCGCCGCCATCTGTCTCTCAGAGGGTAGCAATCTGACGGTCCCTAAGCAGCTGGCTAAGTCCGATAAAATTAGCTTCTGTGACCATACCCCGGTAAATGTTGAAATATCAGGTCCAGCTTATAAACGGACACAATCTATACAAGTGAATAGCGAGACCCCGTTTTGGTATTCAAACAACCAGGTTTATACATCACAATCATGGTAGTGGTCGTAAAGCCAGAAATGTGAATACAGTGGACTCAATACTCGGGGCCATATCCATGGAATTTGGACGAATCTAAATTGTTGAATATACTTAGAGTGCTACACGTGAATGCTCCAGCTGAGATAGGGGAGCGGAACTCCTCCTTTGCAGCACAGCCGCCGGACCTAAAAATAGAACTACGCTCGTCCGATCTCTCTTGCCTCCTTTCCAATGTGGTAGACGTCATTTCAGAATATTGTCGCGGTGTTTCGAAGTGACGTCATCCAGATGCAGAACAAAATGTATATAATGCGATCTCGGTCTGCTCATTCTTTCCAAGATACACTCATCATCAGAGTTTATCTTCTATTACCGACACAACGTCTTATCAGCACGCTGTCCACAACCAATATTACTACCACAACCATGCAACAACCTCGTCGTCTCTCCACTCCAAAGAACGTCGCCATCGCCAAACCTCCCCATACACACCCCTCACCTCGCCCTCGTCGTCGGAACTCCATCTTTCAACGGACTGCATCAGTCCCTGCATCCACCTTTCACGCCATTGTCAAATCAACGACCAAGGGCGCGCGCACACTCGCATCCACAACTCGTCACTGCAAAGATTTTGAATCACCTTTGCCCCCGATGCTCAGAGATCACACAAAGAGTAATGCGTTTGCGCCCTTGTTGATGACAGTATCACGATGCTCGAGTACGAGAGCGGTAATTGCGCCCCCTGAGCAAGGGGTCGACGAATTCTACTTTTCGCCACGGGCGGTTACGCTTACTCCTTGTGCGAGTACGAGGGGAATGAAATGTGGCGTCGGAGATGACTCGTATTTCCCGCCAATGATGGCGTCGCCGATGGGCTCTGTCGTGCTGAATGTGATTGATTGCCGGAGATCTGAACGGCTTAGGGCAGGGGAGGAGGAGAATCATAGGGCAGGAGGAAGAAAGGGGGATGCGCCATCAGTGTGGCTCGTCCTGTTCCAGGTGGTTCTGATTGTGTTATTGTCTGTGTCATTGGGTATGAATCTGCGAGTGTTATGTTGACTTGGATAATTCAATGCTCCCTGCGTCTCAATACCTGTATCATAGCCACCCTTGTGTATTGGTAGAGAATCATTCTATCTACACGTCTTCATTTGTGTGATTTTCATGAATTCATGTCAGGGGGTCCGAGGAACCGTCAGTCGGGGAGACTGCAGGAGTGTGAAAAGTCAAGCTGTGACATGATCTGTAAATGTATGGCAGGGACTATGAAACGTATGCAACCTCGGGTTCTCGTACCTAGCCGTGAGTATATGGAGCATTTCGGTAGAATCGTTCTAAACGCGTCCGCAGTCGAAAGAAAACATCTAGACCCGTGGTTTTCTTATAATGCATAGATATGTGTGAGAAGGTATCTATGTCAGATAGCGGCACCGGGGAGTGAGATAAGGTATCCAGGGTAGGATAATAGTAAGATTCTAGGGCGCATACTCGATTTGCTTATATGAATAGAATCCACGACGGGGACCCGGAGTACCCCTAATAGCACAGTCGTCCAAGTGTCTGTCTGTCTGTGTTGGCTTCTCTTCTCTGTCTTCTTTTTATTTCACCCATATGCAACATATGCGGCCAGCGCATACTATACTTTACCGGAATTGGCAACCCCTCTCTCCCCTCAACTCCGCGAAAATACAACAGCCGCCGAAATGGTGAGTTCCCCCCTCCCCAAAAAAAAAGAATGACGGTGGCGTCTTTGCGCAGGGCCAACAAGAACGAACTGATTGGCACTTCGCATTAAAAAAAAAAGGAGAGAATGCAATAACTATGACATCCGAACCCCTATTTCTGGCCTGCCAGAAGTAAGACTTTTTATGGAAAAAATACGGGAACAATGGGATATCCTAACATGGGAATGGTGTTGGGTTCGATTTTTTTAAAAGGCGCGCCCCCCCATCAAAGGGAAGAAAAAAAAAAACGGTTGATCTCGGGTCCCTCCCATCAGGCACATAACGCCTCGGAGCTCTCATTTCCATGCCAAACTTTTTTTTTATACATTGTTTTTTTTTTTACGCCCTCTTGATCCCTTGTGATCCCCTGGCAAGAATAAAAAAATGGTTCGGCGTGGCACGGGTTTCAAGCAAGTTCTTGGCTCATTTTTATTAGATACGGCTCCCCTTGTTTTTCCTTTCAATTCCGCCCAGGCGAGATCCTCGGGTTGGAAGGGAGCAGTCAATGACAAAGGGGACCACGAAACCTCCGATAATTCCATTTTTGATATTATTAGTGTGTAAGTTCTTTTTCTTTTTTTCTTTTTGAGAACCCGCGGGCTGTTCGCGTCACCAATCCGGCATCTTTCGGGGGACCACTCAATCATTGAATTTGCCGAGCGCTGTGCATACAACTGTGCCCCAGCTCCAGCCCCCCCACCAATTCAGTTCAGTCAGTTTACCATCCCTAAGAAGGCATAGTCTAGCCCGCGCCGCGCCTCTCCGCTGTCGATCATGCGGAGGACCCTTTTTCGGGGCCGACGAGAGTAAGAAAAGAGAAAGCGAGGAAAAGGGGGAAGTGAAGGGGGGGGGCGGTGGTGGTAAAAACCCTTATTTTAGTCCCTGTCATCATCATCAACTTGTCTTTTGCCTGTCAGGTTCCCTTTGGTTGCCTGCCTCCTTCTCGCTCTCTCTCTCTCTTGTGTGCTGTGTGCGTTTGGAACGTTCTTGCTTGCTCGCTCTCTCTGGGTATTTGCTTTTGTTTTTTTTAAGAAAACAGAACCCCTCGGAGCTGGGAGAGGGGGAGTTTTTGAATTATGGACCCTGTTGAACAAGGAGAGCGCTCCTGTTCTGGACGGAGAAGTTGTTGTGATGCTACGCCTGCTGCTGTCGGCGGAGCTTTGCCTCTTCCTCATCTTCCCCCGAAGCCCGGAACGGATCCGGATTTCGACATGTACCAGCACCACCAACATCATCATTATCATTATCATCCTCATTCGCCACTACAGTCCTCTCGACAGTCGCAGACACACCACGGGATAGGAGAAGGAGAAGAAGGATGTCTGTGCTCGTCATGTCATCTTTCTGCGAGATTGTTTCCGAGGACAGAAGATGGACGGATCGTATTGCCTATGGTTTCTGTTGCGCCTTCCGGTGATGCTACTTTAGGTGAGTTATTTTTCCCTAGATCCGTGGTTTTTAGTTGCGTTATCTTTTTTTTTTGTTTTGTGGGGGGTGTGCGAGTTTTCTAGGAACTAGCATGCAGCCTTGGACGAGCTCGTCTTTTGCGATTACCCAGGTTCCGGTACAGCGGTCGCCTTCGGATGTGAATGGTATGTTATTTCTTTTCTATTCGCTAGTTTGATCTCGGTCATTTAATTTCTACCCAGCGCAACTACGACATCCGTATCCTACAACGTCGCTTATTGGACCTGGCGTAAGCGGTGATACCGAAAAGGCACATCATGATCGGGTACACCAACACGAATACGAGTGTAATTCCGAGTCGGTGACGTATTCGGGGGGTCCGTTAATGCCTCCCCCTCCACCTCGACACCAACACTATAACGGCGGAGGTGTTGTTGCATCCGGGGGGACTAGCGCTGAGACTGTGTTGAATGCAAGTAGGGCGACAAGGAGGAGAGTAACGATGAGTCCAAGGAAAGGTGATGACCGGGTAGATATTGCAGCAGGGAAGGGGGGTGGGAAGACGTTGGCGCCACCGAGGAATTGTTTGGCGAGTTTGTCGACGTCGGGTTCTGCTGCTGTTGCTACAGTTGGGATGACGGCTGCGGGTATGGCGGAGACAACGGCAGCGGGAGGGTCATCGGTGGTGGTGGCGGCTACTGGTACTGGTGGTACTGATGTTGCTGATGGGGCTATAGTAGCATCCCTGTCTGGTGGTGGTGGTGGTGGTGGTGGTAGTTTGAATTCTCAAGTTGATCTGGGGAATGGATCGACAACGGAAGCGAATTTATTGCCGCCGTGTAAACCGAGGAGGGGGAGACCGCCGAGAAACGAAGTCGTACCTGGGACGGGTGAGTTTACGGTTTTCCTTTAGGACGTTCTGGGGATTTTCTTTTTTCTTCGCATGATCTTAATTTTGTATGCGGACTTCCCGGTGTTATTTTTGGATATGGGGACACGAGGGCTTGATGAAGGGAGACGAAAATAGGGGGGGGGGGATGTGAGGGGGAGGGAACCGTATGTGTATTGAGATCGCATGCAGCAGGGATAAGAGACCCGGTCTACAAAGATGTGTAGGCGCCCAGAGCGGTTGTGGTTGTTGCCAACTCGGTTGATGACCCTGCTGCTGATCATGCCTTTTCCGGGAGGGGGGGGGGTTAATAATCAACGCTTCCTTCTTTTTGCCGGGATGGGGTGACAGTTGTCTGACATGTGTTGTTGGTTTTGTTTACAGGCGGGGGGTACGCAGGGGTGGTTGATTTGAGGCCGAAAGAGCGGGGGATACGGTTCCGTGCGCCGATCGTGGGGCAGTCTGAAGAGTCTGGGGACGAGGAGACGGGGTATGTGAAGGTGCGGTGGAGTGGGCGGCGACAGCGGCAGGCGTTTAGCGGGGACAAGTGTCGGTTTCGGTTCTACGATGTATAGAGCAGTAGAGAGAGAAGTGGCAGTGCTGGAGATCGAAGAGTGTCGAATCTGTTCCCCGCGCACACGCAAGCCCCGGCACGGTTATGTAAGCAACGCAGTGATGACTCTTCTCGGTTTTCTGTTCTGTTTTTTCTTTTTCTCCACCAAACAGCCATGCTTGTCGACAACGCTCTCGACCTTTCGGAATTCATACACGCAGATCTCTTCCACAACTCCCCTGCCTCTGCTTCATCGTCCCCCTCCTCCCCCTCCCAAGGTCCTCCTTACCCCGCCCCAGGGCCCCGCACCCTCCTCCTTCTCCGACGCACCCCCCCACGACCTCATCTCCTCCTTTGGCCTCTTTGATGACGATCTCAAGCTCATCGACCCCATCCTCTCTTCTTCATTCGACTTTGGCTCCTCTTCCCTCGACCATCCCATCAGTGGCTACGCCCTCCCCACCGACGTCGATTTCCCCTCCCTCGCCGGCCTCACCATGAATATCGGTGGTGGCATCGGCCTCAACATGCCCATCACTTCCATCTCCGACGATTCTCTCCAGCAAATGAGCATCGATCCCCAGCTCGTCGGTACCCCCGCTCCTGCCCCTTCCCTCGACGATTTCGGCGAGGAAGACTCTACACAGGATGGCGATGACGAAGATAGCAGCCAAAATAGCAGTGCTATTGGCACCCCTCCTGCTAGCTCCCTCCCTACTGAGGGGGACTCTGACCGTGAGCGGCTGACCCTCACCATCGCCCCCATCAAAGTCGGTGGCCATGGCAAGGCCCGAAAGGGCACCGTTCAGAGCGGTGGTATCGCCAAAAAGCCGGCTACCTCCTCGATCCATCGTGATAAGGAAAACTCTCTTTCATCCCTCTTACTTTCATCGAGCGCCCACACTGCGGCTTCCACAGCTTCTGCTGCTGTTGTCGCTGCGGCTTCTTCGGCTGCCGCCACTCAGGCAAAGATGGGCCATCTTTCTAAACCCCCTGCCATCCTCAAAGCCTCAAATTCAAAGAAGAACAAGGCCAAGGCCGATATAGACGACGACGACGACGACGATGTACCCCAGGACTGGCGCCCCTCTCCAGAAGTTTTCGCCAAGATGACCAGCAAAGAAAAGAGGCAACTTCGGAACAAGATCAGCGCCAGGAACTTCAGGGTTAGGCGAAAGGGTTTGTTTTGTTTTCCCGGTGCTCTTGTTTATTCATCATTCGCTCATCGTGTGATCAGAGTATATTTCCACCCTGGAAGGCGACATCGCCGAACGCGACAGACTTTTGGAGGCCATTCAGTCCGAGTTGGGTTCTACCCAATCTGAGAATCTGGCCTTGAGGCAGGAGATTGCCGCTCTGAAAAAGGTGCTCCTCGATGGGAGGGGCGCCGCGGATTTGCCCTTGCTCAATCTCCCTCCTCCCGCACCCCTTCCCGTCGGTTTGTCCGCCGCCGCCACTGCCGCCGCCATCGCTGTCACCAACAATGCCGCTACTACTACTACTACCAATGCTGTCTCTGCTGAAGGGATGGGGGTACCCTCTCCCCCGACTACCCCTGCACCTACTAATGCCACAGCCTCCACCGCTCCTAACCCTTTCGCGCCCAATACTCAGAAGGATCTCCCATCCTCGCCGATGCCGCGCAACGGCGGTGGTTTCTGGGGCGGTCAACACCAAATGCTCATGGGCGGCATGGGTGGTGGATACACGCCTGTCCACACTGCTTTGGTGCCAGAGGTCAACGTCGGATTGTGGGGATTGACCGGAAACAAGCGGGTGCTTGGGGACAGTACCGGTTCGAATATCAACCCGTTGTTGAACGCTATCGGCGCTGGCGTCGCTGGGCAGATCACTCTTCCCGAGAAGAAGGAAGAGGAGAAGTTGTTGAACGGATTCGAAGCCTTTGCCGACGCCAATCTGTTCACCATGAAATCTCTCGATGCGTATGTCTCTTCATTCTCATGTGTGATCGTGTTTGATGCTGATGGTTTCCTTTTCCAAGGTACCGCATGCAATTGTGGGGGAAGATGGCTGCTCAGCATCATGTGCATCAGCACTTCCTTACTCAACAACAACAGCAACAACAATACCAGGCTCAACAGTCAGCTCTTCAACAGCAACAGCTGTCGGGTCTTGCCGCTGCGATGCGGCCTCACCACTTTACCGCGCCTTCGCTTTCGCCCAAGGCGCCTGCTTCGTCAGCGAGTGGTACACTCGCTGCTTTGCTTTCTGGCAAACATGCTCCTTCAACATTTGGTTTGCTTACGCCCCCTGCTTCGCCGAAAATTGGCGCGCAGGGGTCTCCGAAGCTGTCACCCCAGCAGCCCTCACAGCAATCGCAACAACAGCAACGAGACGCTCAAGCGGCCATGTTGGCCGTTGTCGCGAGCCAGACGCTTTTCAAGAAACTTGGAAGTGCGTTCTGGGATGCGTTTTCTGGATCGTCGTCGTCTTTGTCGACACCCCCTACCGCGTCATCCTCTGCTGTCGTAACGCGGAATTGGGATGCGGAGAAAGTGAGGAAGGTGTTGGACGGTACGGCGGTTGTAAGGGTTGTAGATGTTGAGCCTGCTGTGCCTGTGCCTGCCGTGCCTGCTGCTACCACTTGTGCGGCGGCGGTGACGGCAGCGACGGATAGTGGGAGGAAGGGGAAGGTGTGTGAGGATGTCAAGTTGTGTGTTGGTGAGATGTTGGAGGAGAGTATGAGGAGTCTGACGTTGGGCAAGGGGAGTGGGAGTGGACTGAGGAGGCTTTGAGGAGGATTTCTGTTTTGCTTGATCCTTGGTTTGTGTTATATTCTTTCTCTGAAGACTTGAATAATTGGCATCGTTTTGGCATCTTTTTTGCATTGGCATATTCCCCCTCTCCCCTGTCGTACACATTCGTTTGATTTGAAATTTGTTGTTCCTCTGTCGTTTTGTTCGTTTGAATATAAGTAGTTACCTACCTACTCGTCCCCCTCCTCTCTAATACCTTTAACTTGAAGTAAAAAAACATTCCTTTATATCGATAGTTTTGTAGTACCTATGACGTCTATTTTTTTTGTGTTACCGGTTGAAGTAAATATAGAAAGTTTTGTGTATCGTACGAGTCGACTAGGTAGGAGCGAGGAAATAAAGAAGTTAATTATTTATCCATATCCTCGGGCGTGTTTGAGAGGCCTCATGTTACAACGGCCCCGCGTGTTTTGTAGTGTGGAAAGGTAGATTTCTGCATTTTTCGTGCGTGTGTGTGCGGGCTTGGTGTGTCATAGACGACACAGCCACCATTGTCTTGTTTATTTGGATGGAACAAACAAAGGAGTTGGGGGGAGAGGAGTTTCTCCGATTGGATCCCGGTGTGGCTTCAGATGACCGGTACGGTACTTGCAAGCCAAGTTTTTTGATGCGAGGAATAGTTGCCCCGAGGGGGGTTAGGGGAGCCGAGTTTTAATTAAGCTGTATATGGGTGACGATGGGTTTGCCGATAGGTGACGCCTCTTATCTTTTTTGGTTTTTTGGGGATAACTGGTTTTTTTTTCTTATTACCTGTTGGTCGTATATTTGAATGTACATGAATGTACTCTCTCAAGTCGGTTGTTGGTAAGTTATGAAAGTTCGCGGGGGACTCGGATTTCGGCCGATTGATGACTTGGCGAAGTCATCCGTGATGTAAATGATTTTCTTTTGATCAATGGTTGATCGGCCGTCGGGATTGGATGGAGGGATTTAATGGATTGGAATCGGATTTGTGGGTGTGCACGGCTCAACGGAAAGAAAACATAACTTGGTTGGGGTCTGAGGTCACGGGACGTGGTTATCGGTTTGGGGTGGTAGGTTTTTTTGTTTTGTTTTTGTTTTTGTTTTTTTGCTTTTGTTGTTGGTTGTAGCGAGGTGGTTCGAGTTTTGGGATGATAGGTTATTCCGAGGGGAAAATGGGGGATGGGTTTTCGAAGTTTGTCGAAGTAGTAAGGAGCCGGTGTTAGTGGTTGTCTCAGATTAGGTCATGTCTAGTGGTACAAGTGCAGAAAAAAAAAAGGGTCCGAGCAGCCAGGGCTTGGGAGGGAAAACTGAGCGGGAAACTGGCGTTCTCGGCGTTGATTGCCGAATTGGGACAATTGGAGTTTGAAATTACAATGGTCCGCGTGGAGAAGGGGCCGTGCCCCCTTTTCGATTGATGGCCTAAAAAGGAAGTACCCTGGGTTATGTCACTTTTGTGTGACACCCTTTTGTTCGTGCAGAAACAATGGCGAGTCCGTTCTCTGGATATATTGGACCATCCATGCGCCATGGCCACAAGTCTACTCTCTCTCTCTCTCTCCGCTCTGTCTCTCGCACAGAAAAAAAATACTTGCTCTTTTCAAGTTTACGAACACACACACACGCATAGTAATTCATGAGTACTGCAGTCTCGAGTTGTACGTCTTTGTTCTTGATATGGTCAGGAGTTTTAGTAGTGCTGATGCTGTTGTTTTTGCTGTTTCTTGTAGTTTTTTCTAGGGAATCTCTGCAACGATCTCAGGCGAGGTCGCATAAATATGGAACAAGGCCTCCACTGGCTAAAATGCCAAGCACGCAGACCGGCAGTCTCCTCGATAGTATTCTTGAAGAGGACCTAGCATCAGCTTCTCATCCACCACCACCACCTCCTCCGCCATCTACTTCTTCAGCTCCCATGCCCACTACACGTGCACAACGCCGTCATGCACTTTCACACAAGGATTCTAAAGCGACAACAACGACGACAACGACGCAGGTCATTACTCCTGAATTCAATGTCACGCTCACCAATTTGTCTTTCAACTTTCCCCTTCCCCCCGCGGCGTCGTCTACCTCTTCCTCAACAACAACAACGACAGGAGCAGCGCAATGGAGATCTCTTTCTGCGGTTTCCTCACCCCCCTCCATGTGTTCCTCCCTCTCATCAAGTCCAGAGTCGCTGCCTGCCACACTCCCGGTGACACCGACTACCTCCGACGATGAAATGGTCCTTTCCCCCACTCCCCTCCGTCCTCTTCCTCCTACCACCGCCGCAGCGCGTCGGACCCGCCTCAGCCGATCCACCGCCATCAAACCCCTCGTGATCAGTAAATCCCAACGGCCCTCCACTCTCCCCACCATCGACCGCTCCTCCGATCTCACTACTACTACTACTTCAAACGCTCACTACCTCTCTGATGACGAGGCAGACTCGGATTCAGAATGGTACACCCGTGAATTCTCTCGTGTCCTCACTCTACACTCGACTTCGCATTATCCTGCTGCACATCGAGATTCGTTCTCGATTGCGCCTGATTATCATGACCAGCGGAAACGTCGTGGATCGAGGTTCTTGGGACCTGACGTCTCGGCTGCGCTTGATGCACTTGCCCCTCCGCCTTCATCATCACTGTCACCCCCTCTGTCTACAATAACAACACCAGGATATTTGTCCCGGAGGTGTACCAAGACTTTGTCGATCACCGGTCCTCGGAGGCCGCCTCCACGGATGAGCATCCCGGATGACGCCTGTTCCGGGTTTTCGCTCTCTATGTATGCGGATGATGCGGATGAGTTTGGGTTCGATCATACGGGACCGAGTCCGTTGAGCATCTACTCGCAAGAGTCGTTGGTGTTGGGTGATTTTGAGCGCCAGCAGGAGGTTGGGTTGGGGCTGGGGCTGAGAGTGAGGCGGGACCTACTGGAAGAGGTGCCGGAAAAGGAGGGACGGCAAGGAGAGGCAGAGGCAGAGGCAGTCTTTCCTGCGGAATTTGAGGTGCAGGTAGACGATGGTCCGATGATGTTGCCGCTTTCGCTGCCGGGGTCGCCTGTGGATCTTGAAATGGATATTGCGCGTATACTGGGGACGAGGGGTAATGAGGGCGAGGACGAATCTCCTCGCTCTGGTTTGGTGGAGGAGGGTGATGCGGAGAACGACGCTTTGGGCGTTGCGTTTATCTTGGAGGAGGATACTGAATTTGAAGAGGAAGAGATTGTTGCGCCCCAGCCTTTTCGGACTCGTGCCTTGCCTTCGCTGCCTGTGGCCACCACCCCTCCTCCGCCATCATTACCGACTCCTCCACCAGCCGCACCACCTCCACCTCCGCCTCGCAAGGGACATTCACCATCTCCGTCGACCGTCTCATCGTTTTCGTTTCCCCCCAGCCCGGCCCCAGTTCCTTCCTCCTCTTTACCTCCCTCCTCTTCCTCTGCTGCCTCTATATCCTCCTCTACGCGTGCTGCTGAAGACGAGTCTGACGAGCGCAGACATGGTTTGAAATCAAAGTGGTCCTCGTCCACGCTTGGTTCTGTGCGCGAAGAACAGGCGTCGCATAGCTCTATATTCCATGGGGCGAACAAGTTGAAGATGTACTTCCAGGGACAGCACAAGCGGCATCATAGTGCCCTTCTTACACCAGCTTCCCCATCGCCCAGGTTTGCGAGGTTCCCTCGGTCGCCGTCGTCGCCTTCGCCTAGTAGGAAGGGTGAGAAGAGTAAAGGAAAGAAGGATTCCAAGGGGGCGGAGAAGAAGCGGGAGAGCGATGTAATGGTGATTGGGTACCACCATCAGCATCCGTCGCCTCCTCCCTTGGGAAGACACTCGCATGAATCGTACTATCCTGCTTCGCCTAGCCCGATGAGCCCGAGACGGCATTCGCCTCGCCGGTCGTACGATCTCCCGATGACACCCTCTGGGCCTCGTGCGAGGGGGAGTGGTATGAAGCGGAGTCCATCGCAGTGCAGTGCGAGTGGGACGAGTGATTGTGGAAGTGAGGCGTCGTCTGCGTATGCGAGCAGTAATGTGTCGTCGAGTGGGATGGGATTGAGGCGTAAGCCGATTCCTGTAGAAATGTTTTTGAGGAGTGCTGTTTGAATATTTTATTATTATTTTTTGTATTTTGGCTTTATGTTCTCTTCGTTTTTTTTTGTTTGTTTGTTTTATTGCACAATAACATCACATGTTTCATCACATGCATTGTGGGAAGAAACTCATTTTGAGCGCGTCGCGTCGCGTCGCAAGTAAGATGTAAACAAACACACACACACCCCCTCCATGAGTGACTATGATGAATATGAAGATGATCAGCTTGCGTCGGATGATGTGCGTTTTGTTTCCCAAGTTTACGATTGCGATAGGTTCATCGTAAAGTCTCTCTAGCCGGCTTTTGAGGAAGTCTTGAAGCGCTCGATTGTACTTTCTCATCAACGACCTACGCCTGTGACTCCACATCTGTCCTCAACAACAACTTCAACGAGTCGAACCAAGGTCGGGGTGAATGCGAGCAGTGGAAGCGGCAGCACTAATACTATCATGGATGGCACCACCACCCTTGCCACCACTCGAGCACAAGACCAAGGTTTATCGCAATGGACAAAGAAGCAAGAACTCAAGCGAAGGATAGCGGAAATTGATGCAGATATGACGAGGCTGAGAGAGAGTATTGAGAGTCTCAAGACGCAGTTTGTGGCCAAGGAGGGAGAGAAGGAGAGGATGGTGGGTGTGTTGCGTGAGTTGGAGAAGGGTTCGGCGGGTGTTGGGGCTGGTGCTGGTGGTGCTAGTGGGAAGGGTAAAGGGTATGGTAGTGTGTTGCAGCGGGGTATTGATTATATGGACGGCGAGTTTGAGTGGATGGGTGGGTTGAAGGCGAGAATGAGGAGTGTTTTCGGTATTGAGGAGTTTAGGCTGTGTCAGAGGGGGTGAGTTTTCTTTTCTTTTTCTTTACGATTGCGGTTGCATAAATGGGCACGCGTCCGCGCACACTTTTTTTAAACCAGGATTTGTAATGCGAATATGGATGGGAGAGATATTGTGGTGGTAATGCCGACAGGAGGTGGAAAGTCGTTGACTTATCAGTTACCGGCCTTGTTGACCCCAGGATGCACTCTGGTCATTTCGCCTCTGATATCGTTGATCACTGATCAGATTCTGCATCTCCATGCGCACGGAAGTGAGTGCTTGCGGTGAATTTATCAGTCGTAATAGTTTTTTTTTGAAAAGGATATAGTCAGTGCGGTAGCGTTGACAGGATCGACGCCTATGGCAGAAAAGAAAGATACCCATCGGCGATTGGTTGCCCTCGCAGAACGAAGATTGGATCCTGGCGAAGATGAAATCAAACTGTGCTACGTTACCGTATGTGTTCAAGTGTCCAAAATCTCAAAACCGGATTGTCTAACTGACTTTTACAACAGCCGGAGAAATTAGCTAAAGATACCAAGTTTATAATGCTGTTGCAGAGTCTAGTTGCGGCGGGGAAACTGGCGCGGATAGTCATAGACGAGGCGCACTGCGTATCACAGATGGGTCACGACTTTCGGTACGAACAGTGTCAAGCGTCCAGCGTCCAGCTCATCCCCTAATTGAAAAAAAAATGATGAATATAGCCCTGATTATCAGAAACTACACAAGCTGCGGCAGTTATTCCCTTCTGTTCCCATTATGGCGCTCTCTGCGACTTGCCCTCCCCTTGTTCTCAAAGACCTGCTGAAAACACTACGGCTTCCGGATATTGTTGACGGCAGAAGTCGGTAAACGGGTTGGGTGTCATTCGGTACTTTGCTAAAAATTGTTTGTATAGACGCCAAGGTCACTGGAACTGTATATTTCTTCGCTCCTTTGTATCGCAAGAACCTCCACTATCGCGTCGAGCCGAAACCATCAAAGGCGACTGACGTCACGAAAGCCATGGTCGATTATATTCTTGAACACCACCCGAATGATACAGGGATTGTATATTGTTTATCTAAAAAGGTGTGCTGGAGGGATGTCCCCTCAAGCTCTCGCAAACGTTGCTCAAACCTTTCCTTCCCCTGAAATAGAATACAGAGACCGTAGCACAAGAATTGCAAGAGTTGAGTGAAGGCAAGATCAAAACAGGGGTATATCATGCCGATCGACAGGAGAGTGAGAAAAGCCGGTTGCATGCTGCCTGGCGGGCCGGTCAAATTAAAGTTGTGTGTGCTACAATAGGTCCGTTTTTTTGCGATCTTTTATAGTCGCCCCCTTTACCCTTACCGTTATTGGTTGACATTGCAAAGCGTTTGGGCTGGGTATTGATAAGGGTGACGTTCGGTTTGTCTTGCATCACTCGGTGAGTATATGGATTGCCTTTTTTTGTGCAGCCTACTAACGACCCGTGTCTCAGATTTCAGTTAGTTTCTATGTCTATATATTCAAAATTCGCGCTACATGTGACATGGCAGAAATCTCTCGAAGGCTATTACCAAGAGTCCGGACGAGCAGGTCGAGACGGCAAAGACGCAGATTGTGTGCTATTCTATCGTCCTCAAGATGCTAGTACGATCAGCTCGATGGTGGCGTCCGAGAAGTGCGGACAGGAAAAACGTGGGTCCTTCATTTCTGCTCCCCGTTATCGTCATGCTCGGCCTCAAGAAAGTTTGATTTACCCTCTTTGTTTATTCACCTTTCACACCGTTGTGTGACATTTTGGATGATAGTGCACGCCGTACTTGATTTTGCAGAGGACATGCAAGAATGTCGGAAGATCCAGTTTGCAAAGTTCGTCACATTTCTATAAGGCTCCCCCTTTTCCTGTCTCAAGCGCGCTCCTATTCATAGGTACTTCTCGCACTCATCCAACCTTTCCATTTCATCCTGGACGACGGAAGACCAAGATGCCCTCGAACGCTGTGGGCACTGCGACAACTGTACACGTTCTCCTGAATCCATTGAGCGGACAGACGTGACTCTGCAGTCCTGGCAGCTCTTGAAGATTGCACACTACGTGCAGAGCATTGGAGGCAAGTCGACTGTGAATATGCTTGCGGGACTGGCAAGGAATGCGGGTGGAGGGGCGTTTGAGGTTACTACAGGGACGGGGAAACGGAAGGAAAAGGAGAAGACGAATTTGGATTTGGACGCGATTGCTGGTGGCCCGGTTGATTTATCGAAGGATGTGAGTGTTGGGCCCCGACCCTTTGTTTGAGTGTGTTTGGGGGTAGGAGTTGACCGTTGTGCAACAGGATATTGAGCATCTGATTGTCAGACTGCTCATCAAGGGATACTTGAAAGAAGAATTCCAGCAAACGGCTTACTCGACCAACGTTTATGTCGTTCCTGGTCAATTGGCTCCGCAGTTCATTCATGAAACGCGCGAGGGAATCGCGAGGAGATCTATACTGGAGATGACCCTTGCCAGACGGGTAGTCAAGCCGCGGAAAAAGCGCAAGAGGAAGGGAGAGGAGGTAGAGGAAGACGAAAGTGTCGATGTTTCACAGACCAAGAAATCGAAGACGACCGCAGTGAAGGTCAAGGGCAAGGGGAAAGGCAAAGGCAAAATCGGGACTGAGGATCACCTGAATGCAGAAGATGATCGCAGACTTGTGAAATGGTCCGATGACGAGGCAATCGGGTTCAGACCAAGCTGGCGCACGGCTTTTCAACCGCCGAGGACAGGGAACCTTTCGAGAGGTGGTGGCGACGATGATGGGTACGAGACGATCGATGTTGATATTTCTGATGATTGTGATGCAGATTCGGATGGTTTGATGGATTATGGTTGGACGAAGTCCTTGAGGGAAAAGCCTATTGCGAGGCGGCGCATGGCGCGCAAGAATGTGCGAGTGGCGGATGAAGATGTGGTAATTGTATCGTCAGATTAGGCATCTGTACTTCTTGTAGCTTTATCAACTGTTACATGTACTACTAATCAGGAATCATAGAGTGAGATCGCACCGAATTGAAGTTGAGGAGTTCCCTCTCTATTACCGGAGCACACGCGGTGAGTCTGCCCTTCGCGAAGGTTGTTGACGAAGTCAGTCAAGGTTCCTCTCCCAAATTTAGGGGTGGCCGGTGGCAGGAGCTATTACTATAAACTATATGGTATCATGTGACGATAATCATCTGAGAGCGGCCAAAGCATATATATGACTCTATCTTCACCTTGCTCCTCCTCATCCTCCTCTGTCTATGACATGTACTCTTCTTATATGGCTTGTATCAATGGCTCAGAATCCAATCTCAGTGCCCTATGTGCAATCAAAGGCTTTCTCAGCTCAGGATGGTAACTGCACAACCACATACATCAAAGCTGTCCATGAAATCAAGTTGAAGGCAAAAAGGTAAGCTAGCCCACTCAGTCAATAGCCCTTATTTTAATTTATTTTTGAAGTGCCTTAACTAATCATGCATATGTCTATACATTCAATATTCTGGCAGAACAACTGAAAAAGGCCTATGCCTTGCTTGATAAACTGGAGATACAAAAGGCAATGAGGTGAGATTCCATGATAATATATTAAAAGAAAGTATTTAATTGCATTCTAGGGTAACATTCAGTGAAAAATATAATTTCATTGTCAAGTACATGCCAGGTGGAGCTCATGAAGCAGCCATTTGCTTCTGGACCATAAATATTTCCAATGCACTTGCACTTTTGACTGCACACCCAATGCAACTACCTCCAGGATGTTGGCCAGGTGGAGCCACAAGTATGTAATACATTTTGTAAATTCAGTCATGAATCTAAATTTGGGCTTTCTCTTTAGCTATCAAATTTGAAGATGGGCAAAAGGCTAAGGAACCTGATGCAAGTATCTATCCAACAGGAACTTTGATGCCTTCTGTTACCATAGAAGATGGATCTTCACAGATGCTTACACAACTCAAGATTGATGCAAAGCAGTGGATTGAATGTGGACCTGAGATAGTGTGATGTATTTTTTTTTACTTTATTCCTACTACTAAGAGTTTTTCCAGGTTCAACTTGTCATAATTATTTCAATTGACCTCCCTCTTCCACCTTTCCCAAATTTTGTTAGGATCATTGTTGAACAGTGGAAAGGCTTTCCTCCTGAACAGGCCCCATGTTCCCAAGCAGCTCAACAAAGAGTAGCTAGGCCAGTTCAATAGGATGACTGGACACATCAAGCACAACCTCTGTCCATTCTACTCACTGACATCTTTTGAGGTCCACCACCTGCAGATTATGGTGATAATCAACATGTATCTCTGGATACTGTGACTTGGTGGGAGCATATATTGGAAGCATAGGGGATTGCAGAAGTGAATGATTTTGTTATTAACATTTTTTATCTTTAGTAGTCTTATGCTAATTTCTTGGGGATTGAAAGTGAGCACAGAACAAATGAAGAAAAAAGGAAGGAAAGAAAGTTGGCAGATCCAAAGGGTGATATCCTGGTCACTCAATATTTTTCATTGCAGGAACAAGTGTCCAAAAATCATTAAATAACATATTTGTCCTATTGGCAAAGGGGTCTACTAGACATGAACAAAATATAATGAGAGAAAATCTGTTTCTCTGCTACCTAGGCTGGGGTCCTACTCATGTACTGATGAAAAAGTAGGCATTGCAACAATAGGAAAATCAGGTATTGGTGGAGATAAAAGCTATGGTCAATAGAGAAAAAAGCCTGTTGCAAGGCGGCGCACAGCACACAAGAATGTGCAGGTGGTAGATGAAGACATTGTAATTGTATTGTTGGACTAGGCATCTATACAGTACTCCTAGCAAAAGTTTATTTACACTTCACTAGCTCCCATCAATAAAATTATTTCTCCACACTCACTACAGTAGCAGGGCCATACCAAAAACACCTGAAAATGTAAATATTACTCTTAAGCTTTGATTTCTCATTCACCAAAAGCCCAAAGAAAGCCATCTAACCCATGAAATAGCCTCTTTTATTGGAAGAACTTATTTAACCACTTTTCCTATTCTCAAAAACTACAATATCTATGACCCTTTCAATGATGTACCTTGTTTTAGTACACCTCTCAAATGAGATGAGAGGTTATTTCATGATCCTAAGATTTTTTTGCATGGTAGTAGATGCCAAACTCTCTTTAAAATCACTAAATCTGTCTATTATTTCCCAGACAGACTTATTTATTCCAGCACTATTTGGAAGCTTTGGAAACATAGATTGGGTATAAGAGAATGTATTACAATCAAAAAAATAAATTCAAAGCTCAAAAATAAGAGGATATAGCTAAAGCAGGAAAAGGGTAATTTAGGCTCAGGAGGAGAAAAACTGGAACTGGATTATTTGGACAGATAAAGCTTTTCTGAGGACTAAACAGTATTTGAAAGTGGTCTGGATATAAAGAATATCAGTTAAGAGATATAGTAAAAGGTGTTTTGCTCCCATGTTTAAGTCAAAAAGGCAAATTTTGGTGTTTTGAGAGTATATGACATACAAAAGATCCAATTCACCTAGTAAACCTCTAAGACACCAGAATAGAGCCTAATTATGTTAAATTAGTCTTTATAAGCTCACTTTAGAATATTTATGAGGAGATAAGTAGAACAAAAGAATAGATAGCAATTTTGGAAGATAATGCTATAATCTACTGTTATAATACTAGAAAAAAATGGTACACCAGTTAGAAAGTAGTTACTCTTTCTTGGTCTGCACAATTGCCAGACCTTCAAACACTTAAATATATTTAGATACCCATAAAAAAGGGGACTAACAAAAAACTCAGTCTCATAAAAATATAGATAAGTTATAGAATAGACTTTAGGACAAGTGGACAAAGATTGATTTATACCTAATAGACACTTTGGTTGATATCATGTCTAGTGAAGCAGAAGTATTTCTGAAGATAAAGAGAAAATCTTCCAAATTTTAGATTATAGGATTATAGAGTTGTGCTCATATAAAAGCCAATTTTTCAAAGTAGTGTTTTTGTTTATTTGGATGTAAATAAACTTTTGCTAGGGTACTATACTTGTAGCTTTATCAATTATTCCTTGTACTACTTCCAATCAGAAAGAGACTATACCTATTTTGAAGTTGGGGATTTATGTTCCCCTTACTGCCAAAGCAGAGGCAAATGAGTCTGCCTTCTGTATATCCAGGGATTTATAGAGACACATATGAGTCAGTGTCGACGGGAACACATATAGATAAGAGACACATATGGTCGATAGTAGTAAAGGCAATGGTACTCACGTGTTCGACGCGAGAACTGAAGGACCTACAATAGATGTTCACTGAAAAGAGTGGAGCAAAGCTGTGTACAGTATGCAAAAAGTTGATATCATAAATACGATAGGGGAGCGAACTGAACACCGGGAAGGAGAGCGGGGTGAGCCTCGAGAGCGTGGGGCTCGGTGCGAGCTTATTACAGGATTTGGGTCTAGTCTGCTGGAGCTCACTGGTGCGATTGGTGCACGACTTTCAGAGCCTTAGAGATGGTATACATATTTTGGGCTGCTCATGTTTTGCTCATTGCATTGCAGTCAGTCGACTATGATAAGCTGATCATTGATTTATCTCCCTAAGAAAAGATGTTACCTCCAAATACACACCTCCAGGACTTGGGCTGCTAGTGAAGCTGATTAAGAATTCCCTTAGTTGATTGGAGAACTAGTCTATCAATGGAAGCAGCAAGTGATCAAATTCCATTCTGAGCTAAAGCTATATCTATGGCTCTTTGGCCCCTGAGCTGGATGTGGCAACAGGGGCTATTACTATAAACTGCATGGTATCATGTGACAGTAATGATCATCTGCCAGTGAGAGTGGCCAAAGCATATATAAACTCTATCTTCACTTTGCTTCTCCTCATTTTCCTCTGTCTACAGCACATACTCTTTTCATATGGCCTGTATCAACAGGTCAGAACCAATCTCAATGCCCTCAAAGGCTTTCTCAGCTCAGGATGGTAACTGCACAACCACATATATAAAGCTGTCCATGAAATTAAGTCAAAGGCAAAAAGGTAAGCTAGCCCACTCAGTCAATAGCTCTTATTTTAATTTATTTTTGAAGTGCCTTAAGTAATCATGCATATGTCTATACATACAATATTCTGGCAGAACAACTGAAAAAGGCCTATGCCTTACTTGATAAACTGGAGATACAAAAGGCAATATGGTGAGGTTTGCTAATAGTATATAAAAAGAAAATATTTAATTGTCTTCTAGGATAATGTTCAATGATAAATACAATTTCATTGTAAAGTACATGCCAGATGCAGCCCATGAAGCAGCCCATCACTTCTGGAGTGGAAATATTCTCCACCTACTTGCATGTTTGACCCCAAACACAATGCAATATGCTTCAGGATGCTGGATAGGTGGAGCAACAAGTATGTAATATGTTTGATAAATTTAGTAATATAAGGCTAACTTCAGGCTTTCTCTTTACCTATTGAATTTGGGGATGGGCAAAAGGCTAAGGAACCTGATGCAAGTATCCATCCAACAGGAACTTTGATGCCTTCTATTGTCATAGAAGTCAGATCTTCACAGACACTTACACAACTCAAGATTAATGCAAAGCAGTGGATTGAATATGGACCTGCAGGTAATGTGATGTATTTTTTACTTTATTCCTACTACTAAGAGTATTATGATCATCTCATATATTTCAGAATATTTTCAATTTATCATTGCTTAGTCATTGCTTACTAATCAAGTAAACTCCAGACTTGATTATGTAAACTTGTAACAGGAAAACATTCTATAAATAGCATCTTATTTATAGATTTCTATTCTCAAAATAGCACAACTTCTATTGTTCCTAACTTCTAAACTTCTATATTGCACCTGTGCTTCTATACTTCTTTGATTGTTATATTTGAATATCATAGCCTTATAATTAGATACTACAACATGTATATAAGGCCAACTCCTCACCAAGAGAAACTCCCCAAGTTTTTGCTTGGTTAAGTGGAGACTTATACAGACAACTTGTCTTCCTGTTAAGCTCTTGCTCTCAGACAAGTATTTAGGCATCTTAGACCAGAGCTGCTTAAAGACTTGTTGGTATAAATCCCTTGAATGATTAGCTCTTGGAATAAGACTGATATGTTCAGCATCTGCCACATCCTAGTGATACAAAGGCAGATGTCACCATAACAAAGAGTTTTTCTAGGTTCAACTTGTCATAATTATTTCAATTGACCTCCCTCTTCCACCTTTCCCAAATTTTGTCAGGATCACTGTTGAACAGTGGAAAGGCTTTTCCTCCTGAACAGGCCTCACATTCCTAAGCAGCTCGACAAAGAGTAGCTAGGCTAGTTCAAAAGGATGACTGGACACATCAAGCATAACCTCTGTCCATTCTACTAACTAACATCTTTTGAGGTCCACCACCTGCAGATTATGGTGATAATCAATGTGTATCTCTGGATACAGTGACTTGGCAGGAGTATATATTGGAAGCATGGGGATTGCAGAAGTGAATGATTTTGTTATTATTATTTTTGTCTTCAGTAGTCTTATGCTAATTTCTTGGGGATTCAAAGTGAACATATAACAAATGAAGAAAAAAAAGAGAAAGAAGTTGGCAAACCCAAAAGGTGAGGCCCAGTGAAAACCCCATCTGCAGATTCTGAAGTATCTGCATAAATCTGTGGATTTGTGGACAAGATCAGGCATGTTTCTGTATTCCCCTGCAACACATAATTGTGTAAGCTGATAAGCATGTTTGTTTGCCATGTACTGTATCTCTTGTAACTACTATGCCAAAAAAAACAAAGACTGGCCAAGCCCTGCCCAAGGTTCCATGCTTTTGTAGGCTCTGTAGTGGTGGCTTGGTCACAAAACAAATGTACTGTCGGCACAACCCTAATCCTCCATCCAATTCTGACTCTAGATGTCAGACAGACTTGGAACATGGTCCCATTGCAAGGCAGCACACAGTAACTGACACTGAATCTGAGGGAACCCATTCTGTTGCACATAGAAATAAACAAACCCAAACACACAGTGTTGTATGCTACCCCTTTCTAGTTGTATATCAGAGCTCTACATTGTTATTGTAGCAAAACTAGCATGAAGACATCAGATGTGAATACAATGATCATAACAGCACAGGAGAGTAGGATCTGACTTATCAGCAGGACAAGAGCTTTAAGGTATGGGTACCCTCATGTCATGAAACTTATTTACCAACTAGTATTGATATTCAGGATATCAGTGGTGCCAATCACACATTGCTATCCACTTGGGCTAGGCAGGCATCTGTTGGGGCTCAATCTGATCATATGGTGTGTATCCTTCATATGGAATTGCTGTCTCCAACTCTAACCTTTCCAGGTGCTTGAAATCAGTAGCTCTGGTGATAGCAACCCTGGCATTTTGGAACCTGAGGATGAAGGTACCAATAGCCGAGTGGGACAATCAGCATGCTCTCAGGATACTGCATATAGTAGCAGGCTTCCAACACACTCAGTGGCTTTGGATGATGAGGTTTGGTGTATTTTTAGGTGGAATAGAAATGATATCAATTTTTTTCTATTTCTCAGGAATTGGGATGCCAGGAAAACCAAGAACTGCTTCCAAGCTGCTCAATACTCCCATATTGAAGGTATCAAAATATCACAGCAATTCATTAATGCAATTTCCTCAGCATCTCTTGATGAAAGCAACCTTGACCCTGCCATGATTGAAAGGCTCTGATCTCCACTCCAAGCAGTCCCAGATGACTTGCTTGAATGAAAATGTTTGGTTCTCACTTGAACTGTATACTGCCTGTGTGCATGCATCTGAGGCCATATATAAATCAGTTTGCAAGGCAATTGAGTGCCAATTTCCCAACATTGAGCTACTTTCATATCACTCCACAAAGAAAAAAATTGAAGCAATCACTGGAGTTACATCAATGACACATGATATTTGTCTGAACTCATGCCATGCATTCACTGGTCCATTTGCTGGTCTTGAGAGCTGTACTATCTGTCAGTCTCCTTGTTATAACCCTAAACTCCTGCCAAAAAAAATCCCTCAAAAAACATTTTTGACTATCCCACTTGGCCCCCAAATCCAAATGCTCTGACAGTCACACAATAGTGCTACCCAGATGAAGTACCACTATCTCAAAACCCAACAAATCAATGCTGCATTTGATGCAGCAGCAGAATATGGCACAGATAGCATATATGATGATATTTTCACTGGAGAAGATGTTTGCCAGCTTGTCAATTCCCTCAATCTAACTGCCAATGATACTACTGTCATTCTCTTGTTGGATGGTGCCCAGCTGTACAGAGACAAGAAATCAGATACTTGGATTGCAATATGGATCATTGCTGATTATGATCCTTCTCTCTGCTACAAAAAACAGCACATCCTCCTAGCTCTAATAGTTCCTGGACCAAAAAAACCCAAAAATATTGATTCCTATCTATTTCCTAGTATCCATCATCTGTTGGCACTCCAGTGTGAAAATAATGGTGCAGGTCTATCAATCTGGAATACCAAAGAAAATCAGCTTACATATTCACATATTATTTTTCTGCTTGGAACAGCTGATGCCCTTGGATTAACTAAACTTGATGGACATGTTGGACACCATGGGGCTCATGGATGTAGACTTGGTTGTAGCATGCATGGCTGGCATAAGCCCTCCAGTGGGCACTATTTTGTGGCATACCTCAAACCAAATGGGCCTGGTTACCATGAGGATTTTCACTTCCAAGCAGTTGATAACTTGACTCCATCAATAGCAACATACCACCAGAATGTTGAGATACTTCTCCATTCACATACCTGAGCTGATTATGAGTGAAACCAAAAGGCCACAGAGCTCTCAAAACCATTGATTCTTAGTGGGTTGCATCAGGAAATGATGTTACCTGTACCAACATGCTTTACTGTTGATATCATGCATCTATTATTCATCAACATTCCAGACTTGCTTATTTCTCTCTGGCATGGTCTGCTTAGCTGCAAGGCATTCAGACAACAAGGCATCATGGGACTGGGCTGTATTGGTAGGGAGAACCTGGCAAAACCATGGAAAATTAGTTGCAGAAGCTACCCCATTTTTCCCTTCATTCTTTCACTGCCCCCCTCAAAATCCTGCTGAAAAAATATCAAGTGGGTACAAGGCAACCAAATATTACCTATATATTTTCGGACTTGGCCCTGGTTTGTTTCGTCAAGTTCTACCAAAGAAATACTGGCAGCATTTCTGCAAGCTAGTACAAGGTGTTTACACTCTTGTTCAGTGCAAAGCTACTACTAGCCAACTCTGTGATGCCTACTCCCACTTTGTTCAGTTTGTTCGAAGAATATGAAAATGTCTACTATCAATGACAAATTGATAGGCTTCACTTCTGTTGTCCAAGCCTTTACACACTTCTTCACACTGTGCCTGAAGTGTTTTGTGTAGGGCCTGGCTGTCTTACATCCCAGTTCATGCTTGAATGAAGTATTGGTGATCTAGAAGTTGATATGCAATGTTAAGAATGGGTGCTCAGGTCAAAGGAATATAACCTGAAAGAAAGTCAACCTCAGTTGACTGAGGAATTCAGTTGAGTTGAAAGTCAAGTTATAAATGATAGGTCTTGGCTTCAGCTTATATGCTGCACCGTTCTGATACCAATGACCAATTTGTTGCCTTGGGCAATGGAATGAAAGGCTTCACATCCCTTCTTGACTTTTTACCACCACCACCAGTTTTCAAATTGGTCTCTGGCTGGTCTAGTTTGTTGTAGTTAGGTGTTCTCACTTGAATACTTGCTCACTCCTGTATGCCACCTAAGCCCAATGCATGGACAGCCTCCGATCAGTCGCCTGCTGCAGCACATTTTTTCACCCCAGGGGTATTTGGTATGTCCTCCCCCCCCTCTCTCTCTCTGGCCCCTGCCACTGCCGACTCTGTCACTGAGGCTCTGGCCAACATTGCCGCAAAGTGTTTATGCTTTGAGGCATTGCCAGCCCTTTTTTATGGGTCCACACCCTTGCCCGACCGTGGCACCGAAGAGGCCATTGCTGCTGCCCTGGCCAATTGTGATTCTCCCAAGCCTGCTCCCTCCTCCTCTGCTCCCATCCAGCGAAGCCCCATCCTGGACTATAGCTCTTGGATGAAGCATATGGCTCGTCCTCACCTCACTCCGCTGCTGGCCACTGCCCCTGTGGACTGGGCTGACACTAACTCCCTTGCTGAGGGAGTCTACTATGCTCTTAGACGCCATTCTGGCTTCTGAGTGGTCTCACATCCCGGTCACCTCACAAGGCCAAAAAATCGAATTCTGTGAGTACTTTCATCACTATGCAGCACATTGGGCCCTGGCTCCCCCCCCTCCCCAACATGTGGATGCCACATGTCCATTCTGTGGATCTGCTGAGGTAAGCAGCTCCTCTGGCTCTACTAACTGTGGCCCCTGCTGCGCCGGCTTCTGGTCCAGCTGTGCAGGAGTCTACTCCTGCAGGGTCGGCACCAGTTACTGGTACTGCTGCCTTGCTGCCCCCTCCCCCTCACCCTGTGCACTCCCCCAGGTGCCCTCAGTTTATTTCACCCAGTGTAGCCCCCCCCCCCCCCTTTCATATGCCGGTGCCCTCAAGGCGGCACCTACCTTGGTCATGTGGCCAAGGTGTTCCCTACCCTCCTGACGGACCACGTCATTGCTGTCCAGAAGGCTGTCCTTGGCACTCCAGCCTCCAAGGCCAAGCGCATATGCACAGTTGCTGGCCCTTCCAGACACCAGATTCTGGTCCCCAGTTCTGACGCCCTATCCAAGGTGTCTCTGCCACACATCACCCATGTCATTAACTTGGCACTGTCAGCCTCTGGCTCCGTGCTTCGTGTCAAGTTGGTGCACCCTACCTCTGGGGGCCTGTCCCTCTCTACATCTGCTGTCATGTCAGCGCTGCCCTTAGCAAAGACCTAAAGGCTTCCTCTGGTCTCTGTTGCCCTTCCCACATCCCTGATCTTACTTGAAGCTTGTTGATGTCCCTCTTTTCTAGCCTGGTACTGCTGACCAGGTTACCTCTGCTGAGGTTGTGCAGGCTTTGAGCCGCTCCCCCCTTGCCCTCTCCCTCCCTCTTGCTGGTCCTCCCCAGGTGGTCCACAACTCTGCAAAGTCTACCATGGCTACTGCCTGGTTTGACATTCATGACTTGCAGTCTGGCTCCCATGCTAAGGCAGTGGCTGGGCACTCCATTCTGATTGCTGGCACCATCTGCTTTATCTGGACTGCCCACACTAATCCTAGTACCCCCCCACTGCTCTCAATGCTGGTGCTTTTTTTTTTTTTTTTTTTTTTTTTCAACAATTTATAACGCAGTGCGTGGTAGCAGTCCACGGCAGCTATCTACTACAGGAGAGGTAGCTACAAGGTAAGCGAGAGTTCACAGATGGACCCCAAAGGGGTCCAACATCGTCCGATGTACTGAGTAAGGGCGTCAAGTGCCCGTGAGGGGAAGGGACCAACTAGGATACTAGAAAGAGAAGGGTGAGGAAATGTACATACCAGCAGGCGGGCTAAAAATGTAGGGAGGGTGGGGAGGAGTGTCGGACAGCAGTACCCCCTGGGTCTGGGGGAAAGGAGAAGGCCAGGGGGTTATCCTGGAGAAACATGACTAGACCATCCAGGTCCGTGTAATAGTTCGAACCACTGTCCTGAGTCCAGGACCAGCAGCGGGTGTAGAGGGGGCAAGACCAGAGGATTTGGTCATGCCATTGGAAGGGAAAGCTGCAAGGGCACGCCGTCGGTTTGTTAGGAAAGAACCAAGATCTGTATTCACCGGTGGGGGCATGGTTGAGTATGCACCTAGTTAATCAGGCAGTGAGGGATGGGGTTTGTTTTGCCACAGAGGACAAGAAGGATCCGTCTTTGAAGTACAAGGGTTGGATGGGCTCGTCGTAATGTGAGAGGGGCAGGAATTGTGAGCCCAGTGCAGTCGGTGGGGAGGAGGTGAGCTGCCATTCCTGAATGATGTGTTTAGTGCTTAGCTTCCGGATAGATGATGCCCAGACTGGGGATGAGGTCGAGTAGGGTGGATGTGGTTTCGCAGAAGCGAGGGCATGGGCCAGCCCGTGCACGGAAAGTTTCCACCTTGAGAGAGAGTGGGCGAAGGTGACAGAATGTTGTTCCGACTCAATGCTGGTGCTGGGGCCACTCCATTCACTCTTGCTGCACACACTCTGCGCATTGCCCCATCTGCTCTGAGCCTCACTCTGAGGCTGAGCACTGGTCCTCAGCCAGTTGTTGCAAGGGCCATCCCAAGGCCAAACCCCCCGTCCCCGCCACCCCCACTGGCTCCCCATGTCCCCACCCTGGGAAGTGCATCAACTACAGCAAGTTGCATGCCACCAACAGCCTGAAGTGCCCCTTCTGGTACCACTGATTCCAACTGGACTGGATTAAAGCCCAGTATGCAGCTGATGGCTGCACTGCAGAGGCTGGTCACAAGACCAGCGCCAGTTCTTCTGCCTGTAAGGACAAGGGGAAGCAAGTGGCTTTGGCCCCTCCCTCGTCCTTGTAGGCCTTCTTGTTTAGTTTTTCAGTAGGTTTTGGGCTCTTTTTCTCAGTGCTTTGGGTTTTTTTTCTTCCTCCCTGGGGCCTTCTGCCCAGTGCTTTGTCCCACCTGCCCTTGGGGCCTCCCCATGTTTCAACTTCTCTTTTAGTTATTTTCCTGGCGGGGTTTGGGTGTCTAGGTGCTCACCTGGCTTGGCCCCTGCCTGACTTTCTTTTCACGGTCACTTGATGGCTGCACTCAGTACAACGGATATTGTTGGGCCCCCTTTGGGGGCCCTTCTGTGAATTTTGTTATGTATTTAAGCAGTCTATTACTTGAGCATCTTGTAGTAGATACACTGCCACAGACTGCTATCGCGCACCACATAATAAATTGTTGAGTTCAAAAAAAAAAATAAAAATAAAAATAAAAGGCTTCACAAAGTGAAGGCTTAGAAGGGAAAGCTACTAATCCAAGGACGTTGGCCCAAGATAATGAACACAAGCTCAACTGAAGCTTTGGTTGGGTCCAGTTGAGTAATGATGAAGATAGTGTTAACAATCCTTGACTTGGGATCACTAACAATAGTGAGAGAGGCCAACCAAGGAACTCGGTCAGAACTGAACTTGGCAGAATAGAGGAGCAGAGTTCTAGGTTGATATTAGACTGGCAATACAAATGGTTGTAGCTAGTCTTATATACTAAACTGAAGCCAGGGATGGAACAATAAGAATAGTGAAACACATGGACAACTAACTATGCAAGAGGTTGTGGGTCCTATGTAAAATGGATCACTAAATCAAAATGATAATATATAATGATAGAAGGGAATGATGGAACACAGAAAGGGAAACATGGAAACATGGAAGGGGAATATGGAACATCAAAAGTTAAACATTGAAGAAGAACACTTGTCACCAAGCAACCAAAGTTTAAAGGCAAAGCTTAACCTCAAAATAGCCACAAGTTTCTTAAAACAGTATCCTGACATGCAACAACCATCAAACCCATTTACAAACTTAGCTCAACTTGCTCTCAAACAGGCACAGGCAAATGCATTATATACAATTTGCCCAGGTCTCACTCAGGAACTCAAAAAACTTCCAAAGTTTGCCTTAGAAATTGGCAATAATTTTGCCTTCTTGCAACCCCAAGACCAGAGTCCTGCACGTCTTGAACATAATGAAGAAAGCCTGTTGTTTGAGAATTTTGGTATCAAAAGAATTTGGAGATGGGGTCAGCTTCAGCTGCCAAATGGACAGGTTGCATGTAGCATGTATTCTGAACAGCAGTGAATTCAGAAATGTCAAGTAAGCCATAATGTAAAGGTAAGTAGTATGAGCTCCAATTCTGCTTTTATAAAATTAACTTGGGATCTGTTGCTAGGTCTCACTCAATGGCCACACCCAGTTTGCTGAAATTCAGTATTATTTTGCAATTGCAGATCCAGACAATGCTGACTCTCATTTATATCGAGCAATGGCATTGCTGTATAGTCCCCCAGATCAAAATATGCTCCAAGAGTCAGTAGGGACTCTTTGGGCTTGTAGTTATCTTGGGCAGGAGAGGCTGAGGGTTATCAAGGTGCAAAATATCTTATCCGTTGTGTCAATGCAACCACTGCCACCTCTGCCTGGGGATCCAGGTAACTTATGGTTTGTAGTTGAGAAGTCTGGGTTGGATGACCTGAATTTAGCTATGGATGTAGCTACTGGTTAGCTAGTTCTATGTATTCAGAACATCACATTTATCCTGGACTCATGTCAATTGATGTTTTTTTGGGTAGTGCATTGCATGTTGACTGTTGGTTGAGAAACCCTAACCCTAAGTCAACAGGGGACTTTGCTGGCCCAACAGCAATCACACTCACATAACACTTGTTACCTGACCACCACCACTTCAGATGGCTCAAGAATTCCAATTTCTATATACCACAAGATTGCCCTACACTATCAACAGCTAGCTGGAGTGGTGGAATTACAGACTCAAATGTGCTGGTAGTGTGGAAAATGGAATGAGCTCACCATATGCACAACTCACATCCTAGTGCTCTGTACAGTCCACCATTCCATTTGCCGGCATGCATAGTCTGGTTATTGGACAGGGAGAACACCATATTGGCAATATTATTGCAAGCACATCACACAGCATGCTCCTCCAGCATAGCACATTGTATCTTCAGCTCTACCAGGATGTGTTCTGTCTCAAGAGTGAACTTAAAGCTCAGTGGTATATGTTACACCTCATTTTAGTAATTATATGCACAGCTTAAAATGTAATTTTATAGCTCTTTGGTTCAAGAAATCAAAGAATTGTACTCACACACTGGCAGCCAACAAGCCATTCAAGCACCAAACCAGAATATAGCCAAAAACACAGATACTATCTTCCCCTCAGACAACAATTTTGCTACCTTAATCCCTCACTCCCCCAAGCCCCTTGATCATGACAATTACCCACTTGTTCAATTCTGAACTCAGGCTGAGTGGACAAAACACAAGGAACAGGCTAAGTCCTTGAATGGTACCCTTGAATTGTATGACTTCCTCAGTGACAAAGCAGGGAATAAGCTCAGCAAGGACCAAATCATGTCAATGTGCAAACATGCACATAAGCTTTTCAATGAACTCTACTATCACTGCAAGAACCCAAGGACATGGACAAAGCATGTCGATTTGGCTGCTCAGTTTTTCTGCAACACTATGGAAAGGATGTACAAAGAATTCTGCTACTGCAATGGAAGCTGGAAAGTGGAGATGTTTGTGACAATTGTGTTTCCAGACTGGTCAAGGACCAGGCAGTCGGGAAAGCTTAGTCGTGAGATTGTCTTTGTTTGATATTTGTATCAATTAGCATGAACCAATGCTTTTCTTACAGGTCATGTCCCTTCAATTCAACACAAATGCTGCCCAGATGAGAATATTGCACCAAATCCACCAAAACGTACCAGGGCTAATATCAACAGCACCAATGCACACAAAGGCAATCATCCCAGCAACACAACCAACCTCACTGATGAGCCATCCACATCACCCATTGCCAGCATTACTAATTTATCAGACTCCCCCACCACGCCTGCACTAGCCAGACCACTGCATTCCCAAACCACACAGCCTCTCACTAACACATCCCAGTGCACACCGGTGGCAGCCATGACCAATGCTGATCCGGAACCAGCCAATCACTCCCGGCCGCAGAATACCCCACATCTACAGGTGGACCTGAGACCCGAGATAGCCCAAGGCCCACTTCCAGGAGACCATTCTGCAGACAGGTAAGTGATGCCAGATCCTGTAGCTCAAAACAACGGCTCCAATTCACCGTTAACAGTGCTGAATCACCTGTGGAAGTAGAACTGTCAGAATGGCCTACACAATCCAATTGGACTAGTAGTACACTGCCATGTAGTAAGGTAAGCATGCTGCTTCTGCTTAGTTTCCTGGGATGTGGCTCATGCTGAGCATAGAGACGAAATCCCTTGTGAGTTGCCTTCTGCCGTGCACTCCGAGTCACTTACTCATATGTTTGTAGGGCAATGCTCGAAATTCCGAGGCCGGCAGTTGAAGTGGACCACAGTAATGAGCCAACAGTGCCCTCCACTGCTACTGAAGCGAGTGATTCAGCTGGAAGATTGTCCAGAGCTCGCAAAGTCATCGCCCCTCACCCAACATCAGGAAAATCACATGGCCTTTGACATCTGCTTTTAGCAACCTTACCTTTTTAGTAGCTTTCACATCCAGTTTCTCTTTGGCTTTTTGGAGCTTTTCCTTCCACTCTCCAGTTTTCCTTTGATTTTTTGGAGATTTTCCTTCCACTCTTAGTTTCCCTTTGACTTCTTGGAGATTTCCCTTCCACTTAAAGCTTGCCTGGCTTTTGATTTGTATTTCAAAGGTTTAACTTTAGATTATCCAATAGTATGAGATTA
Source organism: Lepiota venenata (assembly GCA_004296355.1). Taxonomy (NCBI): domain Eukaryota; kingdom Fungi; phylum Basidiomycota; class Agaricomycetes; order Agaricales; family Agaricaceae; genus Lepiota; species Lepiota venenata. Next base: position 287,733 of record RCFS01000030.1, read on the forward strand.
TGGCTGTAACTAGAATGCAACCTCATGTGCATGATAATCAATATACTTATTTACATAAAAAATCTTATATGCATCTAGTGAATACCATTTTGAGAAAAGTTGGTCCTTTGGTAAAAGCTGGTCCCCTGCTACGCCTATCAGATGAGCACCACGTAGCACAGTATCAAGATGGATAACTTCAAGGCATCGTTCACCACCAATAAAGTCTGGTGTGACTCTCCACAGGCCCGTCTCCTCACAAGGTGAATCTCCGTATGTTGTAAACCAGTGTACGAGAGCACATTCATACCGTGTCCCAGTGTCTTCAAATGCAAAGAATAAGAATACACGAGCCACTAGAAGGCTTGCAAACCCCAGCTCATCTGCTGCCTCACTATTCCCTACAAATATACAGTCTCGACGGGGCGCTTTGCCGAACCATGATGACTTGCACCTGATATGCTCATGACGTAGTCCACCAAGCCCAGAAATATCACTCGGTGCATAGAAAACTGCTCGTGCAGATTCATATACATATACCCGGCCTGTAATTGTTGGTAGTTCTTCAACAGTGAGAGGGAACTCTGCACTGGGGTGGAGAGTCTTGAAAAGGAAGCGACGAGCGAGGAGTGGGAGTTGAGGCAACTCAAGTTGATTTGCAAGTGCCTCAAGACTGAAGGGTAACCTACGAACTGGTATGTCATCAGTAAAGATGTTACTTGGTGACTAATGACTTGCCATATGTTTTTGCCAGCTTGACCTCCGCATGCGCCTCAGGTTCCAATACCGCTCCGGCTTGAGACATCACCAGCTCACCACCATTGTTTGCAATACTCAGATCCTTGACTGCTAGAGATGAACCCAGTAGTGCAACAAGGGCTTGCACTGAAGCTGTACTTGTGTTTCGGCATTGATCCAGTAGCCCCTGGGCTTCGAAATGCGTACGAGCTGCCTTCAATTTGTCCAAGCGTTGATTAGTGATGATCATTTGACCAAGCGCATTATGTCGGTTGGATCGCCGGTAGGGTTTCTTCACTGCGCGGATATGTAGGGACTCCGTGATCGAGGAGCAGAGGCCATTTGGAGCACCGAATTCTGTGATCAGAAAAGGGTAGTGTGATAGAGAGTGCTGTCGTGGAAGGGAGAAGCCATCAGGACGTATGTCTGTTTGCCTAAAGATTTCACGATGCTTATGAAACTGTGCTAGCTCAGCATTGATCTTGGCCAGAGTATCTTCATCAATGGTGTATCGTCGCACTAGGTAACAAAATTCAATCATGGAGGCAACTGCCTGAACCATGGACGTTGGGACATGACCGGCAATTGCAGGAAGATAGACCTGTCACCTCATTAGCACCACAAACATTGCAGCTACTAATCACTACTCGTTACATACCTTCATTAAACCTTTAGAATCATCACCAGTCCACTGCTTGAACCCACGACCCTCATGGAAGTTTCGAAGTCCTGGAAAGTGTGGAACTACAGATATGCTAACCCTCCGTAAGTAAAATCTAACAATGACCTAGTATAAGTCCAAACAAAGCTCACCGGCGATCAATATCAGCTAAGATCTCAGGTGCGCAGTCCCCATATTCCTGCTTTATGTACTGCTCAACCCAATCAACGAGGTGGTCTTTGAATGATCCTTTGATAATTTGATGCAGTAGGTCGGGTGCTAGTAGCTCGTGGATGTCAGCTCGTGGAAATGCTGTCGTGAATGGCTAAGATCATTGGGAGTAAGCAAAAATTGAATGTCGTAGCTAGTTGGGGCATACCAGACAGTCACCAACAATACCGTACTGTTGCCAGAGTGTTTGAAGACTCAATATTCCATCCTGGAGTAAAGAGTCTGTGTGCTCATGAGATCGTAGGTCTTCAGGTGATTTGTCGAGATCACTTGGTGATGAAGTACACCTTCAAAACCCAAGTTTAGCTTCATTGATACATAAACAAGATTCGAGAGGATCTACTTACTTAGGACACCAGTTTTGAACCACACAGGCTAATAGGACCTGTTCAGGATAGTCGGCAATATATGGACCAAGTCCATACACCACCCACCGGTGATTAACATCACCACATTTGGTGAGTCGAGGCTTGATCATGTGTGGCCGTAGACTGGCCAGGATCTGTTCAAGCGACTGATGGATGAGAGATCGGCGAAACTTGCGGAAGTCCACCTTGGATGCATATTCGCGCGATGCTGCAAAACGTTAGCCTGCAGAGTATTAAAGGTGCTAAAAAGACACACCTTTGGGTATTGCAAAAAAACCAATGAGTGCCATTGCTCCGCGATGTGCTCGTCGTACAGAGTTGTGAACATTCCCAAGTGATGCGTAGAGTGGGTAGAAATCGTTCTGACCTGTTGCGACTGAAACGGTCGTCTTGTCGCTTCCTAGGATTATGGGGGCGAACATGGCCCCATGTGTCTCAGGATCGGTTGCGAGGATATCCTGTAAATGAGCCGAAAATTAGTTAGACATGATTGAAGACTCGCTGTAGCAGAAGGAACATGTACATACCGCCTGTCTCCATGCCCAGTTTCCAGACATCAGGTCTCGAAACTGCCTTTTCCCATGCCAAAACACCCGCTTCGGTGCATAGTCTATCCCATCTTTGAACTCCGGGTTGGCAATCATGCCCTCCATCACTTCAAGTGGGTCTCGAAACCAAACTTCATATGCTTGATCCATCCATGGTGGTTTCGGAGTGTCTTCAGGTATAGGACCGTTGTAGCTAATAGAGAATGAATCCCAGGCAACGTCGCCTTCTTTGATGGAATCGATGATTGAGTACATCTCGCGATGGTCGGCGAATGGCGGTGGTTGGTTGTACATGGTGGATAGGATATCCATCAAGCGGTCGATCTTTTTTGCAGACATTTCCTCTTGGGTGAAGAGGAATTCGGCCATCTCGAATTCGGCCAGGCTGTTGAAAGGCCAAAAAGGGCTGGCGTCTGTGGCATCGGATGCCGGGTTCGAAGTGACGGCAATGTTCGCTTGCTCTGTTGTCGGTTCGTAGGGACTTGGCGGATGAGCAGCTGTCGCGATCGGGACTCCTGAACTATCACAAGCTTCCCCTATCGAAGAGTGAGCATGAGCACACATTTCAATGTATAGATAGCATACCATCCAGAACTGGATGAAAAATAATATCCCGGCCCTCTAAGTCGATTGTGCCGAGTGAGGGTACTAAGTCCGTATCGAGGACATCAGCGTTGAGGAAATCGGCGTTGAGGAAATCGGCATCGAGATCCTCGGGTGAAGGGAGTTGGGAAGAGAGGGGAGGTGGCGGAAAGGCCTGGAACTGAAGTGGCTGAGGGACTCCATGGGTGAACTCTTTATGGCGTTGAAGTCCACCCTCAGTTCGGCAAGCCTTAGGGCACTGTGGGCAATGATATTGAGCCGGACGATGTATCCTTCGACGAAGCATAGTAGATGGTCAACAAGTGAACCAAATAAATCAATCCGTCAGTGAAATCCAACACAAATTGAAATTAAAAAAACAAAAAAATTTTCATCGGCTTACCATCACTATGTCCTCTGAACAAACCACCGTCCCCAATAGCTCTCGCTTGCGTCCTAATCGTGATCCTCACCCGGGCCTGCCCGATGCTACACATCCCCGTCGTTCACCAGGCGAAGTTCAGAGCCAACGATTAGAAAAGGAAAAGGCCCTCGAAGCCGCCGCACTGGCTCGTGAAGCCACAGTACAACGAACAGCCGCTCTTGAGGTTGCACAACGTCAAGGCCACCACGACGCCGTTATTCATGCCAACAACCCACCCATTGCTGACATACAGAAAATTGCCCGTGGTCGAGGTCGAGGTCGTGGTCGTGGTCGTGGTCGTGGTCGTGGCCGTGGATCTCTAGGGCCTGTGCAGAGCGCACACGATGAGGGTCAAGGTTCCAGTATTGATATCCCGCTGAATCAGCCTGGGAAGAGGATGCAAATGGCTAGTGAGGGTAAGGGAGGTAACCCGTCGTTGAGGGTTGATCAAGCAAGTAAGTCAAAACAATTTCTCTCGTATGGATGTCTAACTCACCTGATAATAGATAGCGAATCGGGCTCCGGCATTGGTGCACCACCAAATCAGCCAGGGAAGAGGAGGGGAATGGCTAGCGAGGGCAGGGGAGGTAACCTGTCATTGAGGGCTGATCAAGCGAGTAAGTCCAATCGATTTCTCTATCATATGGATGCCTAACTCACCTGATAATAGATAGCGAATCGGGCTCCAGCATTGGTGCACCGCTGAATCAGCCTGGGAAGAGGAGGGGAATGGGTAGCGAGGGTAGGGGAGGTAACATGTCGTTGAGAGATGAAGTAGCCGCCGCATCACATGAGCTGCCACGGGCGTCCGTCAACGTCAACAGCGTGGCACAGCCTGTGAAACGTAAAGCCGCCCAAGCTCCCGAGTTTGTCCATCTCTTTCTTCTTATCGATCTCTACTTACGCTGTTTACTCCGGTTCTCTATCGCTATCCATTAGCATCGCTCCGACTCCGAGTCAAGCAAACAAGAAGCCTCGCAAACCCGAAACAGGCCTTCACGCTGACTGGAAAACGCGCAGTGCCATCGGAAAACCCGACGGGAATTGATTATGGAGCACGGGCGCCGATAGCAATCATGGCGAGACTAACAGATCCTCGGATGGGGCCGATGGGTTCCAACAAGGGGGCTTAGTGGATGAGGGTATTGAGAACGACGCCGAGGAGGCCCTAGGTCATCAACTCACAGGGGAAGCCATTGAAAAGCACTATTACGCTGGCACCTCGAACCAACGAAAGACCAAGGTCTGTAGGACGTTTTCCCTGACCTAATTCTTCAAGGGTTTGATACGATCATGTTCACAGGTTCACTCACTCGCTAAGATCATCCACACTACTTCGACACCGGCCTTCATTCCTCCCATCGAGAGCAAGGCTGCTGTTCAAAAACGGATCAAGAAGGATGACTTACGGATCACTGACCTCCCCGCTCGAATTCGGGCTTCATTCGACACTAATTATTACCGCTCACTTTACTTATTTCTTGGCTGCTTACCGGCTTGGGAGCGTCCTGCCGATCATCAGATTGCTGATATTTTTGCACAGTGTTACCCTCACGAGCAACAATTGGCTAATTTCGACCTTTCACCACTGGCCATTGTAGTTCGAAAACTGGTAAGTTGATTGCTCGTTCATATGTGTAGCTTTGTTGTACCAAACTCCGGGCTATCTACTAACCCCTGTTGACAGTCCGATGACACTGTTGCGACGTGGCGCAACAAATTTTCGAAGGCGGCCCTTACAATTCTGGAGAAGACCATATTTCCCAATGAGCTGGGAAAGGACAATGATACTCTAGGCCGGGCAGCGTGGTGTCAAAATGCATTATCGGGTGAAGAGGGTCAACATCCTTTTTATTTTGCCAAAGTCGAAGAAACCTCGGATGGCCGGGTGAAGCGTTCCGTACGTTCTGAATCATCTTTCTAGATATCAAATTGTTAACTTATTCATCTGACCCACTGTGTAGGGGCAGTTCCAGTCATCGATCATCATTGCCTCACTAGCTACCCATATGACGCGTATCCTACCTCTTTCTGAGGATCAGCGCAATGCCAAGTTTCCGAAGGGTGCTCTTGTCATGAGCATTCAAGCTGTAAGTGTCATACTTTCAGAGGCCATTGCCACCAATCTCACCAATGAAAACAATTATATGGCTAATCAGGCTCGTTGGGCGATTCAGCGATGGAAGACTGGGGAGTTTGATGCAGACGAGTCCAAGTCAACCAAGGCCTTCTCAAAGGTCAACTGCAGTGATCGCGTCGAGTACAACACCAAGCTCGACAAAGAGGAGATGGTCTGGTCCACGACCATCCTAAACCAGGCTGTCGACGGGCTTAACGCTAAGCAATGGAGGAAGATTATCAACGCTGCGACCGAAGCTGCTTCTTCCCAAGGCCGCAAGGCCCTAGCGGCTGTCAAGCAACCCAAGTTTGAAGCTCCTGCGAACGCCGCCAGCATGTTCTTAGATGATGACAGCGACATTCAATCCACAGCCAGCTCAGTTCAGTTCACTGAAACCCCTGCCATTGACCATGACTACGACATGGGTACTATACCCCTGGATAATGGTACCGACAGCGAAGATTTCATTTCAGAGCCACCAATGACCCATATGAGTAGCGAGGGCTTTAGCGAGGGTTCTGGTCAGTGGGGTGAGGACGAGGATGAGGACAACAATGAGGATGCTGAGGGTGAGGACGAGGACCACCATGAGGACAACGGGGATGAGGCTTTTGAGAGCGATGATGAGATTCGGCCTGCTAGCGTAGTTTCGCAGCCTCTCTGAAGGCAGAGACAATTCAATTTACTATAGATGTATGCCTTCGTAGTAGCAATAATAGATTATATCATCGGAGTGATAGTGATACTATTCTACAACAGCCACTATGGCTTCAGCTTTTGAGGCTTCTGTGAGGTCCCATTTCATCACTTTCACGTCTCTTGTGAAATCAAATTTATCTTTTGAAAGTCCTTTCGACAGCGAGTGCAAAATCAAATTTCCCTTTTGAAAGTCCTTTTGACAGCAAACCCCCATAAATTTGAAAAGGGAAAACCCTTTTACCCCTTTTCGGCTTTTCGCCGACTTTGGCCGCTTTTGGAAGTGCCAAAAGCGGACATGTGATTTTCCTGATGAACTGCAGTAACTGCATGGTATGAGTTACATTCTTTGTGTCTATTCCTTACTAACATAGATAATTGCAGAAACCTCTACTTAATCGATTATTGCGCAGCTCAAGCACTCGAGAATAAGGAGCCATACGCAGATGAGTTCAAGATTGCATATGCTAGCCTTAGTGCCAAGCAGAAACAAGTGAGTATTACTATACCTTCTATGATACAGATATTCACTAATGCTGACATGTACCAGACGTACGAGACTCGGAGTAAGGAAATGAAAGCGGCGGCAAAAAAAGCGGTCCCCTCTACCACTTAGGGACTTTATGATAATGTTTTGATGGGATTTGAGGACTGCATATTACGAGTATATGCAGTATTTGTACAATAATTACAGAAAAATGCAGGAATATCAGATATTTTACCCATCCCGAAATGTGCAGAACAACGCCGAATGAGCAGATCAGTGCAGAAAAATCTGCATGCTGCCTCGGACGGCCCCTGCAGATATATGCAGAATTGGCTGCAGTCGGGGGACAAGCTCTGCCGACAGATGCAGACCTTTTTCAGATTTTCCCCGCTTTCCGCCGACACGGTTTTCACTGGGGGTGAGGTCCTGATCACTCAACATTTCTCATTGAAGGAACGAACGTCCAAAAATCATTAAATAAAACATTCGTCCTATCGGCGAAGGGGTCTACTAGACATGAACGAAACATAATGAGAGAAGACTTGCTTCCCTGCTACCCAGGCCGAGGTCTTACTCATACACCTGATGAAAAAAGTAGGCGTTGCGGTGATAGGAAAATCGGGTATTGGTGGGGGTAAAAGCCATGGTCAATAAATACGAATGCATGTGAGACATTTCGCCGAAAAGTGAAGGGATCAGGTCGGCAGTTAGGACAAAGGTTTTGGTTGCTTGAGAGCGGAGCGAAGAGGAACCTTCGGAATTAGGCGATGTTCTAAGTCAATTCGTACACCCTCCTCGTTCATCCATCCCTGCCCATATTCGGGATAATCATCGAGGTCGGGGGGATATTCCTGTCCGTGTAGGGGAGGCTTAAAGGCGCCCTCGTTTGTCCACAGCTGATCCCTGTGATATATTGTTAGAATGTCAGCTCAGGTTAACGCACTTCAAAAGAGTTTGTAAGGTACCCTCTACGATTAAACCACCCCTTGCGTCGGTTAGGGAACACTGGCGAGGGGCAAATAAGGTTTTCGTTCCATCGTACACAACGTGTCAGTGGAGCAGAGGCGCGTCCTGTGTTGATCGAGAGGGTCGGCCCTTCGACCTGATCTCCATCTGAGAAGCGCCGTTGAGGTTGTTCAGGCAGCGGGTGAGGTATCTGTACCGAAAGTCCATGGTTCTGCCCACTCGCCCTGTCGTGAGGAATTGTTGCCCTTCGGTTCCCGCTCGTAGAAGCTGAGTTATATGGAGCCTTGGTCGACCGTTCACTATCGGGGTGCCGGCGCTTGGGATCGGGAAATGGCTTAAACACACGAGGAGTTTCAATTGCCTCGGCACCAATCTCCGGGGGCGAGGGATTTCGAATAGTTAGCGTAGCCTTCCCCTTCGGAGGTTTTTCAGAATCGCCACTACGTTTAGGAGACCCGCGGCCATCCCGTGATGATGTATGAATATCATACAATGGTGCGTGAATTTCATCCGGGGAGCTCGTAATGGTAGCGGCGTAGCTCGGCGGAGGGCCTCGAGGATCGCGCTGACTATCGCTGTTCCTTGCCACCTGACTGACAGGCTGCGGCTGCGGGTTTGGGACAGCATAGATAGCTTGGGCAGGTCGTTGCTCACGTCGAGTGTCGGCATCCCTCGCAACTCCCGTTCCCCGTGGGACTTCTGAGATGGGCGAGCTGGGCCGGGATCCGGGACGAGGTGCTGGGGGCTGAACGTGTCGGGAGGGAGGGCTGGGAGGCTTAGTCGAAGCTACAGCCATGTTCGCAGTGGGGTTGCGTGACCATGTACCAGAGTTTGTCCTGGGACGTGTAGTAGGCCTTGTTTCAGGCTGGGGTTGGTACGACGCAGGTGGCACGGCAGCCTGCTGCGGGTAGCCAGAGTCTGCATATGGGGGCGTTTGCCGAGTGGAGTTGGACGAACGATAGGGGTTTTCTGATGTGGCGACAATAGTTCCCTGAGAGCGATATGGGATCTCGGGAGGGGCTGTGGATTGTGGACGGTGAATCTCGGGAGCACCAGGTAGGCGATAGCCACTTGATGGGGGAGCTGTGCCCTGAGGATGATATGGTGTGCTCGAGGAAATGCCACCTTGCGGACGGTATGGGTCGGACGGTGGACGATAAGGTTCCGCAAGTGGAGTCACGGCTTGCAAGCGGTACACGTTCTCCTGCCGGGACAGTGCTCTGGGGACGGTATGGTCCGGTAACTGGTGGTGGGGCAGAGGAACGTGAAGCCTCAGACGGGAAGGCCGAGCGGTAAGGTTCTGCGGGTGTAGTTCCTTGGATGCGATATGGGTTCCCAGGGGCTGCAATAGGGGGACTAGTACGACGCTCATTTCGGGAGCTAGAAGGCACAGGCACTTCGTAGCTATCCGCAGTCCTCGATGTCAGCGGCTCCAGAGATCGGGAAGGGGGTTGGACCTCCGGGCGAGCACTTGGAACTTGTGCATATATGCTAACAGCTCGAGTCGGGGGCGGCACAGGCTCTGTTGTCTGTGTGCCAAGCGACGTTTCCGGCCGGCGCCTGGGGCTCGTGTCGAGCTCAGCGTCATGACGTGGCGGAGACAGGCGCGGTGGAGGTGCATCCCTTGTTTCTGGGGATCTCCTTGCCAATTCCGGTCGCGTCGAATAGCCAGCTCTAGAGTCCGTTCGAGGGCGGGAACTAGGGGGAGGGACTGTTGGAGGGCGATTCCCGCCAGAACCAGTAGGATAGGCTGGAACACGGGGTGGTGACGACTGGTACGTAGCATTGGCACTCGACACCACGGAACGAGCTGTGGTGCTTGTGGAAAACTCCCGTCTCATTTCCGAAGTCGAAGGTGGGTTCCGCTGATATGAGATTGAGTTCCGCCGATCCCGGGGATTGTGCATGTCTTCGTTGGGGAAAGGTGGTAGGAATTGTTCAGTTTCTACTGGCACTCTGGAGTCGCGACGGTGGGCATATGAGGTAGCTCGCCCTTCCTCCAAAGTTTCAACAATGGTGGAGGTAGACTCCGTTGGACTTCTGGGAACGATCGAGAGGGGATCCCTAGTGGAGGCGAGGCCATCTGGAGTTGCTTCGACGATGGCGTTTGGGGCGGGTCTTCCGGTAGGAGTGGTGAACTGTGTAGTATTTCGAGCTGGGGGCACTGGAGCGGCACGCGTTGTATCGGTATTATCGGGGCTTGGAGTGTAATAGGAACTAGCGGAGATAACGTTGTATTCCGCATTCAATCGTGCCTCGAGGGAGACATCCTCTGTATCGGCTTCCGAAGGAGGAATGGTAGGAATCGCATGGTGCCAAGTGTAGCCAGACGAAGGGCGCGGGGGCAGATGGTGGTGGTGGGTAATTGGACGGTGGTGGATAGTTAGATAGTGGTCGAGAGTCAGTGGCATGTGCTGGAGCTACTGTGGAAGACGGTAGTTGAGTGGGGGCATTGGAATGGACCTGAGTCGAATCTGGTCCGGAAAGCGAGTTCCGTCACCTGATCAGAGCACGAGGTGGTGGCTGGAAGGGTTAGGGCTTACCTGTTCCCGACCCTACTGGCAAAGGTAGCACCGGGACAGACATGGAATTGCGCCTCGTTGATGGCGCGCTGCCCTGCTCCGTAAGTGGACTTGGGAGTGGACTTTTCAGCGTCACCAGACTATCCGTTGAAAGGGCAGGGGAGTAGGAGCCATTTGTTGTGTCATCGAACTCCGATGTCGAGTAGGCAGCGTCTGATTGCTCATAGATATAGGTGTCTTTCGCATTCCCCCTGTGGAATGGAGTAGTTCGATTGAACGTTGGGAAGGGGGGGAGGGCGAGATTCATAATCGCGAGGAGCTGGATTTGTTCTAACGGCGGGATACTGCGACTTCCTCTGAGCCTCCGATGGTGCCGCAAAGCGAGAGGTTGTGTCCTCGTATCGAGATGTCGGGTAGTAGTCGGATGACGTTCCAGGGTGATAGCCCGGATCGTATTTGGGCGCGGTATAGTACGAGCCAATAGTCGGGGTTTTGAAAACGCGGACCGAAAATTGGCTGGGATGAGTAGGATATCCCTGAAAGCGACATTTGGGTTAGATGATGAGCGAAAGGAGATGCAACTCACTGTGGAATTAAGCTGCGATAATCTTGAGTTTTGTTGCGAGGAAAGAACGGACGAGTACATTGTGAGTATCTCGGATGGATTAGCATCAGTGGTCGTAGGGAGAGGCGGTTCCGCTAATATATGTATGTCAGGTTCTCGCATCCAGACATCATGCAAGGAACACGAGTTGAGCTTGAGGTGATGCATGCGGCTTTCGATCTGCTGCACAGCAACAGATGGTCCGGGGTGGAAGGGTACGTTCAATACGACGCCGTCCGTTGTTTGGAGTCGCAAGGCTTCCGAGGAATCTGTGACTCTTCATTTGCGAATTTCCGAAGATGCCTGTTCCCAGTTTTGAATGTGACTTTGCATGGCCTGAGAACCTGTGACCTGTTCATATTGGCTCAAGGATTCCAGAACATTTCATACAGCGGCAATTGAGCCGCAACAAGTGATGATTGCACACTGCTTCGACAACACAAAGGACAAACAGCGGGTGACGATGTAAGTGGGTCGTGGCGGGTGCACAGTACATTACCCAAGGCTCCGCCCCAGCACGATGCATTTTGCTTTACGTTTCGAGTCCAAATGGTGACAGAATCAATGCCAGCACAGTGGCGTGCGTCCATAGCTGGGCTGTGGCTTGATTTTAGAGGGTGAATGGGGAGGTCCAAGGCGAGGGACTCCCTGGAGTCGACAGGGACCAGGCGCTGGTTAAGCGCTAGATGATTACGTCAGCACACCCGTTGAACCTGAAATTCATTGCCAGACGGGCAAGGCCTGTCAAGCACGAGCATCTGGTGTCCCTCGTCGGCGCGCAGGTGCGAGGAACGACACTGGTTGAGGCAGAGTATACGCGCTTACAACTTGTGTATAGAGACAGTGAAGTCAGACCCGGGAGATGCACGCTCTGCATCAAGAAATCCTGCCTGCAAGTGGTGTGGAATTTGCGACGAGTCTCAAACTATTGCCTTCGACGTTGCATGAACTACCGACCCCACCAAACACAACTGTCCGACACGAACTTGCCGCTCGCATTCTATGCAACGTGGTGGTAGCAAGGTCAAACCTCCTCCGCATTTTCGAGGTGCGCGAGGAGCCTGCTCCTGTTTCCACGCACGCCGACGATGAGCGTGAGAGGAAGGGGAAAACGCGTCGAGGGACGGAAGCAGTCGAGGGAGAGGTGGAGATGGATGAGCAAGGGGAGGGTTTCGTGAATATAGCCAAGGTGATTGCCTGTCCTACATATCAGTCCAATACACATGTTTTTCTCCGTCGGCCTGAACTACCGCTGAGAGCAAAGAGTGCTGAATCCTCTTCTTTCAGTCCGCTACTCAAAAGTCCATCAAGCATCCAACGGTTACCAAGTTCTACTTTATTCGCGAACATCGGCTGCATGGACTCGTTACAGGATTGGAAGGTGTCAGGATCATGGCGTCATTGGAGGACAAACTGGACAGATTACTCGTCTCATTCAAAGATGCAAAGGTGACCTGTTACTCCCTCAATCTTGTTCACATTATTTTACCGTTTATAGATCGCGCTTTTGGAATGGTCTGACGCGGTACACGATCTCATAACCGTTTCCATCCATACCTATGAACGTGCCCCACAGTTGGTGCGTGTTGAAGGACTCGACTCAATGTTACCCCTGCGCTCATATCACTTCAGTTGTCCTTGGACTCCCCCTTGTTTCGTGCCGACCTTCGCGTTGATCCTCATTCTCGCTGCGCAGCACTATCCCTTCCGAAACATGCAATCGCTGTCCTGCCATTCTACCAAACTCAGGCCGAGCTTGATGTCATGGAACAAGATCAGTCACAGCTCAAGTACGTTTTTCCAACCCCCTATCCCTATGCGCTGTTTTCTCAGAACGTATTAGGGACGTACCCTACTCGCCGAGTTTCATTCTCGACCTACCCACCCAAGTTGAAGACAGCATTCGGAATGTCGTTGACTTTGTCTTCCTACCTGGATTCAACAAGCCCACTATTGCTATCTTGTTTCAGACACAGCAAACCTGGACAGGGTATGTCATATTAAAGATAAACAAGTTCGGGTCTGACTGAATAATTCCGCCTAGTCGACTTCGCGAATTCAAGGACACAGCGAGACTAATTATCTTCACACTGGATATCGTGACCCAGAATTCCTCCATCATCACTTCTGTCGAAGGTTTACCATACGATGCTCTCTCCTTGCTTCCCTGCCCAACCACATTCGGTGGTGTCGTGATTGTGACCAGCAACTCTGTCATTTATGTGGACCAGTCATCCCGTCGCGTTGGATTGGCGGTCAATGGATGGGCTACTCGTATCAGCGATTTGACATACCCCGCCCTAAGCGAGGAAGATGCGGCAAGAAAATTAACTCTGGAGGGTTCCAAGTCAATTATGGTCGATGACAAGACTGTCTTTTTGGTCCTCAAGGACGGCACCGTGTATCCTGTAGAACTCGTGGCTGATGGGAAGATTATCTCGAAACTCACAATCTCTCCTGCGCTAGCACAAACTACAATCCCCACGGTCGCTATGAAGGTCAATGAAGACCATTTTTTCATTGGAAGCATTGCTGGCCCCTCAATCTTACTAAAAACCGCACACGTTGATGAGGAAGTGGAGGAGGAGCAAGACTCGGCAGCTGGGCCCGCAGTGGTTACCCAAGATGTTGAGATGGATTATGACGATGACGACGGTAAGCCCTCCTTTTATCGTATAGAGCACTTTTGACAGGTGGACAGACATCTATGGTGATTCGAAGATAGAGGCCGAGCCGACCACGAACGGAATATCCCACGTCAAAAAAACTAAGAGGGTCATTCACCTTTCTTTACGTGACCACCTTCCCGCGTATGGTCCGGTATCAAGCATAACTTTCTCCCTCGCTATGAATGGGGTACGTTCAACTCGATTTATACGTGTGGTTCGAACGGCACTTACCGGGATGGCCAGGAAAAACCCGTGCCCGAGTTGGTTGCAGCGACAGGCGCAGGGTTTCTGGGAGGTTTTGCGCTCTTCCAGGTACTGATCATCTTTCATCCTTTACCTTCCGCTATCCGGATTCACTCATTGCTATCTCTATAGAGGGACCTACCAGTGCGTCGAAAGCGCAAAATCCTCGCCATCGGTGGTTCTCGCGGTATATGGTCTTTGCCGATCCGACAACCCCTCAAAAGCGGCGCGGGTCAGATGGACAACGATACTCTTATCCTTAGTACCGATATCAATCCGTCGCCCGGTTCCTCGCGTGTGCGTGGTGATTTCCGAGACATTTCTTTCTTGTTGACACGGATCTACGTAGATTGCCGTGAGGCTTGCAAATCGCGATGTCTTTATTCCTACCCGCGTCCCTGGACTCACTATTGGGGCTGCCCCCTTTTTCCAACGAACTGCGATTTTGCATGTTATGACCAGCGCGATTCGCGTTTTGGATCCGGATGGTGCTGAACGCCAGATCATTCCAGACAAAGACGGGAATATGCCCCGGCCAAAGATTAGAGCCTGTAGCATCTCGGATCCTTTTGTTCTCGTACAACGAGAAGATGATTCCATTGGATTGTTCGTTGCAGAGCCGGAACGGGGGAAAATTAGGAGGAAGGATATGTCACCCATGGGAGACAAGGTCCGTGACGGGACCCATGACTTTGGTTGGTATGATTAGCTTACATTCTTTTTAGACCTCACGCTACCTCACTGGCTGCTTCTTTACTGATACTACGGGCTTGTTTGAGAATTACTTTGAAAACCTCGTGCCGTCTGCCACCACCACATCCACCCTGCAGGCTGCTTCCGGGGCACGCTCTCAGTGGTTGCTACTAGTCCGACCTCAAGGTGTTCTGGAGGTGAGCCTCCGATACCCGCCGCCATCATTTGTTACATCTAAATACGACCTTATAGATCTGGACACTACCCAAGCTACAATTGGCATTTTCAACCTCCGCCATTTCGTCTTTACAGTCGGTGCTGACGGACACCCACGAACCGCCTGCGCTCTCATTACCTCAAGATCCTCCTCGAAAGCCCCAAGATCTCGACATCGAACAGGTCTTGTTATCTCCTGTTGGAGAAACCTCCCCTATACCACACCTATGCGTGCGTATGAACGAACGAAGCAACCTGGACCCATCAATGTTAACGACGTCTTAGGTTTTCTTGCGTTCGGGTCAACTAGGCCATATACGAGGCAGTGCCCCTCGGCACAGGCTCCGAAGCTCCTGCTAACCCAAGATCGACGACTCTCAAAATAAAGTTCGTCAAAATCATCTCAAAAGCGTTTGAAATCCAGCGACCGGAGGAAAATGAGAAGAGCCATATACTCGCTGAACAAAAGAAAATCAACCGTACTTTCGTTCCTTTCACCACTTCCCCAGTTCCAGGCATATCCTTCTCCGGAATCTTTTTCACCGGCGATCGACCGCATTGGATCTTGTCAACTGACAAAAGTGGTGTTCAAGTGTACCCCTCCGGCCATAATGTTGTACACGCATTCACCCCCTGCTCTTTGTGGGAGTCGAAGGGGGATTTCCTGATGTATACTGAAGAGGTCCGTGTTCTTTAGCTTAAGCTTTCATTGTTTGTTTCCAGGCTCATGGATCCACCTCCGATCGTTGCAGGGTCCAGTGCTCCTTGAATGGATACCAGAGTTTCAATTTGATGGCCCACTCCCGATGAGGTCTATTCCCCGAGGAAGAGCATATTCGAGCGTGGTTTTTGATCCGTCGACAAGTTTGATCGTTGCAGCTTCTTCTTTGCAAGCCAGATTTGCTTCGTTTGACGAAGATGGGAATAAGTTATGGGAACCCGATGGTCAGCCACTGTCTCTTACATCACACGAGGCTTGAGGTTGACACATGTATTCGGGTAATATTTGACAGCGCCCAACATTACAGAGCCCGTAGTTGATTGCTCCGCACTTGAGTTAATTGCGCCTGATATCTGGGTCACAATGGATGGGTGAGTCGATCTCGCTTACTTGTATTTTTAGTGTTCCTTACATACCGAAACCGCTTTTAGGCACGAGTTTGCGACGAATGAGTATATAAATGATATGGCGATTGTCACTCTTGAGACGGCCGCAACCGAAACAGGAACGAAGGACTTCATAGCCGTTGGAACCACCATCGATCGTGGAGAAGATCTTGCAGCGAAGGGTGCAGTAAGTCCCCTACCCCCTCATTTAAATGAATTCCCCTCAAATAAAAGACAGACCTACATCTTCGAAATTGCAGAAGTTGTACCTGATCCGGCAGTCTCCCAGCGTCGATGGTATAAGCTTCGCCTTCGCTGTCGAGATGACGCCAAGGGTCCAGTGACTGCCGTTTGTGGATTGAATGACTATCTCGTGTCGTCTATGGGACAGAAGGTGAGTAGGAGCCACTCTTTCCATCTTTTTCGGGTACTTTCTATTTCGTTGTTGGCCTTCCTCACTGACTTGGTTCCGGCTGCGGTTTTCGATACCCCAGATCTTTGTCCGTGCGTTTGACTCTGACGAACGCCTCGTGGGTGTCGCGTTCATGGATGTGGGGGTCTATGTGACTTCGTTACGAACCCTCAAAAACTTGCTCTTAATTGGAGACGCAGTAAAAAGTGTGTCATTTGTGGCGTTCCAGGTATGTGTTGTAATGTTCTTGGCCGGAGCTCAAGTCTCATTGTTGATGGTAAATGTATAGGAGGACCCCTATAAGCTGGTGCTACTCTCCAAAGACATACACCGTGTTTGCCTGACTAGAGCCGATTTTCTGTTCACGGATAACGACCTTCGTATCGTTACTGGTGACGAGGAGGGCATTATACGCGTGTACGAGTATAACCCACAGGGTATGTTTTCCTCAGCCCTCAGATATACCCTCATCTCGGACTTGAGTGGGCTGATGTCCGGTTTGTAGATCCTGATTCCCGGGACGGCCGGTACCTTTTGCTGAGAACCGAATTCCACGGTCAACGTGAATACCGCACGTCTGTTCTTGTGGCACACAGGACTAAGGAAGATCCACCTATACCACAGTCACGGCTCCTTGATGGGTATGTTGTGCTGACGCTTTGGTGCTTAGTCAAGGCGCTTAACGGCTCCATAGGTTCCACGGATGGGTCCTTAGCTTCTCTTACGATCGTGGATGAGGCAGCCTTCAAAAGACTATTGTTGCTGCATGGGCAATTGACGAGAAGTATACAGCATACGGCTGCTTTGAATCCGAAAGCATTCCGGTGAGTGATTCGGCGTGGATGTGCCTGACAAACGCCGAGATGCTCAAACGACTATGACAGGATTGTTCGGAACGACTATGTTTCGAAGCCGCTGGGAAAAGGCATACTAGACGGGAACTTAGTTGGCCAGTACGAAAGCCTACCTATTAATCGACAGCATGAAGTTACGCAACAGATTGGTACTGACCGGGTGAAAGTGCTACATGACTGGATAGAGATTCGAGGACCTTGGTAGTGCCGAACACATTAGCTGGATTTTATACTCGTCGTCCTCTTTATACAATAAATAGCGTTATCTATCCTACGGCCCACCTCATGCAAGCTTTCCGAGAACACGCCCCTCTAGAGTGATACTCCCAATTTCGACAAAGGATAATAAATCTTCCATTATTTTCGGTTCCGGTTAATCCGGCACCCACGGCTTTGTCCCATTGGTGCGGAGAAGAGTTTGCCCCGCCAGAAGCGCGGTTTGACTAGGAAGACACAAGATGAAAAAGGTTGGCCAAGCAGAAACGTATAAGCACAATGTATAAGCTATGTTTAGTACTCAGGGCCGCCACCAGTGCACCATTTCTTGCGTTATGGCGACACCACGTACTATATAGATCAAACATCGCCTTAGAACGCATATATAGATGGCTATAAAGGCTCTTCAATTCCATATCCCTAACATCTCCGACATGTCTCAACAAATTACACTCTACACTGCAAAGGTATGATAAGATGATTGATGGTACTCTCGACATGGTCGGCTAACCGAATGTAGATATGCCCTTTTGCCCACAGGGTACGAACAGTGTGCTCACTGTACGATAGCTTGTACTGAAGGGAACATTTATCAGGCCGAGCTTGCTCTCAAGGAGTCCGGGCTGCCTTACGAACGCTATGAGATCGACCTGACTAACAAACCCGAATGGTATGCACCCAAAGTGAATCCAGCAAGCAAGGTAAGATAAAGGCTCTCAAGGTAGAAAGTGATATTGTATTCCAGCTATATCGTTAGGTTCCGGCTCTCACTTATGGTGGCCCAAGGGTGCCACCAGACCAGCCATCTCCAGAGTCTCAGAAGATTGCCGAGTCTCTTGTACTTCTTGAACTTATCGCCGACCTTTCAGGCTCCCTCCTTCCAAAAGATCCTATCCTCCGTGCGAGGGCTCGTTTCTGCATAGAAACTATTTCTTCTAAGCTCCCTTCTGCCTATTTTGGTGCCATTATACGGGGAGAGAGCACGGAGAATATTTTAACGGCCATTGACGCGATCCAGGAGCTTCTACCTGCTGAAGGTTATTTAGTCCGGAGAATATTCTATTGCTGATGCTGCTCTCACTCCGTTCCTCGCAAGAGCCGAAATCAGCTTTGGGAATGACTTGGGCGCGTACGATGAAGGGACTGGAAAGAAGGTGTGGGATGTCTTGCAAACCGATCCCAAGTTTGAAAGGTTCCGCAAATACTTTGCCGATGTTAAGGCCCGGAAGAGCTTCCAAGAGACATTTGACGCAGTACGTTATATCTCCGTTTACATGGATCCGTGTTTACTCTTTTCTTTAGGAGTACGTGTTAAATAGGTATAAAGTCCGTTCTGCGGAACATCGCGCTAAACGCCTAGCTGCTAAGGCGTGAGTCTTCAGTGAATCTACTAATATAATTTCGTTCTCCCATGATATCGTGGCTTATAACTACACAATACGTAAATTGGTACCGTACGGCGTGAATCAAAGCACTACATAATCAGGTATAGATGCACCCAATATATTTGTAGTCTATCCTGTCATTCCCGAATTATGCGTGGCACTCGCAGTTGAATATCTGTTGACTTACCAAGCATTGGGGCAGGAAAAGCTGGGTGGGGTAGCCGATATCTCTATACTAGTCATAACGATGAGGTCAACGATCGGTGATATATGAACATCTCATCCCGGTAGACGAATGTCACCTAAATGGGAGTGGCCAACCGCCTTATGCGCCCGAAGACCGATTTCAAGGATGATAATCGTGTCCCACGGGAATAACTAGCTCCCTAGGCTATAAGTATTGCTGTGACAATCATAAATCAAAGTTTCGCTAGCCACAGCTTTTGCATTTCTATATCTCTATTACGCTTCCGACTTACCCACTGCCTATATCTTTGTTTCATACATGACTCAACAAATCACATTTTACACTTTCAAGGT
The DNA here is from genome assembly GCA_004296355.1 of Lepiota venenata. Classification (NCBI taxonomy): domain Eukaryota; kingdom Fungi; phylum Basidiomycota; class Agaricomycetes; order Agaricales; family Agaricaceae; genus Lepiota; species Lepiota venenata. The sequence continues at coordinate 306,993 of RCFS01000030.1, forward strand.
ACGAACACAACACCTTCACTTGAGTCCTATTAGTAATGGTTGGATAAATGCAGCTTAGCCCGTTTGCCCACAGGGTACGAGCAATGTGGTTATAACTGATGGAAACGGGCCAATCGACCAATTAATAGGTTCAACTAGCCCTCAGGGAATCCGGATTGTCTTATGAACACTACGAGGTCGACTTGATGAACAAACCGGAATGGTACACTCTCAAGGTGAACCCGGCAGGCAAGGTAAGAAACAACTTGAGAGACAGACTTCGATGGCGGTAGTATATTCAGAACCAGTATTAGGTTCCGGCTCTTACTTATGGCGGTTCAAAGGGTCCCCCCAGACCACCCATCTCCGGAATCTGCGAAGATCACTGAGTCAATTGTCATCCTTGAATTCATTGCAGATCTCTCCGGCTCCCTCCTTCCAAAGGAACCTGTTCTTCGTGCTAGGGCCCGATTCTTCATCGAACAAATCTCGTCTATGTTCATTCCTGCATGGTACGTTGTTGTGAGAGGGGAAAACACAACGGACTTTCTGGCAGGTATCGAGGTGATTCAGGGACTTCTTCCCGCGGAAGGGTACGCGGTCGGAGAATATTCCATTGCCGATGCTGCTATTACGCCTTTCCTTGCCAGAGCTGAAGTCAACCTCGGGAATGACATAGGAGCGTACGACGAAGGGGCCTGGAACGAAAGCGTGGCATGTTTTGCAAACGGATCCCAAGTTTGCGAGGTTTCGTAAGTATTTCGTTGACCTCAAGGTGCGGAAGAGCTTCCGAGAAACTTTTGATCCAGTAGGTGGTATTTTACTAACAAGGGGCTACGCTGATTTATTCTTGCCAGGTCTATGTTTTGAACGAGTATAAGAAACGTTATCCAGCGCTCCGTGCCAAGCGTCTCGCAGCGAAGAAGGATATTAAAGATTAAATTACCAGTAATAAATATAGAGGGGCCGAGTGTATCAGAGCCAGATTTGATGGATACGCAGCACTTACATGGATGTGTACTTGTGCTGAAATCAACGACTACATATGTTGTTTTCTAGGGCTGTTGACAGATATTTTGTGCCGAGGGCAATGACATGTGACTAATTCCCTCTCTCATCATGCCTTTCGGCGAGATCGTCTGCGGCTCCCCAGGAAGCGGAAAATCCACCTATTGTTACGGAAAATACCAGCTCTTCAATGCTATCAATAGACCTATCGCCATCGTGAACCTCGACCCGGCCAACGATGCCATTCCTTATCCCTGCACAGTCAATATTTCCGACCTCATCACGCTGAAGGATGTCATGAACGAGTTCGGACTTGGGCCTAACGGCGGCATGCTGTACTGCATGGAGTATCTCGAAGCTAATTACGACTGGCTGGAGGAGAAACTCAAGGAGCAGGGGAAGGATACCTATCTCGTCTTCGATTTACCGGGTCAGGTTGAGTTGAGCACGAATCACAACAGCGTTAAAAACGTTGTAGACAAGCTGGTGAAGAGTGGCTTCAGGGTGCAGTTTACGATGTTTTCTGGCTTTGGAGGCACATCTAACACTCACATATCTTTGTTGAATTAGGACAGTTGGCGGCTGTACACCTTTGCGACGCGCACTATATCACGGATGCGGCGAAATATGTCTCTATGGTACTTCTATCGCTCAGGGCAATGTTACACCTAGAGCTCCCGCACATCAACGTATTGTCCAAGGTTGACCTGCTGAAACAGTATGGAGAGCTAGGTTGGTTGATAAGCACTTCGTCCTGCACTTTGAAGACTTATCGTCTTCGGCTAGACTTCAATCTCGATTTTTATACTGAGGTTCAAGATCTGTCCTACCTCGAGAACTCGTTATCCGCTTCTCTACCCCAAAAATTCGCGGCACTCAATATGGCGATGATATCTCTCGTAGAGGACTTTAGTCTGGTTGGATTCGAGACATTAGCTGTCGAGGCAAGTGACCCCATTCTCAACGGCAGGTCTTTAGTCTAATGTAAGGGTGGTCAGGATAAAGCCTCCATGATTACCCTTACTCGAGCGATCGATAGAGCGACGGGCTATGTGTTCGTTCCTCCACCGAATGCCAAACTACCTCCAGATGTTGTAAACCCCTCGGACGCCCCATCCGATTTGTTACCTAATGCTTACGGGCTCTTCACCACGGCAGCAGGGACCGAAACGAGGACCGCTCAGCGATATTCGAGATGTGCAGGAGCGGTGGATTGATGAGCGGGAGGCATATGACGCGTTCGAAAAACGGCAGTGGAGGAAAGAAGGGGAGGTTCTTAGGGATGAGGTAGCAAGATCTGGTGAAATTCGAGAGAGGAAGCAGAAAGTTGCTGGCGCGTCTCATGATTCTTCAGTAAAGTAAATTTGTGTATATCATTTTGGTTTTTCACCGTTATTGCTACAATCACGAGCTTGCTCTCTCATTACTCTTCAAATTTTTATCATTCATCCTGCAATCATTAGTCTCCAAGCCTGTTCCCCGTTACATGGAGTACGTCCCCACTGGGCATAATATAGAATACAGCGAAATGAGTACACTTCACAAGTTGGGGTAGAAATCACGAGTTTGAGGGGGGAAGGACATGCGCGTCGAGGCTCCGCTACAGACACGATATGCCATGTGATCTACCTCGTGAGGGCGGCGTGAGGGCCAGGCGAGGGTCTAGCAAGTGACCATGGGCTTGAAGATACTTATAAATCGATAGATACCTAACATGATGCATTCTTTACTCTAGCAGAAAATAAACTACCACGACGGGCTTTAAAAGGATGAATGTCCACCTGACCCTGCTAGGTCAAAGTTATGGGCTCCACGAATACGGTAAGGGAAGCGAGGACTGAGTGCTAGCTGCTCATATGCTCCCCACAGACTAGTCTCCTTTGGTATTTAGAATGGGACGAACACTTTTGTGTAACTACGGAAAGTATCCAGTCAATTGATAACTTTAGATCACCATTTGGTGATCTCAGTCAATAACCTTCGAAAGATCCTCTGAAGGAACATATTTCATTCAAAATTTGTTCAACCCCCGTCAAATCGAGTGATATTTCTGCCTTTTTCCTCATCGCGTTCTGAAATTGAGCATTATCGCGAGCAAAACGCTCCTTATCGTATTCTTGTGTAGCAGTCCCGGCAAATCCTTTCTGCCCAAGTTCTTCAATTACTTGTCGACATGTCGGCCGCCCGTGAGGATCGAAATCCCAACAGCGTATCATCAAATCCCACACAGCATCGCCAATCTTATCCAGGTTGGAATCTCCTGCATGGTCGGGTAGGTAGTCCACCTCTGAGTATTTGGCTATGTACTGGGCCGTCCCAAGGGATCTCGTAGTATGGCACCTGCCTTGTCAGAACCTGAACATACAGCATATGAAATCTAATCTCCTCCGCGGCATACATCTACAAATCGTACCTGATAACATACGCACCCGAAAGCCCAAATATCACTGGCCCGAGTCTTCCGGGAATCGGGATTCTCTAGTAATTCAGGCGCAGCCCAGCGATAAGTGACGCCAGTGAGAGCGCTTGTTGCTACAGTGTAGCCCAGTGTCTTATCATTGAGAACCGAAGACAGGCCGAAATCAGTTATGCAAGCTCTCCCTGAGTCCATGACCAGTACATTGACCTGAAAAAAAGCAAGGTCTCAGAGGCGGAAATAATCAAGAGGAAAATGAGTACCCCTTTCAGATCACCATGAATGACATTTTCGCCGTGCAGGTATCCAAGACCATTGATAATATCATAAATCTTGAACAGTCGAGTATCAAACCATTCATAGAACGGATTACTCACGAGGGGCATTCGGTCAACGTGGGGGTTATGTTTCAAGTATCTAACGAGGTTGCCATTCTTCATCCAAGGGGATACGAGACACACCCTTTTGTGTGCTTCGTCCAGGTAATAGACGCCATAAAAGGGAACAATGCTTGGGTGGACGAGCTGCCCCCACAAGATTGCCTCCTTGGCAAAGAGCTAGCGACATGACCCGATGTCAGAAATGACCTTACGGAATGAACGGAATGGAAAGAGATATACCTTGAGCACAGCATCCGTCTCAGATTTCTGAAATAGACGCACAACTTTCAGGCAGAGTTCTTGGTCTTGATGGTGACCCCGGTAGATGTCGCAAAATCCCCCACCATCTTCCATTGTCTCCATGGTGATATCTTGGAGAGCATAATGTTGAGGGTATAGCTGAGCCGACTTGCTAAGCTTGTAGAGTGCAATGAGCGTGTGTTTCCGAAACCAGCCTGAGGCAATTCCAGATTCGAGGAGTACCTGCAGCGCCGCTAAGTTACTTTGTGAGCAAATCAAGGAAGACTTACAGAGTGTAGGAAATCTATGACTAGTTGGGCCTGATCACCTCTCAGGTTTATCATGACTTTGTTTTTATTTGGATCGCTTAGTATGTGCGTAAGGGTGTGTAGGAGCCATTTACTGGAGCCCTGGCGAGTAGAGGTTTCCGGGGGTGTGATGGGTAAGGGAGAGTTGAGAGTGAGTTCTTTATCACCATTCATTGTAGCAGGGGGTGTTTCTCTGGTATCAGTCCCTAAAAAGGAATATCAACATCATGCTGGTTGAATGACGTTCGTTTGAGTACCAGAATTTACAAGTGGTAGCAATTTACTATCAAGTATGAGGGCGGGCGTTGGCCCTATGTCTCTGTTGGGTATATACTTTTAGTTTTTGTCTCCGGAAGCCAAGAGTGAGTTGAATAATACTTAATAAACTGATTCGATATAACGCTGTGTTTAAGCTCAGTGACCCGTCAGGCAGACATAATCGAGGGTCTGACCTTGGCCACATTGAAATGACAAGGGGAAGCTCTATGCGGATATGCCTTGAGCCAGTTCCGGCGATGATGACGAGCGCATGATAAACACGAATGTGTTTTGCAGTGGTCACAGTTGGAGCTGTTCGTGGGGGCACTCGACACGAAAGCACTGTGGTGAACAAAGAACCGTGCTTATTGCATGTCCTGACATCATCTGCGATTACTTTGGTAGCCGGAAGGAAAGGGGACACTTTGGAGCGCCGGTAAAATGTCTGGGTCTCTTTGAGTTCGAGCCGAAGCAAGGGTTATGGGTTCCAGGGGCCAGTAGGACCTATGGGGTGCGAGTGTCGCCGTGAGGGATATGCGGTCGCCCGGCCCATAGCATCCCCTGTCGTACGCTACAGCCAAAGACATTTTCTCGTTGTCAGCCTGGTGGAGGCCGGGCTGATGATATATTGGCCAAGCAGAGTGTAGCTCATGCTTTTCGATAACGACGGTTCTTGAAAAAGAGATTACTCTCCCGGAGTTCGAACGCAGGCGAAGCCCATTTCTATCGAGAGAGAGTGAGAGAATGTACACCACAAGGTGGAAGACCGTTTGGAGAACCTTTTCACAAGTAGGTTGGCGACTAACTTATACTCTATTCCGTTTCCTTTTCATAAGAATCAACATAAATGTCAATTTGACATGAAGAAAATCCTTGAACCTCGATTGCCGAGTGATGCGGTGGGTGGCAACGATTCAGGAATGGGGATGACAAATAGGAAGTCATTCTGGCTTTCATTGGTTTATTGGGTTTGAATTGAGATTGCGGCAGGTCCTCACCGAGGGTACGTTTTCCCAACGATCGAATGATGAGACCCAAAGACTAATTGGTTCCCCTCCTATCACTTCACGATGGACATCTAATCTGCTCCAAAGTCCCGGGATGGTCTCACACTTTTGCAGTATGATTTGCAACCATTTTGCTTTGATCCCCGAAGGCGGCAGGCGTAAGTTAACCCTCTAGAATGTTGTCAGCAATTGTGCGGACATGGAGTCAAGTAATGAACCCCTCTAACGGTAGCCTGGGATCGGCTAGTACTTGGGGGAATTCCAGGGAATCCTGTGAAGATATGAGGATGCTAAGTATTTTAGATGTAGCTTGAAAAATATGTGACCTTCAACGAAACCACTACCTGAACAAGGCCAAATTTCAAGGGACCTATATATTTTCGGTTAGGGAGCAGGCTTTTCTCGTAATAAGACATCTTACGGTAGCCCTCGGCTGGCCATAGTACCTCAAGCTGAGGCTGAGGCTGGGTGGAGGAATGCAGTGGAAGGAGTCAAGTGATACCCTCGACCGGGACCCCTGAGACCCCCTATATATGTTGGATCCAGTCTGGCAAGACAGCTGTCAGGACGGTCGGCTCCGGGGAGGACAAATTCAGTCTGATTTCCCTTGGACCTCGAAGCGAAAATTGCGAAAAATGTCTGGATTTTGGGATCCGACATCTAAAGTTCTCGGAAAATTTTGACTTGTAGTATGGATCCGACCCCACTGCGCCCCCACCCCGAAAGTGTCCGAAATCTCCTCCGACTTCAGGTGCACGGCCAACAATCTACTCTTTTTTCCGGCCCCAGGATCTGGCATACATAGTACGGTTGCTAACCTAGGTCAGGTTGACTTCTTTTTGAGGACGTAAAGGCAACTTCCCCATCAATGAATGTCTTACAAACTCGAGGTCTTCTCCCGCTTTTGATGGGGTCCCGTTGCTGATAACTCGTCACGCCAGCTCACACCAGTATGTACAACTGCTACAACATTTGGTCGTTCTCCCTCGCAACAGCTAAGTCTATACCTTAATGAACTGAGGCAAGCCTTACCCTCAAACCCAGGCCCGCCAGTCTTGAAGTACACGAATGCGTGCTTGAAGTGACTTCGGGGTATGCACAACAGCTCGCAGGCACATAGATACCCCTCGCATATAGACATGTCAATTAGTCCGTTGTGCACCGTAGCTTTGTGTTCTCCTTATTTATCATGGATCATATCATATGTACATGAGTGCTGAGGCAAGCTACAAAATTCATCTACCTATACCCTACACGGTGATTGAAGATGTGCCAGTGGTGAATTTCTTCTGTCTTGCAAGCAAACAGACCAAAAGCTATTGCTAGGTGTCTCATCAAACGTTGAGCTCCAGAACGTGTCAGACACTTGGACTACCATATGTGGCCATAGTACCAGCAACCGTCACCGGCACCATGGGTTTTTTTTTTTTTACGCTTGAAAGCTGTTGGATCACGGGGGGTGGGGAAGTTATAGGCTGTTATTACACCCAAGCCTCTGTAAACCGACTCGGGAGACCCAATAACACACGGGTTACTGTAGAGTATGGGTTATTACAGAGGCGACTGTATTAGAAATGGGGCTACCGAGTGACGTTCGGATGCATATGAGCGATGACTTTACAACCCAATGACAAGCATATAAAGCAAAAGATAAGGAACGAGAACAGAATTCTGTGAGATAAGATACCAATATTAACATTCATAAAGGGAGAGAAGGGTGCTCCTAGGCCTTCTCGAGATCGAAGCAAATAAAGGTAGGGGGAAGGACGCCGAGGTACTTTAGCGCCACATATCGCAGTACCCTGCTCCTTACCTTTGATTGATTGTTGATATGTTCCTTACAGGTTAGTCTCCTCTGCACCTAGTGGATCAAAAAAATTCGCGCGACCTAGAGAAAATGTCTAGTCAGCTTAGAACTGTAGATATTCACCATATCTCAGTCAATAACCTCTAAAGATTCTGCTGGGAAACATACTTCATTCAAAATTTGCTCAACCCTCGTCAAATCGAGTGATATCTCTGCCTTTTTCCTCATTGCGTTCTGAAATCGAGTATTATCGCGAGAAAACTGCTCCTTATCGTGTTCTTGCGCAACAGTCCCGGCAAATCCTTTCTGCTCGAGTTCTTCAATTACTTGTCGACACGTCGGCCGCCTGTGAGGGTCGAAATCCCAACAGCGTATCATCAAACCCCACATATCATCGCCAATCTTATCCAGATCTAAATGATCTCCCGCAGGCCGAGTAGGCAGTCCACCTCTGAGTATTTTTCCAATTACTGGACCGTCCGAAGAGACCTCATGATATGGCACCTGTCTTGTCAGAACCTGAATATGCAGTATGTGAAATGTAATCTCCTCCGGAGCACAAGCATCTACAACCGCACCTGATAGCACATGCACCCGAAAGCCCAAATATCACTGGCCCTACTCTGCCGGGAATCAGAGTCATCTAGTAATTCAGGTGCAGCCCAGCGATAAGTGGCACCAGTGAGAGCGCTTGTCGCCACAGTGTGGCCCATTGTCTTGTCAGTGAGCACCGAAGATAGGCCGAAATCAGCTATGCAAGCTCTCCCCGAGTCCGTGACTAGGACGTTGACCTGAAAAAAAGCAAGGTCTCAGAGATGGCAATAAACAAGAGGAAAATGAGTACCCCTTTCAGATCACCATGTATGACGTTTTCGCCATGCAGGTATCCAAGACCATTGATAATATCATAAATCTAAATCTTGAATAGTCGGGCATTGAATCATTCATAAACGGATTACTCACGAGGGGCATTCGGTCAACGTGGGGATTATGTTTCAAGTATCTAACGAGGTTGCCATTCTTCATCCAAGGGGATACGAGACACACCCTTTTGTGTGCTTCGTCCAGGTAATAGACGCCATAAAAGGGAACAATGCTTGGGTGGACGAGCTGCCCCCACAAGATTGCCTCCTTGGCAAAGAGCTAGCGACATGACCCGATGTCAGAAATGACCTTACGGAATGAACGGAATGGAAAGAGATATACCTTGAGCACAGCATCCGTCTCAGATTTCTGAAATAGACGCACAACTTTCAGGCAGAGTTCTTGGTCTTGATGATGGCCCCGGTAGATGTCGCAAAATCCCCCACCATCTTCCGCTGCCTCTATGGTGATATCTTGGAGAGCATAATGTTGAGGGTATAGCTGAGCCGACTTGCTAAGCTTGTAGAGTGCAATGAGCGTGTGCTTCCGAAACCAGTCTGAGGTAGTTTCACATTCGAGGAGTACCTGCAGCGCCGCTAAGTTACTTTGTGAGCAAATCAAGGAAGACTTACAGAGTGTAGGAAATCTATGACTAGTTGGGCCTGATCACCTCTCAGGTTTCTCATGGCCTTTGCTTTTATTTGAATTGCTTAGTATGTGCGCGAGAGAGTATAGAAGCCACTTGTTGGGCGGGATCTACTATACTGTGAGGATGACGAGATTTAGTATTTTTTTGTTTACCTCCGGGCTGGAATTACTGGAGCCCTGGCGAGTAGAGGTCCCTCTTGGGGTGACAGGTAAAGGAGAATTAGTAGTGGGTTCTTCATCACTATTCATTGGAGCGGGGGGCGTTTTTCTGGTATCAGTGTCAGCCCCTGGAAAGCAATATCAATATGGGATCCCAAAAACCAATCAAGCGACTTACTGAAATCACGTTGAAATTGATCAATCTCCAGACGTCCTAATTCATAAGGGGGAGGGGTAACCTCATTCAACACAGAAACGGGGGAGCCGTTAGAAGAGTGAGGTGTTAGGGGTGGTAGGATTATCCCCGATACAACTTCGTCCAGATGATTCCTCCTCTGAGCTATGCCAATTGACGGATCCAGAACGGGGAGCGTCCGTTGAATGGCGTTCGTCTGAGCACCGGGATTAACAAGCGGTGGCGATTTACTATCAAGCATGAGGGCAGGCGTAGGCCCTATATCTCTGTTGAATGTATACTTTTAGTTTTCGCCTCCGGAGGCCAAGAGGGAATGAAATAATACTTAATTAGCTGCTTCGATATGACACTGCATTTGAGCTCAGTGGTCCGTTAGACAGATGTAATTGAGGGTCTGACCTCGGCCACATTGAAATGGTAATGGGAAACTCCATGCGGATATGCCCTGGGTTGGTTCCGGCGATGATTATTAGTGCATGGGAAACACGGATATGCTTTGCGGTAGTTAACGTTGGAGCTGTTCGTGGGGGTACTTGACATGAAAGCACTGTGGTGAATACGGATCCGTGCTTATTGCATGCCCTAACCTCCTGTGCGATTATTTTGGTAGGGTTCGGGTTGACGTAGGGTACACCTGGGCCTGGGTAGAATGTACACATCTCCTCAAGTTTCAGTTCAAACCTTACAGGTTCCAGGGGCCGGTAGGATCCATGGGGTGTGAGTGTCGTTGTGAGGGATACCCGATCGCCCAACCCATAGCATGTTCTATCATACACTACAGCTAAGGACACTTCCTCATTGTTGGCCTGTTGGTGACTCGGTTGATGATATATTGGCCAGGCAGAGTGTAGTTCGTGCTTTTCGATAATGAACAGTCCTCGAAACAGAGATCACCTTCCCGGGGTTCGAAAGAAAGTGAAACCCATTTCTATTCAGGGTGGAGTGAGAATACATCACAAAGTGGAAGTTGGCTTGGAAGACCTTTTCACAAATAAGTTGGCAACCAACTTATACTCTATCCCGTTGCCTTTCCATAAGAATCAGCGTGAAGTGTCAAGTTGACAAGGAAGGAATCCTTCAACCTCGGTTGTCGAGTGATGCGGTGGGTGGTAGTGATTCGGGGATAGGGATAGCAAACGGAAAGTCATTCTAGTTTTAATTAGTTTATTGGAGCTTGGACTGAGATTATACCAGGTCCTCACTGAAGGTACGTTTTCCCAACGATCAAATGCTGAGACCCAAAGATTAATCGGCTTCCCTCCTATTACTTCACGGTAGACAGCTGGTTTTGTGCGAATTCCCGGGATAGTCTCGCACTTTTGCAGCATTATTTGCAACCATTTCGCTTTGATTCCTGAAGGCGGTAGGTGTACTTCAACCCTCTGAAAACTTCTCAGGCTTTGTGCGGATATAGAGTCAAATGACAAACCCCTCTAGTGGCAGCCTGGGATCGGCTAGTACTTGGGGGAATCCCAGGGTACCCTGTGAAGGCATAAGGGTGCTATTTGATAGTATAAAAAAAATGCAACCTTGAACGAAACCACTGCTTGAGCGAGGCGAAATTTCAATGGACCTATAGGAGTTCTCGGTTAAGGAGTCGCTTTCTCGTGATAAATCATCTTACAGTATCCTCGAGTCAGCCATATCACCTCGAGCTGAGGTTGAGGGTGTGATTGAGGGGTCGTCAATCTTGTACTAAAGGATAGCAATGAAAGTAGTTAAGTTCTCTCCTCAACTTTGATCATCATCCGATAGAACCGCTGTAGGTGGATCGGATCAAGATCAAGGTCTGCATTTGACAGATACGCACAGCCATTGTGTTATCCATACTCGCTGCTCTTCGGTGCTTCGATGCGATCACCGTGCATCCCACACGACGGCTACCTGGGCCACTAGCTTCTCGCTGTGCCGTTCCTTGCCAGTGATAGTGATGCATGGTTGGCAGGTATAATTTTGTTTTCTTCAGAGTCACCGCTAGTGACCCTCCAGCGGGTATATATGCCCGTAATAAACATCTGGCGCCGAATATAGGTAACATATGTCTTGGGCCGCCAGGAGTATGGGTCAACATATTGCACATACAGATATTCAGCAGTAGTCGTTCACCGCAGTCAGCTGCTATGCAACTGGGTGTTTGTATGCACCTTGATGGTATTAGTATAATGAGTAGAACTACTCATGACAACCCGACGAATCCCCTCATTAAACACACAGATCATCGGAAGTATTCCTGCAGGACTACACCCAAGCCTTGGTTGAAGTCGACATCCTATTTGCATGCCTTAACCTGCTGATGGCGCAGAGGGTAACGCAATAATCGGGGTGTGCACCACCACCGAATAACTCTGAACAAGACAAATCAGTGTTGTGAGGATGGTGCAGGAGGCGAGGAATAATGGCGCCATCCTCGAGGATGTCGGAGTTGTGTGCATTGGTATGCATTGTAATCAATTTGGCACGTGTGGTCTCTTCATCTTCGACTTGTGGCTTGTTGATCATTTCGAAGACATGATGTACTGAGTGATTCCGATATGGTCTCACTGATATCATGCCGACACTACGATAGTGGGCGGCGGGGATCTCGGGATATGATGAACCTAAAAAGGCTCTATCTCGAACTCAACAATTCAGTGATGAGGTGGAAATGTACTGTTTTGTGAGCTCTTCTTAACGGTTTTGTGGTATCTTGTACTCTGGAGTCTTATAACAACAATTATTTGGTGTGTATACCGCATGGCACTTGGGCCGGTCACACTGCAAGAAGGCAGTGCGCTAGATAACAATTGCATATTCGCTTAGTCAGCACAAAAGGATTTCTTGCATTGAACCTGTTGCATCCGATTGCAACCCTTTGCAACCACAACGCCTAGCAGCGAGGACGATATAAGCTGCGACAATGGGTCTAGGAGCATTTCACTCTAGTCGCCCCCTACTCCTTCTGCCTATTTGATTTTTCTCCCCTCGCCGCGCGCTTTGGTCGCGTGCTAGCCGTTTAGAGGATGGCCTCTTTCATTCTTTATTTCTTCGCCATTGTCCTGGTGACTACTCTGGCTCAGGCAGCTCCGTGGCCAAACCATGCTAGACGTGGGACCCATCGTACGCGGCTCTATAGGCGGGGCCATGTGAAAGTGAACTCGTACCATCGTAAACCCATTTACAAAGTAGGCGTTTAGATCCCTGTTTTTTTGGTCTGCTATGATGACGAATGTTTACAGTCAATCGATCACCATAGAATTTCTCCTAGAAGCTTATCTTCAAGCCCTGAGGCAAATACAAGCGCCCCCTGTAATGCTACAGCTATATCTTTCGTTGCTTCCGAGCTTGGCATTGACGAGGGCACCATTCGTTACAAAATTGGGCGGTTCCGTGGTCAGGAAGGGTGGGGCTACCTAGAACAAACCATTGTGCGTGGTTCTGCTGTTCAAAACTACTTTTACCAGTTTTGATATAGCTCCCCACTAGAACGGCATACCCGTTGTTAACACCGCTGCAAACGTACGCTTTGACAAGGAGTGTACCATCACCTTATTAGGCTCTTCCTTGGTAGACCCGAAGCATGGTGAGTATTTCATTACATCTCTACTGTAGTTGTGCACCTATCATTCTCTCGTTGATAGTTACCGCTGATCCTCCTGAACCTACCGTGGATTGTGAGGAGGTTCTCACAAAGATTGGGGGGGTCCTCGATGCGAATCACACAGGAGCTCCGGGAGACCTTGAGTACTATCTGAAGGATGAACACACTCTTGAACTTGTGTGTCCTGTCCCATTTCGGAACATGACCACCTCTTTCTGGGTTGAGGCGTACGTCTCTGCTCATACGGGAGAGCTAGTTTCCCTCACAGATTACGCAGCCCATGCGTCGGTATGTGCATGAGCATGGTAGGGGATGAATACTGTGACTGATATGATGAATTCAGTACAACGTTGTTCCAGTTCAAAGGCAAAGTTTATCTGCTGGACGGGAGATCCTTGTCGATCCCGCTGACCCGACTGCATCCCCCGATGGGTGGCATATTGGAAACAGGACTGATACTTCGTAAGCTCCAGCTCAATTCCTAGTATGATGGCACCAGCTTACTCGTACATTTGTGTCATAAAGAGGGAGGAATGTTGTAGCCGGCTGTGGTTTGGTCCCGGGGGAAGGGCTTTTAGATTTAGCCAACGAGTCGTCCAAGGGACTGGTATTCAATTTTGATTATGACGAGAATCAACCCTTCATGGGTAGAGATGCAGCGGTTACCAACGCTTTCTATGTGACGAACATGATGCACGATGTCGCTTATCGCTATGGATTCGATGAACGCGCGCACAATTTTGAAGTTAACCAAAACCCTGAAATTTCTGACCCGGTTCTGGTCTCTGTTCAAGATTCCAGCGAATCCAACAACGCGGTTTTCACTACGCCACCAGAGTGAGTAGGCTTCAGGTTATATATATTGCATTACAAGCAACTAATTTCAACAGTGGCCAATCGCCCACTTGTAAATTGTTTATGTTTAATGATGTTAATGTGAGTGGTGTTCTTTCCACTTTCTCACCTTTCCTCACCCTCTTTCAACAGCCAGCGCGTGATTCGTCCATGTCGAATGATATTATCATCCATGAGTATACCCATGGGATCACGAACCGGATGACTGGGGGTGGCCTTAGCAAGTGCTTACAAAGTACGGACGCTGCCGGATTGGGTGAAGGGTGGAGTGACATGATGGCGGCTTGGTTTGCACAAAAATCTGCCGATGTTGTCGACTTTTACATGGGGAGTTATGTTACGCAATCGGGACGCGGGAAAAAGTCCCAAGGGATTCGGAGATTTCCATATTCTACGTCTCCGTAAGATGTTTATCGTGATCATCCGGACTTGCGTTGGGCTGATTTCAAAAACGTAGTGAGGTTAATCCTCTTATGTACTCCGACATGGAAGGAAGGACGGAGCCTCATGGTATGCCATTCGTACACAAAGCCGGTCATTAGGTCTTCTTATGTTCAGTGATAGATATTGGAGAGATTTGGGCGAATACGTTGTTTAACGTTTACGCAGACCTTGTGCAAGAGCATGGGTTTTCGACAAAAGCTCAGACGGATCCTGATGGCCTCGAAGGAAATATCGTTTTCATGAGGAACATGATAGGAGGGCTGTCGAATCAGCCTTGCAATCCCACAAGTATGTTGGTTACCAATCCCGGGTTGGCATGCTCACTCACCCTCTTCGCGAATAGTGGTCCAAGCCCGCGACGCGATAGTAAGTGCGGACAATAGCACGTACAATGGCGCCCATCGCTGCACTATCCTCAGAGCGTTTGCTAGAAAGGGCCTTGGTGTTGGCGCAGATGATTCATTCCGGGATGATACGAGTGTTCCTTCGGAGTGCGATCCTGTAGTGCCGTCGCCCTCGGCTGTATCCGAATACGGACCATCTCCAACGCGGTCCTTGGGGGCGACTTTGTTCTCGCAAGTGACGCCCTCCCCAGAGCCACCTTTGCCGGGGCTCCCGACTGCTTTGGCCGGCGATGTGGTGACGTTGACTATTATACTTGAGTCGTAGTGATAGATGGGCTGTTATCTTATCTTATCTGAGTTGTTGTGAGAAAGGGCAGGGGTGACAAAGATGCATTTTTTTTGCCTGCGCGGATTGGTCCATTTCGATTGGTTGGAATGTCGGAGCTGCAGCCTATCATTCCAGCACGGGACGAGAGCAATCCTGGCGGCTTAGTCGTCGCGACTCCTCATGACCCCATCGAAGCTCCCCCAATCACGGAGCAGGAGGTCGGGGAGTATCGAGAGCAGGACAGGTTCCTCCCTGTGCGTCCTTTTCTCCCCCACCCCCACTTTCTGCACCGCGCCCCGGGGCCTAACACCCGTCTCTATTTCGGCTCCGTGATAGATTGCCAATGTCTCCCGGATAATGAAGGCCGCTGTTCCCCCAACGGCCAAGATCGCCAAAGATGCAAAGGAGTGTGTCCAGGAGTGCGTGTCCTGAGTTCATCTCCTTCATAACCTCCGAGGCGGCGGAGAAGTGTCAGCTCGAGAAGCGGAAAACAATAGGAGGCGAGGACATCCTGTATGCCATGGGCACGCTTGGCTTTGAAAACTATGCGGAGACCCTCAAAATCCACCTCGCCAAGCTCAGACAAGTGTGTGCTTTCGCTCTCTCACTTCTCTCTCACCATGTAGCTCGGTGCTACAGTCGCTTATCGCCGTCCTTTCGTGGTAGTATCAGAACGGCAGCGCTGGTGGCGGCGTACCTGGGTCGAGCAGGGACCAGAACGACTCCAGGGAAGACGAGTAGGTTGACAATTCGACAAGCAGCAGGTGCATATTTCCGACTCGTTTACCCGCCTGTTGTGTTCGACTCATCACCACTCGACAGTGTATCTCTATGTATCCTATTATCATTATCTATCCCTCGCCATTTTTTTTTATATCATGACTCTTACGAGCTCTTGTGGCCATGTGGGGCGGCAGCAAGCACTACTTACTAGAGCTCGTCCCATCGGCATGTGGGAGTATTTCCCTGTAATGCAACGTGTCTTATCGTACTTGTGGGATTTAGAACCATTCATACTACTTTTGGAGATTTTTCTTGCCATTCTTTCAATGTTGAGCATGGTGCTCGTGAGGAGCGCAACGATGACACCCCCCGCCTGTGAGCAAACAAGCCATAATTGCGCGTTGCGCTCTCCCCATCACACGCCACCCTAACCCTCACGACCGCACCACACCAGGGCCATAGACCATGGACGACGAAACCTGCCGAGATCGAACTGGCATGTTCTTCTATCTGCACTTTAAAGATGTCTGTTGACCATCTAGTGATAGCTTGAGCAGAACCTCAGCAAGACCCGGCAAATATCCAAGAGGATGACATGTACGACGAGCAAGTTCACTCGCTGCCATGCATCGCGTTTACCTGATCAGCTATACTCGACAGCTTCGATACTAGGCTGGCCAAACTCGAAAAGTCGATTCTACCCCTCTATAATGCGGCACAGGTTCTAAACCGACGGTCTCATAGTTTGTTTGCCGCGCATATACGGACCGAGACGGGTACTGACACTGACTGCGTTCAGACATCGACCAGGCACTATCGAAAATCGATGAGATGGCGAGCACTCGGGATGATTTCGCTGCGGAAGAGGCTTTGATCCTTCGAGGGTAAGTCAACATCATTGCTGAGTAACTGCAGCATCACCGACTTCTGGCAGACCTCAATCAAACAATCTCAAGGTCTATACGGAAGTGCTGGAACGTCTAAATGCGAGCATTGCGTTCAAGTCGGCCGATCGCGAACTTGCTGAGACTGTGCGTGCGCGCTACCCATGGTGTATGAACCGTTACTCATACCTGTACAGGCCCGTCTTGTGGAGACCGGGGCAAAGAAATTAACCCAGCTCTTTACAACCATTGTAGCGGAGGGCTCTTCCGGCGCTACCCCTATACCCGGTGGTCCTGCGCTCCCGTCTACAAGCTTTCCTGCTCCTCTTCTATCTAATTTGTCCTCATTAGGTCACGTTCCTTCGTACCCTCCCGTTGCCATCGACACATCCATCCCACCCTGCCGCACCCACCATCATGTCAACGTTCAAGGATGCACAGAAGGGCTACGCCGATATGAGGGGCAACTGGAGTGTCAAGTGTCTAGAAGGGCAAGGAAAGAGGCTTGTAGCCAGAGCAGATAATGTCAACCCGATTACGACTGGGAGGGAGTTCGGGGGATGGGCAGAGCTGTTGCTAGCAGTAGCTGAGGTGCATCTGTTCACTTTTTTTGTTGGTTTTTGGCATTCGCTGAAGATATTCTAGGATGAATATAGACTATTGGAGGATCTTTCACCCCTGACAAGCTCAGCCCTTATTGCATCCGCTTATGGAACCCTTTTAGCTCCTATTTTGAAGCTCTTCAGTAGCGTTCTCGGGCAGCTCTCGACCCTTATCAAGGGTTCCTTGCAAACATACAGTTTCTTAGCCCTTTCAGCCTACGATTCCCTTCTTCGCCAACAGCCTGCATGGGAACAAACTCTATCGCGTCGAGGGTCCGAGCATCTGGATGAAAAAAACGAGGTGAGAGATGGGCTGCAGTTGTTAAGACAAATTTGCCTCCGAAGTTTTCCGGAGTTTTTGGTGGATTTGAAACTAGGAGCTACCAATCGCGATCCGGAAACAAGTGTCAAGGTTGTAAGCTTGGCCGTCGACGTGAGTCGCATGCTTAAACGTCCCAGCGCGGTCCTAACCCGGCTTTTAACAGACAGTCAACTATCTCGCGCGAATTCCGGAGGTAGAAGCTGCTGCCTCTTCTGCGTTGCTAGCCCTCGGAGATGGCAACTGGAAAATGGGCGAGGGCGTGCAAGTCGGCGAGACCTTGAAAGCTGGGGAGGTTGATGAAGCTGTCATCGTCGAGCATTTCCTGCGTAAGTCGTTTTCTCCATTCTGGCTTTATGAGTTTGGACCTGATGATTGCCGTAGATGATGTCGTAACAAACTGCTATCAATAGTCTAAATACCATATCACGCACCCGACGTCCTGCTTTCGGCTCCATCTTCCTCCTCAACAACATTTCCTATCTACGTCAGCACCTTGTGCTCGAGCCGCGCCATCCCAACCTCCCCTCACTACTGTCTCAACCCACTATAAGTGCGTTAAATTCGAATTGGAGGACAGCTAAAGCTGCATATTTTGATACCAATTTTACGCCATTGATGCAAGCCATTACGGACGATCCGAGGGAGAAGTCGGGCAAGTCCCAGGCTAAGGAAAAATTCACGAGGTTTTTTGACCTCCTCGAGGAGGTGGTGGAAAGACACCGCATGGCGAAAGTGTTGGATGAAGATCAGGAGGGCCGGAGTGCAGTTAGCGACGAGATCGTCATGCTTGTGGTTCCGAGCTTAAGGAGATTTATGCAAAAGCAGAAAGAAAAGGAGTTCAGTCGGAGTAAGTCATTTCTTTGTTTCCTGTTCTTTGTATAAATGGGACTGAGGATATTTTGGGAAACCAATTTCTAGATCCCCAGAAATGTAGGTCATTTCGTAATTTCAGCTTATATCTCGACTCAATGGATTGTCCGTAGATATCAAACAAAGTCCAGACGATGTCGAAGCACAGCTGAGAAGCTTGTATAGTTAGCCCCAACAAGACTATCCTTGTTCTAGATGAACATGTGCGATGCTTGTGAACATTATTCGGCTCTTGGTGTTGGCTCATGCTCTCGAGAAGAAAGAAGCAGGGTTTCCTGAACGGCCGAAATACACAACGATCGGAACATGAGTATCAATCGAAGGAAGCGCTGGCAGATGGGTGTGAGAGTGCTTTATCGTCCACACGACTTTTTTATCCCGAACCAAAGCTGTTACTATCTTTGCACAGGTACCAAGCCTAATCGCCACCTAAAAACAAGTTATCAGTAAGAGGGCTTTAGGTCTATCTCGAGACTCGACTCGCGCTGTGTCGGGTGATTAAGTCCGGCTGGTATTTGATTTTGAGGGGTAAGATACTCCGAATCATCAAATGGCCGGTCCTGATACGTCATGAAATTTTGAAGGGCCAGTATAACCTAGTATAACACGCCTAGCCGAGATGGCATCAAATTGCCTATCGCGCACTGTCAGGATAGCAGTGTGTGCATGTGGCAATGCCTTTACCAAAAGGAAAGATCAGAGCCGCATTGAGGCAGTGTCAGAAGACTAGCGCCATATGGTGCGACCGATGCTATTCAGTGGGTGATCATCTGTGATCATACCCGTGTTGCAGGGTACTTTTTGTTTCTTTTCCGATAGGACTCTTGAAAACTGCGTATCTCGTTTCTCACAATCTCATGTCAGGCGAGCAAACTCTGCATCTGGGTTAGCACGTGCAAACGTGAATTGAATTATTGACATTTTTGCTTCGCTGAATATCATGATACATCAAGTTCCGGGCCATCATAGGGGGCCCGGTTGCGCGGGAGCACTGAAAATGATGCAAGCATTCCCAGCTGTTTATAATCATGCTTCCAAAATGGGAACGAGGGAATCTCGGATCGATGGGTTGCAGCGACATTGCTCCTTTGGGGTTCTACCGTCCTGTTATAGTTCTCCTGGTTCCTTGTGTCGAGCCGAAGCGGGTATATTGGACAGGAGGTGGTGGAAACATTGTTGAGAGGGTAAGTAAGCTGGTTGTTTTTTTCGGGAGTGGGCCGGATAAGATATCTTCCTTTCTAGCACTGTGTTTACTCGGC
The DNA here is from genome assembly GCA_004296355.1 of Lepiota venenata. Taxonomy (NCBI): domain Eukaryota; kingdom Fungi; phylum Basidiomycota; class Agaricomycetes; order Agaricales; family Agaricaceae; genus Lepiota; species Lepiota venenata. Next base: position 326,471 of record RCFS01000030.1, read on the forward strand.
CGCAGAACAAGGCGTGTCAGAGAAGTTTGGGACGCATGGGTTCGATACCACGGCCGTTTTTTGGTTTATTGGGCCAGCGCGCTCATCATTGATCTTCGGAATGCTGTATGGCACAACAGGTAAGTATCCGTCCAGGGTTTTCGTCTATCGTAGGAATTCTTAGCTCGTTGAATGGAGGCGTGAGACCCATCTATCTTGCGTCCTTCTCTTGAATCGCAGGTTCTTCTAGCTATCTTATGAGTGTTGCATGCGGATATTTTGATCGTGTTGCGATACCAGGAACTCCTTTTTCGTGTTTTTTTCTTCGCGACAGGCCAAGCACGAGGGTCTTGAATCTGTTTCCGGAAACAAATTATCTCGGTCAGGATTTTGGGGCCCGAGCTCTGAAGCTTGAATTCCCTCGAATCTGAAAATAGCTAATAGTCAACCACGCTGGACATGAGCTCTTCATATCTATAGCAGCCATCAGATCTACATTCTGTGTGCGTCCCATTCCGTGATTCTTCACCCCCGCCGTAAATAACTTCTCACTTTGCAATACGCAGGGGCTTGTGTATCATGCGACAAGATACCATGTTGAACCAAGGTGTGCTTCCCTCTTATCACGATGCTCGCTGCCCTAACGGACATATGTCATTCCCAGGGCCTAATACTTTCGTCATATGCTCACTTGCCCTGTAATTCATTGGGTATCCGATACGCTGTCTGAGCAGCAGATATAAACGCAGTGGCTTTCGACTCCTGCTCTCCCAGAGCTTGCCTTTGGTTAGCTTTATTTGCAAGTCCCGCCTGCACGAGTAGCCCTTTTTTGTGAACACAATGGTGGCATTCAACAAATTCTTCACTTCGGTCCTCCTCGCCTGTTGTGTATGCATCAAGCGCGTCGGCGGCACCCTGGCTGACCAGCTCAAAGCATGCTACCCACCGTGTTAGGCAGGTCACCCGTGACTTGCAACTCGAGACCTTCCATCCTGCCAGTAACTTTGAGGTACGGCACCTCTCGTTTTTATGTTTGTCGATCTAATTCTCATGTTTGGTCCTTTTTGATAGATCCTTTGGGACTGGTATCGACCATCCCTTGCAAGAGGCGTGCTGATTCGGATCTGAAGGACTCGGCGATCTCTTTCGTCGGCCACCGTCTCTCCATTGACCCATCCACCATCAACTTCAGGACTGGGTCTGTTACGGACACCGTGACCCACGCCTTCCTGACTCAGCAGCATGTGAGTCTAAACATAGCTACTATACCTAATGAGAACCTAATATGGCATTCTACTAGGATGGCATTCCGTTTGCCAATGCCGTTGCCAATGTTGCGTTTGGCAAGGACAACAAGGTTGTCTCTTTCGGCTCGTCCTTTGTCAAGCCGAGTAGGTCTATAGTTACCATCATTTTTTTTCAAACACCATAGTGACTGGTGATCGTCTCAGCGAGCATTGCTGCATCGACCCCGAGTATCACTGTGCAACAGGCTATTGCCAATGCTGAGAAGACCCTCGATGGAAAGTTCAATGACCACCCACCCACCCTCGAGTTCTTGGTCAAGCAAGACAATACGGCCGTCTTGACTCATGTTGTTCAGATCCAGAACGATCAGACAGGGGCGTGGGTCGAGGCCTTTGTTGATGCCCACTCTGGCGAGGTTGTCTCCGTCACCGACTTTCGTTTCGAAGGCTTCGGTAAGTATCTAGAGGGCGTAAAAAATGGGGGATGCTGTGTTGACGTCTTCTGTAGTACCGCGTTCTCCCTATTCAGGAGGAAGTCCTCACCCAAGGCTTCCAGGTTCTCACGAACCCACAGGATACCGCTGCCTCTCCTCAAGGGTGGCATAGCACCGCGGCTGGCGGTACGCTTTCTACGTAAGTCTCGGGTTCGTTCGGGGTGAGTTTTGTAGTGCTAACAATGATCCTCTAGTGATACATCGTGAGTAAATATAGTCCGGCCCTAAGCAGGCATCCTCATTACGAGACTCCCAGTGGCAACAACGTCGTCACTTTCAAAGGCGCCACGACCTCTACCACTCAACAATCGGGTACCGGCCAAGTGTTCAACTTTGTTCAGAACCCTGCCCAAGCCCCGACCGTTCAAGCCAACCTTGATTCTGCACGTGTCAATGCCTTCTACCTCGTAAACACGGTTCATGACTTCACCTATCGGTGAGTGCAAGTCCCACTTTCGTAAGACAAGCAATTTCTAAATCCTAATCTTAGTTATGGTTTCACCGAGGTATGGGGGTTTGTGCTGTTATATTCACAATTGGGTACCGACCACCTCTTTAGAGAACATTCAACTTCCAGCAGAATAACTTTGGCCTCGGTGGCTGCTCAAAATGATCGCGTCCAGGTTTCTGTTCAAGATAGCGCTGGCGTCGACAACGCCGACTTTGCCACACCTGCCGAGTAAGTTCCTTTTCCTGATTACGACCCGACTGGTCCTCCAACATGAATCCCAACTTTAGTGGTCAATCCGGCCGAATGAGGATGTTCTTGTGGGATCTCACTAATGTAAGAGCTTATTATTGCCAACGTATCCAGTAACCTTGACGCAATATTGTAGCCTGAGCGCGATGGTGCCCTCGAGAACGATATTGTTGTCCATGAAAATACCCATGGTGTCACCAACAGGATGACTGGTGGTGGCACGGGCCGCTGCTTGCAAACTTTGGAGGCTGGTGGTATGGGCTGAAGGTGAGGTGAACCGCTGCGTTGATGCCGTCATCATTTCTAAAGGCGATTACAGGTTGGTCTGATGCCATGGCGGACTGGACTGAGAAGACCTCGTCTGCTGTTCCTGACTATGTCATGGGTCAATATGTTATCAATGACGCCGCTGGTATTCGTACCCACCCATACTCAACATCAGCGTGCGTGCGATGTGATATTTCTCACAAATGCCCAATTTGACTCTCGCTTAGGAATGTTAACCCATTGACATATGCAAGCGTCGCGACGCTGAACGAAGTCCACAGTGAGTAATTCTGTCCTGGCTGACTGGAAAGTGCCTTATTTCGCTGCCAATAGACATTGGTGAGGTCTGGGCCAACGTACTCCACAATGTCTATGCCGCGCTTGTCGCTGCCCATGGCTGGTCCGCAACTGCTCGCACCAATCCTACTGGCACTGAAGGAAACATTGTTCATTTGCATCTCTTCCTCGATGCTCTCCTCCTTCAGCCATGCAACCCTACCAGTGAGTCGATCGTGTCGATGACCCCTCACATTTATTGACTGAACCATATTTTTCTTCTTATAGTGATTCAAGCCCGATCTGCGTGGATCCAAGCCGATGCCAACAGATTTGGTGGCGCGAACGCTTGTACCTTGTGGAGAGCATTTGCCAGCCGTGGTTTGGGTGTCAATGCTGCCAACCACCGCAACGATGCCACCGTCCCAGCTGGATGTTAAATGGCTCAGATCGCATTCAATCTCATTTTTTGATTATATATATCATGTCATTTGTATGTATTTCAATAGGGAATATGAGAATTCAGAAGAAAGCTCCGAAGTTCACGACGTTCACAGTCCGAGCGGTCCGACACTGCTCGTATCACCAACAGCACTTTTTCCGTGCATCTCTCCCTATGTCTCCTTCCTCCAGCCAAACAACGCTACTATCCAAGTTGGCCGTGTCCGAGGGAGAGCCCACCGAATAGTCATACAACCCACCACGAGAGTTGGGTTAAAGCGGTAGGAGAGAAGAGGAGGGTCTGACGTAGCCTGGCACCGACCTTCAACCTCCTCGGTTCCCTCAGGTTCCCTTGTGCTGCAGCTCTATTTATGATAACACAATTGTCCACTTATCCGGTTGAACGACCTACTTAACCAAAGAACATCACTCAATTACGGCACAACTGTCAAATCAAAGCGGATGACTTGAGGCCAGATTTGTTTGTCATGCGGCTGCCCCTCTTCTGGCCTCCACCCATCTGCAAGGGGTCGTTCAGGGTCCATGCAGGAGTGGCGGAACCGGTTTAGGATGCCCACTCAACTCAGTAGAGATGGCTTGTCGACATATCTCGTTGTTCTTTGGGAAACATCGTTTCATCAGAGCAGCCTATTTAGCTCGGCCAGGACTGTTACGCTGTGGACCTAGACGAACGGTTTTCAGAGTCTAGCTGGCGCACATTGAGGTGCCGCCCCTACCTCGCGTCCCCCTCTGAGTTCCCTCGAAGCCCGGGTTGTTCTGCTCTCAAAATGCTGCACGCGGTGATTTTGACTACTCTTAATTGCCGCCGTACTTATTTCATATTCTTTTCTCTTCACTGTAGGATGCACGAGGTTCTCAACTGTGTCCTATTCCCAGTCACGTAGTCGGTACCCGAAGTCTGACCTTTGGCGTGATAGTTCCCCATGGCTAACCATCTCCGACGTGATCCATATTGGCCACCGTCGAGTCCTATCACACTTTAGCCGGCCTCAAAAGGATTCTCACCTCGTAGTGCTCAGGAGTTTATGCATCATGCGACAAGATCATCATATTGGACCAGATGTGCTTCCTCCTTAGCGCAAGATTGTTTGGACCTCGCGTATGCTCCCCGCTGCTAAGATCTATGGTCACGCCTTGTGCATCGCCTACCCTTTGTTAGATTGTCTAGTAGTCAGCCTGAGCGGATATAAATGCGCGACCTGGACCCCCACTTTTCTCCAGCTTCTCGCTGTTGCACGTCTTACCTGCACCTGCACAAGTAGCCCCTGTGTACAAGATGGTAACTTTGAACAAGTACTTCACCTTCGTTCTCCTCGCTGTTGCCTACGGCTCTGGCGTTTCTGCACTTTCCTTGCCGACCGAGACGAAGCGCGGTACTGATGTCAGGCTTACCGCCCGGGATTTGCAAATCGAACCTTTCCATCCCCCCAGCACTTTCGAGGTATGCTGTTCTCATCTCTCCTGGTTGATTGTTATATTCATATTGTTTGCCTGTCCGATAGGCCTTCGGGGCTGGTATCGATCACCCTTTGCAGGGTGATGCTGGTACAGACCTAAAGGGCTCAGCTATTTCTTTCGTCAGCCATCGTCTCTCCGTTGACCCGTCCACGGTCAACTTTAGGGCAGAGTCTGCTACTGACACTGTAACTCACGCCTTCCTCACTCAACAACATGTACGTTGACTGATCATTATTATTGTACTTGATTATAATCTGATAATGTCCACTTTTAGGACGGCATTCCATTTGCCAATGCCGTCGCCAATGTCGCGTTCGATAAGGACAACAAGGTCGTCTCTTTCGGCTCCTCCTTTGTCAAGCCGAGTAAGGCTATTGTTACCATCACGTGCTGAAGCTCAAAATAACCAATGGTTTCACAGCGAGCATTGCTTCTTCGAAGCCCGATATCACTGTCGAACAAGCTATCTCTGCCGCTGAAAAGACATTAGGGGGAAAATTCAACGACCATCCGCCCACCCTTGAGTTCTTGGTCAAGAAGGATAACTCAGTCGTCTTGACTCACGTAGTTCAAGTTGCAAACGACCAGACCGGGGCGTGGTTCGAGGCCTTTGTTGATGCCCATTCTGGCGAGGTTGTTTCTCTCACTGATTTCGTTGCTGAGGCTGCAGTGAGTCTTCTACGGTGATTAAAGAGAATTTCATGGTACAAATCCCTTTTGTAGTACCGCGTTCTTCCGATCTGGAAGGAGTATCCCACTCAAGGTCTCGAGCTTCTTACTAATCCCCAGGATACTACTGCCTCTCCTGACGGGTGGCATAAAATCGGCACTACAACTACAACGTGAGCATCGCGCCAATTAGTCGGGGTATTTAAAACTGACGAGCTATTCTTCAGTGATACCTCGTAAGTTCACACGCTTAGATCAAGACGTATTCATGACAAGACCCCAGTGGCAACAACTGCATCGCCTACAAGGGCGCCCAGAGTGCCACCACTAGACAATCCGCGGCTGGCCTCGTGTTCGACTATAATCCAAATCTCTCCCAGGCACCTACCGTTCAGGTCAACGTCGATGCTGCGCGTGTCAACACTTTCTATCTCTCGAACACGGTGCATGACTTTACCTATCGGTGAGTGAGGATTGCGCCTATGGTAAGCAGCAGGGTATCTAACTCTAATCTCTAGTTACGGTTTCACTGAGGTATAAACTATGTGCTTTTATCCCCAGATGTTGTCCTGACCATTCCCTTAGAGAACATTCAATTTCCAGCAAAACAACTTCGGCAAGGGTGGCGCTCAAGCCGATGGTGTTGTAATTTCTGTTCAAGATGCCAGTGGATTCAATAACGCCTTCTTTGCTACACCCCCCGAGTATGTACCTTTCTACCTATTATCGTTGTGCTTGAGGCTAATACCAATAACAGTGGCCAAAACGGTCGTAATGACAATGTTTTTATGGAATCTTACAAACGTAGGTGTCCACTTGTCCCACGTTGACTAAGCAAATTTGACATGCAATCTTGTAGCCCAACCGTGATGGCTCCCTCGAGAATGATATCGTAGTGCATGAATACACTCATGGCATCACCAATAGGATGACTGGTGGTGGCAGTGGCCGCTGCTTGCAAACTTTGGAATCTGGTGGTATGGGTGAAGGTGCGCTTAGCTCCTGGCAGATGCCATAAACAACATTCATGAGGAAGGTCGTAGGCTGGTCTGATGCCATGGCGGATTGGACTGAGAAAACTTCTGCTGCCGTCCCTGACTACCTCATGGGCCAGTATGTCACCAACCGTGCTGGTGGCATTCGCAGCCGCCCGTATTCAACCTCGGCGTAAGCATGCTTGTAGGGGAATTCCCGTGATACGCCGAGCTCACCAGCATACAGAAATACCAACCCATTGACATATGCCGACGTTGGGAGATTAAATGAAGTTCACAGTGGGTGCTTTTGTGCTAATCTGTTAGAAGAAATCTGATTCACGATACTGAAAGATATCGGTGAGGTCTGGGCTAACATACTCCATAACGTGTACGCTGCTCTTGTTGGCACTCGCGGCTGGTCTGCAAATGCTCGCATCGACCCTAATGGCGCTCAAGGCAATGTTGTATGGTTACATCTCTTCCTTGATGCCCTTCTTCTTCAGCCATGCAACCCTACTAGTGAGCCCTCATGTCATATCTCTCGCATAGATTGTGTAATCCATCTTCTCTTCCAGTGATTCAGGCCCGTAATGCATGGATTCAGGCCGATTCCAACAGGTACCGTGGTGCGAACACCTGCCTTTTGTGGAGAACCTTTGCCAGTCGTGGTTTGGGTGTCAACGCTAGGCCCTACGTCAACGACGGGTCTGTCCCGTCTGGATGCTAAATGAATCCGCTCATCTTCGCTGTTCTACCTCTGCTAACTTTGTGTACGAGTTCTCGGGAAATCTAGTAGTCTGTAAGAAGTTACATATGAACACTGAAATGTATTGAATGAAATGAACTGTGTCATCAAGTGTTTTATTACGATCCCCATGCTAATTGTGAAGATAAATGTTTACTGGTATGTATTCGGAGCTTGGCCCATGCAACCCAGGATGGCTACATACAAAATGGTGTGTTGCATGTGTAAAAAATTTGGTGCAATTTGACCCAGGTGGAGAGAAAGTATGGGTAAACAAACTTGGGGGCATCATATTTGACTATTGAATTAGCTGAGTTGTACTTACATTTAATTCCCACAAGTCACTGCTGGGTGCAACTCAAACCTTTCTTTAATGTTCAATGTTTTTACGAAGCTGGCGGATGGTGACCAGTTGTGTCTTGTTTCCCTGTCATCAGGTCACAAAGTCCATTTTGGGACTGATAATTTTAAAATATTTACCACACCCTCAACTCAGACAAAAATATTCTGAAATTTTACTTGGAGGTATATTACAATCTAGTACACATGGTACAAAAGACTTTGCTTTAATACCTCTCAAAATACACCGGAGGAGTAAAATAAACCCTTCGGTGTCACGTTACCGTATCAGATATAGTATCGTAATATTTGGCCCCGCTTTGGCTTTTTCCGATGGCTGCTGCCGGAATATACAAACATCCACAACTGCATTTCATATTATCGTATCCGCGCAGCTTTGCTTTGATCCTTTCCGAAATCACACACCGCGATAATGTCCTTGCCAAGACCAAGCATTCCACTCCCCTCACGTGCAGCTGCCACGCCTCAAGCTGATGAAATCGAACGTCATCAACGAGATCGTGGGCTTGCTGCCGTTGAGGTGTACAAGGATATTTGGGATGACTTTTATCGTTGGAAAAGCATTGATGATAGCCGAATACTACAAGGATTTCGCGTAGACCGTCCAGATATGTGTAGCCAAAGACTTACCTACGACTCCAGCAGGGAAGGGCTCGACTTCGATCAATGGAGTTCCGATCATGAGTACCTCTCTTCACACTCGGGGTCATCGATAGCGTCAGATGAACATGACCTGGACGAGGAAATGTCTTTTCTAACGTTCAAAGACACGTCTTCTACCCGCCAGCGATTTGTCGTCACAAAATATGCTTTTCTGCCGGAGGAGCTCGTGGATGATAAAGATGAAGGGTTCGAGTTTGAGCTCGATTCGTCCTATATCACTATTAAATCTGCGCTTGATTCCTCTTCGGAGAGCTCTACTGTGCTTGGCATGGACCCACATGTACCCCATCCATACTATTTCTCCTGTACCTCCACCTCTCGCAACGTACCCCGGGATATTCAACCCAACAATATCTCTTTCTCTCCTTTTGAAGACAACCTTAGCTTTGACCTAAACCGCTACTTGCAACCATTTCACGACTTTGTATGGCAAATGGACTTCATTGATCCAGATAGTAAGCCTGGTGTATGACAAAAAAAATGATTCACTGAATTGATCCTGTTGGTAGTAGAACTTATTCATCTCGAAGCAGTCCGTCGGTTGCATCACCATTGTGGTTTGTCCTTCGCTCAGATTGATGCACTCCATTTCTTTGTGTCAACTCGGATATCTCGTGCTGGTGGCTTGTTCTGGGATACCTCCCAGCGCGACTTGCTTCGTTGGCCAGGAATGGAGCTATCCGAGATCCCCGAGCTCAATATGGCCGATCTTAAGACAATCCCCACCAGAGGAGAGATATTTACGGACCTTATGAATGGGGTGAGGGGATTTTGCCCAAACCTAAACTGTGTCCAAACGTTTTGTGGAGTCCATCGTAAGTCTCGCTGAGAGTATGGACGTTGTGGACATACCTGACGCACGCACAGGCGAGATGATATATCCCAGGCTCGAACCAGTCAAACCGCTACTCACTTCTCACAACATTATTTTAAGGAAAGGAAAATACTGCAGTGATCACTGCTTCAGATATATCGACCTTTCGAACGACTTCCAGCTGGTGCGTTCGCCGCTTAATACCTAACTGGCACTCGTTTTAGCTCAAGGAAATGATAGGAGGCTGTCATATGGGAAAACGAGGACGATATCAAAATTCTTCACAGTATATTACAACTATCACCCGACATGTTACCCTGTGACCTTGCTACCATAATGCACGCAAAATGTCAAGATGTGAGCATTCCTTTGTCAGGTCACCACTATTATATCCTTACAAATGACCCATTAGGTTTTTGTATATCGATTGCGACTTCTCCCCGATAATATAATCGAGGATGGTGATCTCAGCCTGGATCGGGAACAAAATGAATTACCTGTGTATAGTGCGTCCCATCAACCCTAAAACACCCAATTGTCTGTTGATAGTGCCGCCAGACGACGAACCAATGACACTGGACTGTCTTAGCTCGCGCGCTGAGTTTACCACGTAAGTCCCCCTTCCCCCGTCCCCGCCAGGCACCTACAAGGCTAGATTTAACTCGCGCTTTAATCCCCAGGTTACCCCCTTGCAGGCACAAAGGCCTCTGTAATCGTGATTCTGGTTGTGGATGCTTCCTGCAGGGTCACCATTGTCAACGCAACTGCTGGTGCAGCATGAAATGTGAAAACCTGATTCAGCTTACATATCAATTTCTTTCTGCTAATAACAAAGTATCCCGGTTTCTCAAGGTGGCATTAGATGGAAAGGCTGCCGCTGTGCCTCCGTATCAGGTTCGAAGAGTAAAGCGTGCTCGTCCGCAGATGGCTGCCCCTGTCGGGCTGCGGCGAGAGAATGTGATCCTGAGCTATGTAAACGATGTGATGCACGGCGAGTTTCTTGATCTTCAGATTGCCGCGTTCGTTCTCAGCATTTTCATGTAGGGGTTCGTATACACAGTCATTTTCTAAAGAAAAATGACTTTAGTCACGTTGCAAAGAAAGCTAACGGTGGTGTTTGGGGCTTTGGTCAGGAAAGAAACACAAACGATCCATCTGCAACAACGTTTGTTCCCAGAGGGCAATATACCCAGTAAACGATCTGAATTAAAATTTGCGGGGATTTGGCTAACATAATCGCATGTGTAGCTCATTGAGATCAAAAGGGGGTCTTGGGGGCTCGGCGCATTCACGACACAAACTCTTCGCGCATCACAGCCTGTTGGAGGTAAGCAGTGCTTGCCGCTATAACAATTATGGCCATTATTCGGATATTTTTTTGTTACACATAGAATATGTTGGGGAGATACTCCCGTTAGATGATGATATTATCCACGATAGGACTGTTGCGTGCGTATGAATTATGACACGGAGCTGAGAGGCGTGGATCTTTGACGATGCGAGGTGAAATAGGATTGTAAACCACACGGGACTCAACTACAAGTTCGACTTGAATAAGGCCGCCCTCCTGGATTCGATGTATGTTGGGAATGAAATGCGATACTTGAATCATGAAGGGCCTAAAACAGATGAGGCCTCGAAAGACAAAGGTCACAAGAAGGCGAATTGTAGTGGAAAGGGTAGGTTCAAATCCCCTCTATGAAATGTGGTTGTTAAACCATCTTGTTTAGTGGTCTATGTCAACAACGAGCATCGAATTATGTTTCACACTGGTATGATCTGATTCCTGTCTAGACTGGACCGGAACTGATTCTAAAAGAGCGCCGGATCGAGGCCGGATCCGAGCTTTTCATCGACTATGGGGTTGAATACTGGACTGCTAAAGACCCATGGGATACGGGCAAAGTGCGAGCTATTTACTGGAGATAGGCCGCCATCTAGTAGGTAGCACTTAGAGCGAGCGGGTGTAAACAGTGTCATTTTGTCTAGGAGCGAATGCAAAGTGTTTAAAGGCAGAAGGGCTGTTTTATTAGCAGAAAGATTCATTCTTCCGCAACGGCCCGAAAGGGAGTATACATATCTGCGGACCATCTTAGTCTTCATCTGATACTGGTTGACCGGTATTCTTTTCTTTCCTCATACCATCTGTTATGTGGTACGCGATAAGGATCCAGGGTTTCCTTTGTTACAGCCTTGGAGCGGTTAACTGGCATTTTATAACAGCTTTCGATCATTCTCTGATACGGATAAGTAACGAATTGATCGCCCTCTTCCGTGACGTGTGGCTACCGGGGGCAGTCTGCATTTGATGAACAGATAGATTCGTGCGCCAGTGAGGATAAATCATTGGCATCACAAGGAAATGATGACAGTAATTTTCACCTGACCAGCTGTACCCAGGAAATGTCACTTGTACCAGACGTCAGTTGTCAAGTTATAAGACAGGCGCCCAAATACGTAGAGAGATGGACGGTCCTATGTGAATTCAAGTCTGATTACGATGAGAAGGTATAGTGGTGTGCCATCGAAAATAGATTTTCACCAGTAAAGATATAAGCTCACCTGTCTTTCGAGATTTGTGATGATTATGTAGGTTACGGATGGGTTTTACGGGTAAGGTGTGAGTCCTGGTGTTCTTTGAAAGGTAGCAGCACTCGGGGAGTAGTGTTCATGACGATCCAGGCTGTTAGCTCGGTGAACTCTCAATGCCACTTTTCAGGACTTGGGTGATCGTGGGGGCTGTTATGACTTTACGCCTGGGGCCTCTTTGATAATTCTTTGACAAGATGATACCCTTCTTATCTATCGGTGGTGGTTTGGAAGCGCTGGAACACTTTCAAATTGGACGGGTGCGTTTCATTTATTGCTATTACCCCTATTTAGACTTAAAAATGCTTGCTGGACAAGTGCAGTATATCGACGGTGCTTGTTCTTGACTTGGATTGCAAGCTTTTAGACTAAGACTGAGACTTGTTTTCAAGGAGCAATGTCCACACTCTTTGTATATTGCGATTGCTATAAGTATGTTAATGCTTGTGGGAAGCTGACAACGGCAAGATCTACGACTATTTTTTGACGCTGGGACTCGAAGTTGAATATATTTGGGGAGCAAAGTGTTGAAGGCGCTGTTTATTATAAATCGGTATCTACCGATTGCTGACGTTGTTCTGAATCACCTCCGTGAGCGATTTTGGCCATATGACGCTGGGGTGTTTATGATCCTGTAGGAGATAATGTGTCGAATACAGCATCCTATTGCTATATTCTTGCCCAGACCGCTGCCTGTGAGGGTTTAGATATGCCCTTGCTTCACTTGTGATGCTGACCGCTTATGGATAGGGGCATATATCGTGGGCATGTTTTGTTCAGACTGTGAGTTCTTGGCATTACCAAAACACGAGTACTCAGGGGTAGCCACTAGTAATTCTAACACTCCGCCTCTGGGCAGTCTGGAATATGGACAAAAGACCGATAGCGGCATCACTGATAGTTTATTTAGTGGGCTTCTCACTAGGTGCGATTGTTATAGAAAAGACAGTTTTGCCGCTGAAATGTGAGGCGATGTTTTTTTTTTTTTTCATTTGGGAGGGGGATTTTTATATATTAAAAATTTTCTAGTTTTCAATTTACCTCCGCTCCCGGGATGCTTGGCGATAATGGACCAACCAAAGCTCTTGTTGGCCTCAACTTTTTTTGTGTAGTGACTTTTGATTCTTATCGCTTCACATTTAGGGCGATGATGTATTAGTCAGCGGAAGTGTTATAACCACAGGTCCCGAGAACTAAACCCACCAACGATGCTCTTTGCAAACTTCAACCAGGACTTTTCGTCCGTCCCCTTTTTTTCCCCTTTGTACGCACCAACATCGCTCTCACTTCCTCTCTGCACAGATGTATCTCCGTCGGCACTCGCAAGGGCTACAGCATCACAAACTGCGACCCCTTTGGGCGCGTCTACACTATGAGTCAGTTCCTTGCCGTTTGCCACCTTGTGTTACTCTCTTTAATTCGTATGTTCAAACAGATGACGGTGCACGCGGAATCGTCGAGATGCTCTTCTGCACATCCCTCATTGCTCTCGTTGGTGCTGCTGACCAGCCCCAGTCCAGCCCCCGCAAACTTCAGATCGTGAATACCAAGGTCCGCTGCTGTTGTCTTCTCTTCTCCCGTTCTCGCAGGGACCCTGATGCTTGTTGTAGCGACAATCAATGATATGCGAGTTGCTTTTTCCCTCCTCGATCCTCGCCGTCAAGCTGAACCGAAAGACCCTGGTCATCGTTCTGGAGACTGAGATTTACATCTATGACATTTCAAATATGAGGTTATTACACGTCATCGAGACGACGCCCAATCCCGAAGGTTAGTGGCTCTCTCGTCTCTCATTCCGTCCCTGCTCCCTCCTGAAACACCAAGTCAGCTATATGTGCGCTATCGCCGTCCGCGTACAACTCCTACCTTGCCTATCCCTCACCTGTCCCCTCACCTGGCTCCACACTCGCACCGACAACCACCAGCAGCGCCGCCTCGTCCAACAGCACGCTTTCTTCGGACCTGACAGCCGGTTCTGCGAGCACAGCTGCTACGGGCGGTAGTAGTAGTAGCAGTGGCGGTGGTGGTGGTAGCGGCAGCGGCCAGACACACCAATCTGGCGATGTTCTCTTATTCTCCACACGCTCGCTCACGGTTGCCAATGTGATTCAAGCGCATAAGGCGCCCATCTCGTTCCTCGCTATCGATTCGACTGGTACACTCCTTGCAACTTCGTCCGAAAAGGGCACTGTGATAAGGGTGTGGAGTGTTCCGGGCGCGGAGAAGCTATACCAGTTCCGGAGGGGGACGAGGGAGGCCAAGATTTATTCGATGAATTTTAATCTCGTCGGGACGCTGTTGGCGGTTAGCTCTGCCCATGATACGGTTCATATTTTCAAGTTGGGGAATAGGGGGAAAGGTCAAGGTGAAAAGGTGGCGTCGTCGTCGGCGTCGGCATCATCGTCATCGTCGAGTATAACAGGTTCGACGAGTCCTTCAGAGTCGGTCGATAGTCAGCAGGGTGGGTTGGACGGGGGGTATGAGGCGTTTATGGAAACAAAGGGTTCGACTAGTCTTTCGTGAGTGTGAAAGGATTTCCTGTTGTCTGGTTTTGTGTTGATGAGTGCCAGATTGAGTTTGAAGAGAAAGTCGTTGCAGATGACTAAGAGTCTGTCGCACTCGATGGGCGGCTACCTACCCAACACGTTGACGGAGATGTGGGAGCCGGCGAGAGACTTTGCGTTTCTGAAGCTTCCGACGAGTGGTGCGCGGACGGTTATTGCGCTCTCGGGGTATGTTGTCACATTTCATTTATCGCGCGCGTATGCTCATGTAACCGCCCTGCATAGGACGATGCCGCAGGTGATGGTGATCTCTTCTGAGGGATATTTTTACTCGTACAGCATTGATCTGGAGAATGGCGGGGAGTGCACGCTGCTGAAGCAGTACAGTCTGCTCGAGTCGGGGGACGACAGCTCAGGGCTGGCGGATAAGTGGTAGGTTGAGATAAGATAAGATAAGATAAGGAAGATAGTCATGTAGTTTTCCAGCATCATGTCGAGTCACGGTGATGATCATAAGCACTCGCTTCGTCACGTCTCTCCGCCGCACCCTCGCAACCATGCCTTCTCCTCTCTTCTCGCCCGAGGACGCGCGCCTTGTCGCCGATCTCCACGCCCTCGAGAAAAAATCGCCGAAACTCGTCCGCTCGTCAGTCTATCCCGCCCCGGCTGAACCTAATACCCTCATTCGCAGCTGGAAGCTCAACGAGTTCAAGTATTATGATATTCCGTCACCGTTTCCTACTCTTGCCCGGGGTCTCTTCAGTACCCAGTTGGACACAGGCGAGCCCGATCGTGCTGATGCGCGATATCGAATCGTGGCTAGGGGCTATGACAAGTTTTTCAACATTGGAGAAGTCCCGTGGACAACTGTACGTCAAATTGAAGCGTCCTTTAGCCACGCCCACTAAGTTGAATAGTGGGAAGCCTTAGAAACACACACTGCACCGCCCTATACGCTCTCGCTCAAATCCAACGGGTGCATCATTTTTATCGCGGCGCTGACACCGAGAAAGCTTCTGATCACGTCAAAACATTCTCTTGGGCCTGTGGTGGGTGTGGAGACGAGCCATGCGCAGGCGGGTGAGATGTGGGTGAGGCGGTATCTGGAGGAGAAGGGGAGGAGTGAGGAGGATTTGGCTGCGAGGCTTTGGAAGGAGAATTGGACGGCTGTTGCAGAGGTGAATTTTGTTTTTTTTTTCTCTTGTGTATTAAAAGGGGGAGGTGCTGATTGAGGACGCGTTTTTTTTTTCTTGACAAGCTTTGCGATGATTCGTTTGAGGAGCACGTATTGGCCTATCCACCCGACCGCACAGGCTTGCATCTCCATGGACTCAACATCGCGACCAAATCCTTCCAAACCATGTCGCACGACATCGTCGACGCCTTTGCCGACGAATGGGGGTTCATCAAAACCAAGACGCACACGGTAGATTCTATCAATGCCGTGCGCGAGTTCACGTCTCACGTTGCCGAGGTGGGTGAATGGGATGGGGAGGCCGTGGAAGGGTTTGTGGTACGCACGTGCGTGACGGAGCCGCCTGTCGAGGGTAGGAACCGCGCTGCTGCTGCTGCTGCTGCTGCTAGTAAAGGGGAATCACCGTATGCCCCTGGTTCTTCCTTTTTTTTCAAAGTCAAGTTTGATGAGCCGTATATGATGTACCGGGATTGGCGGGAGGTGACCAAGATGTTGTTGACGGCCAAGGGGCCGATGTTGGCTTCAGCTTTACCCAAGAGTAAGATGAAGCGAAAGGAGACCAAGGTGTATGTCAAGTGGGTGATTGAGGAGATTAAGAAGAATAGGAAGGCGTTTAGTGGGTATACCAAGGGACATGGGATTATCGCTACGAGGGAGAGGTTTTTGAAGTGGTTGGAAGAGGAAGGCGGAAGTACAAAGTTGAAGGAGGAGGAGGAGGAGGAGGAGGGGAGGCAGGGGAATAAGGGAGAGAAGATTGAAAAGGCGATTATTGTGCCTGTTGCGATTCCGGGATGTGGTGAGTTCTGTTGTTTTTTGAGTGTTGAAAAAGTCTGATCGCACGGTTTTCAGGGAAAACATCTGTGGCCGTTGCGCTTGCTCATATTTTTGGCGTTGGACATACGCAGAGTGATGATCTCCGCGGGAAAAAGACTGCCCCTTTGTTTATCAAGAAAGTGACTGGGCTACTCAAGAACCATAATGTTGTTATTGCAGACAAGTACGTTGTTTTTTTTTTCTTCTCCCTATGCTCAATGCGCTAAAACCCTCTGCGATAGGAATAACCATCTCAAACAACACCGTCAACAGCTCCGCGAAGCCGTCGCAAAATATTCTCCACCCGTTCATCTCATTGCACTCAACTGGTCCCTCGACAAACCTCCCGCCATGATCCACCGCATATGCTCAGACAGAGTCGTCAACCGGGGTGACAATCACCAAACGCTCACCGCTGACGCATCCATCGCGCGCAAGCACGAAGAGGTGATTTGGATGTTTATCGACAGGACGGAGGAGTTGGCGGATACCGAGGTGGATGTGTGTGTGGAGATGGATGTGGAGGAGGATTTGGAGGGGTCGGTGAGGAGGGCGGTGGATGGATTGTGGCGTGTGTTGGGTGGGCCTGGTGGGTTGTTGGGTGAGGAGAAGCCGAGTGAGGAGAAGATTAGGGAGGGGTTGGAGATGGTGGGTGCGTATGTGCCTGCTTCGAGATTGCAGGAGGTGGAAGAGAGGAAAAAGGAGAAGAAGGCGGAGCCGAGATATTTTGGGTTGTTGCCCGAGGTGAACGTGAAAGAGGTGTTGGAGGCCGTGTTTTCTCGACAGGACAACGCGGATGGGTCTGCATTTTGGGAAAAGCTGAAGGATGCGAAGCGAGTGAAGACCCGACCGCATATCACGATTGTTCATTCAAAATCGCTCCCTGCGGAGAAAGAGGTGTGGGATTTGTGCCAGGACGTTAACGCACTGCAGGATCCGCCCTCATTTAGATGCAAATTTGGAAAGGTGTTATGGGATGGACGAGTGATGGTGTTGACTGTTGAGAGTCTCGAGCTTGCGGATGCGGAGACGAAGGAGGAGGGGAGGAGGTTTTTGGATGGGTTGCCGGAGGCGACGAGGAGGAGGTTACATGTTACGGTAGGAACTGAGAATGAGAGCATTTCGCCTGTGGAAGGGAAGACGCTTGTTGAGAAGTGGCGGCAGGATGAAGAGCAGGGGAAAGAGGGGATTTGGGAGGCTGATTTGGAGGGAGGTGGGGGTGGGATTGTGGTTGGAGGGCGATTGAAAGGTCTTTTTTCTTGAAATGTTTTGATGGGAATAACGATATATATACACTCTACTCATTCCTTACATTTGGCATCCCCCTTGCTCCCCATTCACTCGTCGCTGTTTTAATATATTGTTAACATTTGCCTGCACTGTGTCAGAGGATAATGTGATCGCTAGTGCAAGTTCGGTGCTTTATTGCCACTGACCCACCTCTTGCAGAGCAGATACTAAGGGGGATGGGTTATAGTATAACGGTCAGCGCTTGGCAGAACATTCTTTGTTTTTTGTTTTTTTCGTTCTTGGATTTACTCAGTTGTGAACAAGATTCATTATGGATTGAGGAGGCAAAATTCGGTTCTGATAAAGATACGAGAAGATCGGTACATATTGATATGATCACCGTCCTCCCCTTTTCCACACCCGCACATATACTTTTCATAGGCAATCTTAGACTCGCAAGCCAGTCCCTCTTTGTCAAAGCCCTTGACTCATGTGTGATGTGAACTCAATCAAACCATCAGTGATGCGAACAAATGAGAATTACTAAAAAGGCTATCTGACTTTGAAAAGAGAACATTCACCGAGGGACTGGGACAAACGGACGTCGTTTAGGCGGGTGACAAAAAAGTGACATTGACTTAGAAAAAAAAAGGGCTCTCATCACTCAAAATATCACTTCCGAGGTGATATTTTTTCTCTACAAATCAAAACACACTGATGCGATTGATATATACATTAAAATACAAAATTTTTCGACCCAAACATCAGGAAAAACCTTGAACATAATATAGCAGTGTATAGCATATATAGCCGTCATAGTGCCATTGCATGCCCCTCATTTCTATAGCATCATGTAGCAAGCTCACACTGTGACATAGCATTATATATCAAGTCATAATATTGTAATTTGATATTGTGAAAGTGCTCAATAAACATACATAGTACTATGCTTCACAATACTCAAGTTAATGAATATTCAATGCATTCACCCTGATGATAACCAAACAATAGATAGTATATGTGGCCGTGAAGTACTATCCATCAGTGATCAAATCGAATGCTATCTAGTCCAATGTGGATAACCCAGACTTCACAGGCCCACTCATACCATCCTCAGGAGCACTCTCATCAGACTCAGTAACTGAAGGCTCTGCCTCATGCTCTTTCATGGCTGCCAACATTGCCGAGGATGGAATGCGTTGTTCATAACCAACTGTAGTGGAGTTGCCAACACCTGCATGAAGCCTGACAACAGATAACAAAGCATTATCAGTGCTGAGAATAGTGTCAAACAAGACTCAGACTCACCTGCCAGCTCTTGAAAGACGACAACACATCCTTGGGAACAGATTATGCTTCTTCGTCATGTTATGGAAATGTTGTAGGTCTTGCAAGTGACCTTGGTATACCTCCAGGTAATCCTTTGTTGTGAATTCTAGTGCGATGTGGCTACCTGAAACCCATTCATCGAGACCACAGTCAATCTAAGGATCATACATGTGCTATCAGACAGCTGGGAATAAGTGAAATAGAGTGATTACTTACCGACGTGAAGGTCAATGCCAGGGCAGGAGCTAGTATTGGTTTAAATACAGTAGGGGACAAAACTGTTCCAATGTTTTTTCACATTGGATTAATTCACAAATAACTAGTCAATGACTAAAGGTATGAACTTCATATTTAAATTGTAGATGGTGCTCAAACATAGCTACAAACAGATATCAACAGCATTACATAATGTCCCGATTTGGGTATGCTATGAATTATTTAATAATTTCCACTCATTGGAACAGTTTTGTCCCTCTGATAATTATTATATAAAATCAGGATTTTAGTACTTAGTATAGCCTCCCTTTGCCTTCAGCACTGCCTGAACCCTATCAGGCATGCTCCTAATCAAATCCTGACACACCTGTGGTGGAATCTTATCCCACACTACCTCCACTCTATCCCACAACTCCTCTACTCCATTAGGAGGAGTATCATACTCCCCCAGCTTCTTCTTGAGGTAAGTCCAAAGATGTTCAATAGGATTGAGGTCTGGGGACTGTGGGGGCCATATCATAACCTCCATCCCAGCATCTCTGAACCAGTTTTGGGCTTTCCTGCTCCTATGTTTGGAATCATTGTCTTGTTGAAAGACAATATCCCCTACCTCTTTGTCATACCACTCCAAACTCCTGTTGAGTTCATCCTCCAAAATGGTAACAGAAAGGTCAGCATC
The DNA here is from genome assembly GCA_004296355.1 of Lepiota venenata. NCBI lineage: Eukaryota > Fungi > Basidiomycota > Agaricomycetes > Agaricales > Agaricaceae > Lepiota > Lepiota venenata. The sequence continues at coordinate 346,137 of RCFS01000030.1, forward strand.
CATCTTCCCATTGATCTTGCATGATAACCCAGGCCCTTCCCACAACATACAGCCCCAGACCATGATAGAACCTCCTCCAAACTTTTGAGTTTCCTGTACCAGCCTATCATTGAGCCCTTCTCCAGCTTTTTTCCAGACCCAAACTCTCTCATCTGACCCCAACCTATTCACTTTGGACTCATCTGACCAAACAACCCTTTTCCAGTCTGCCATTGTCCACTCTGCATGTGCCTCTGCCCACTCCATCCTTTTCCTCCTGTGTACAGAGGTAAGTCTAGGCCTTTTCTTCTTCACTACAGCCTTCATTCCTGCTATTTTGAGTGCCCTACGAACAGTTTTGGAAGATAGAGACTGGCCAGTCATGTGTTGGAGTGATTTGGTAATTTGGACAGCATTATCAGCCTTGCAAGATGTGATGAGGTGTACAGCATATTTGGTATCAGAGGTAGAAAGCTTGGATGGGCAGCCACCAGCTGACTTGGAGAGTGATGATTGGTGTTTGGAGTGAAGTCTGGAGATGGTACTGACCCCCAGACCAGTAATAGAGGAGATAGAGTGAGCAGATTCTCCTTTGTCCAAAAGAGAGAGAATGCAGTTAACTTTGGTAGAAGAGAGAGATCTCATAGGAGTTAGAGGTAAGCTGGGGGGTTGATATTTGGCAGAAAGTAAGCCCTTGTACTTATACACTATCCTACCTGGTCACATGATTTTTATTTGCACTTGTTTGATTGCAATAAACAAAGTCATGTGATTGATTATCAGAGGGACAAAACTGTTCCAATGAGTGGAAATTATTAAATAATTCATAGCATACCCAAATCGGGACATTATGTAATGCTGTTAATATCTGTTTGTAGCTATGTTTGAGCACCATCTACAATTTAAATATGAAGTTCATACCTTTAGTCATTGACTAGTTATTTGTGAATTAATCCAATGTGAAAAAACATTGGAACAGTTTTGTCCCCTACTGTAAGTCAGTGTGGACCACGCCCTCATCACTTCGACGGCGGAATACAGTTTGAAATATCATCTTCTCAATGATACGGTTTTGATAGAGGCCGGAACGGCCCTCGAGATCCTTCTTATCCTTACCAAGAGTCTGAACACATAGTTATTCAGGACAAACGTTCTGAGGTAATATAGGACACACCTTATACACAAATCCACTCTGAAACTTCAGGTTTGCAACGAGATCTCGATTGTGCTCGGTCTCCTCTGCACTCAAGCTTGTACTGAGATCCCAACAGGTTTCAACAAGTGCTCGAGCTCTAGACTTGAATTCACCACGAATTTGAGCACCATGCTGCTTGATCTACCAAAAGAAACCAATCAATCAGCCATAGCCAAGGGTGTACAAAGAAATGCATACAATTCTTATAAGATCTGGGGTGAGGGCACGGCGCTCCTCAGGGCCAACACTGTTGTTGGCATGATCAGCTGCAGCACGAACAAACCCAACTTCGGTTGCACTGTTGGGGAATGCATCAATAGCAACGATAAGTGCTCGGTAACGGAAGTTGGCAGCCTTGATGAACGCCTGAGACTCATCATCATAGTCTGCAGCTCGTGGCCGACCACGTTGGGCACTAGTCTTCTGTGCTTTTGCTGGTGGGGCTTCAGGGGGGGTGGGAGGCGTGCGTGATCGGGGCCTGCGCTCAGGAGTTCTGTCACGAAGTGGCGAGATCAGGTTGAGAATGTCTTGAGGGCCAGGCCTGAGCAAGGAGTGATCATGTTGCCCCAGTGATGAGGGGGATTTTGAGGCCTGTCGACCACGGCCATCGAGAGGGGATGTGTCGCGCCTCACAGAGGGGGTATAGTCACCATTCTCATGACGGCGACGAATGTGTGCAATAGGTGACTCATCCCACAGTACAGGGGAACCCACTCGGGTTGGTGTATCTCGTGAGACATGGTGTCCTCCAGAAGAGGGGTGCGAGTGAGAGTGTGAGCGTGAACGAGAACGAGAATGTGTGTGAGACTATGTGGAGAAAGTGAGACAATGATACATCATTAGATTACAGAAGCGATACAGTACTTACCCTTGAACTGTGGCAATGGGCCTGTGATGCCCGATGTTGGTTGTCTCTGCTGGTGGGAGGTCGGTTCTCTTTACCTGAAGATAACAACCGACCGGAAGACTTGTCATAGTAAAGAGGCTGCGTGAATTCAGAGACAGTTTTCTGGTGAGATGACCTCACAACTTACGGCTGATGGGGGTACTTTGTTGGTATGCATCTGTAGGCCCTTTGACGCAACAGCAGCAGGTTTGGACGCAACAATATGAGATGTAACCTTTAAAAAAATCAGAATGGAAAAGTATGTTGGGTACACGTTGATACTTGGAGATCACCACGGCGGTCACGTTCATTGGCCTCAACAGTCTTGCCGTCTTGCTGATCCTTTTTGCACTGTTGTTTGCGTTGACGATCTTCACGACAACGTGTTTCCTTGTCAATATTCTGCTGTCTATCTGCTTGTTCATCTTCTAAAGGTAATAAATGAGTAAAAAATCCAACAAAAAAAGTGAGCCTTATGTTGGTGACGAATTTTTTCAGAAGGAACACGAGTCCTTGATACACAGCTTGCAGTTGTAGTCGGCTTGCTACCAGTAACTGCTTCAGCATAAGTTTTAGATGCCATTTGGAGTGAGCAAGGCCAAGTAATAGCTGTCGCAGATGAAGGATGGACCTGAATGAGTGGGGAAAAAAAGTGCGACAGTTATCTAGTGAGAGATGGTGTTTTGACGAGGCCGCAAAGACAAACACCGATCGCTCGACCTATAAGGCATTGGTGATCACGTCTCATCTAAACCCCACAGCCAACCCCCATGGCAAAAGCCAAACGAAGAAGGCAACGTACACATGATAAAATCAAGCTCAAAACGAATCCTTCAATATCAGCATTGTGTCCATACTGTAGAAAGGAATTACACGATGCGATACAGGTCTCGAAGCATGTTTCCAGGTCGGCAAAATGTTTCACAAAACATCTGTCAGCAATGATGGCCAAGACCAAAATGTCTACTCACAATACACACATCACAGCCAGCGAAGAGACTCATATGGACGATGCTGATGACGATATATATCCCAATGATGTTCCTGGATTTATGTCAATGCCAGGGCGTCAGTATGTTGAAGAAGTGCTTCAGGATAGCCCAATGATGGCAGAGCCGACATTAGTCAGGCAAAGAACAGACACCAAGAAGCTTCCACGATTTGTTGAACCTTACCCAGGAGAGGCAGGAACACCTCTACAACAAGGAGAGACTCAATTTCATTGGTGGCAACGCAATGGATTGGGAAGAGCAGCACCTTTTGAGAGCGAGGCTGAGTGGCGGCTTGCAAGCTGGCTGATTGACAACGTTGGTCAGAATGCCACTGACGACTTCCTCAAGCTAGACTGGGTATGTACTATAATATTTGCTTAGTGTCCCATAACCCTGAGAACACATACCATAGTTAAATGAAAAAGGAGGACTATCATTCAAGAATAAGCGACAATTTGCCCAGAAGATCGATGAATTACCTACCGGACCTGGTTGGAAATGTGAAATCCTTGATATTACAGGTGATCGCTCAGGCCCTGATGGCGAGATGATGCGAGAAGAACTTGAAATCTGGTATCGAGATCCTGTTGAATGCGTACGTCAGCTATTGGGAAATCCAATCATCATGGATCACATTGTGTACTCACCTGAACGGGTCTACACTTGCCCCAATGGCAACGCAAAAGATCGGATATGGGATGAGATGTGGACAGCTGATTGGTGGTGGAATACACAGGTAAGCAAAGTTTGAAGATAATTTAATAAGATAAAACTGACCGTACATTGAAAGGCAAAGTTACCTACCAGCGCAACCATTGCACCAGTGATCCTCGCTTCTGATAAAACAAAGTTATCCCAGTTCCAAGGGGACAAGGAAGCCTGGCCTGTTTACATCACACTGGGAAACATCGCCAAAGATATTCGACGTCAGCCAAGTGCACATGCGACAGTCTTGCTGGGGTACTTACCTATACCCAAATTCGGCTGCTTTGATGAAAGAAATCGGTTGGTACATAAGTACCGACTGTTCCATCACTGCATGAAAAAGCTTCTGTTTTCTCTGGAAGCCGCCGGGAGGGATGGCACCGAAATCGTCTGCGCTGATGGCTGGACTCGGTTGGTATTCCCCATTTTGGCCGCATATGTCGCTGATTTCCCGGAGCAATGTCTGGTGGCATGCTGCATGGAGTCTAGATGTCCGAAATGTCAGGTGGAGGCAGGTCGTCGAGGGGAAAATGAGGTGGTAGAGGGACGTGATGTGGAGGAGACACTAAACCTGCTGAAGAAACATGAAGCTGGATTAGACCCTCCAGCCTTTGAGTCATTGGGGATAAGGCCTGTGTACTCACCGTTCTGGGAGAACCTCCCACATTGCAATGTCTTCTCTTCGTTCACCCCGGATCTCCTCCATCAGGTTCACAAAGGCATCTTCAAAGACCACCTGGTGTGCTGGTGTCAGCAAATTGCAGGGGAAAATGTAATTGACGAACATTTTCGATGTATGACCGATTATCCTGGCCTACGTAACTTCAAAAGTGGCATATCGTTTGTATCGCAGTGGACGGGCACAGAGCACAAACAGATGGAACGCGTGTTCCTAGGGGTTCTCGTGGGAACCGTTCAACAACGCGTGGTCACGGGATCACGTGCGCTGTTGGACTTCATCAATCTGGCGTCATTCCACACACACACATCCTCCACCCTTGAGGCCATGCGCGTTGCCCTGGACACTTTTCACGAGAATAAGGGTGTCTTTCTCGAACATGGCATTCGCGATCACTTCAATATTCCTAAGCTCCACTTGCTCATTCACTACCTCACAGCTATCCGTCTCTTTGGCACTCCAGACGGGTTCAATACGGAATCACCCGAACAACTGCACATCGACTTCGCAAAATCGGCATATCGAGCAAGCAACAGGCGCGATTACGTCGAACAGATGGCTCTATGGCTGCAGCGCTGGGAATCGATGTGGATGAAGGACTGCTATCTCGACTGGCTCGACAACACCCTAGCACAAAGCCTAGCCACGGTATCTCCTCTCGAAGGTGAAGATGACGAGGAGCTCTCGGGTGATGGTACACGTACGGTGAGCGGAGATGCCGATATTACCCCTTCTAGCCCTCTATATCAGGTCGCCAAGCACCCACCACTTACGAACTTTACCGTCTCCAAGCTGGCATCGCTTTTCAGTGCACACGATCTCACAGACGCCCTCACTACGTTTCTCGACTCACACTCCTCTCGTTCCCTACAACCAAACGAGTTCGACCATTATAATGTATACAGGAAACTCACAATCACCTCAACCAGCTCTCCTTACACAGGATCAACACGGCAACGACAGGTCATACGGACACAACCTTACTGCCCTCGCGATGGTAGAAAGAAGGAGGTCCCGGCGGTGTTTGATACAGCCTTTGTGGTTCATGATCGCAATGAATATGTGAGTGGAACAGGGTTTGCAGGTGAGTGTCAAATCCGATAACAGCAAACTGCACATTAACACGCATTCTTCACAAGGTATTCGTATTGCCCAGATTCGAGTTATCTTTGATCTCCCTCGACACCTTGGTACAATTGAATCCCCCCTCGCATATATTGAATGGTTCACCCTGCTCAGCAGTGTTGACGTGTCAACGGGGATGTATGTGGTCAAGCGCTCGACACAAAATATGTATCGCAATTCAGCTGTCGTCCCGGTCACTCGCATCTTAGCACCCTGCCACTTGATGGCGAAGTTTACAGACTTGCCAGATGGAACATGGACATCGTGGAATGTTGTCGAGCATGCAGATTGCTTTTTCGTAAACCCGTACATCTCTGACGATCATTTTGTTTGCCTTAAGGTACTTAATACTGTATGAATTTTTACCTAGTTATCGCAAATGTAACCCATAGTCAGTCATAATGTGATTTGGCTATTGACTACTATGAGAGCACATCGAGTGGGTATGGTAGCTATGGGTATGTGTATAGTCACCGTGATTGGCTATCAATGACCCGACAGCATGGAGCTGAAACTATATTTGGCCCTGGAGCAGGGCCGTTTGACCATATTTTGATATCAGCCGTATATTCGGCTATCAAGTGTTGAGTGATGGCTATGGCCCAAAAAGGTTTTTCCTGATGAAGATATCTTCTGACAGAGTTTCACAAGGTGTCCTTTTTTTGCCGCTTCCCCTGACGTTGTTCGGGGTCATAGTGTCTGAATTTGAAGGAGCTTGGTTGTCTTGGGGGTGTCTGGAGGTGTTGCTTGAGGTGTAGGAGGTGGAGGGGCCTGAAATGACATAGTTGGGGGGGTGTAATGAGTATCCAGGTTGGCTGTAGTAACAAGGTAGCACTAGGGACCTGCCAGAATCAGTCCACAGTACTGAGGGTACAACAGAATTATTTCAAGGATCAAATTAATTTCTTTGTTTGGTGCCCATCAAAGGATTTGGTACAGAATCTGGAACAATAAAGAGTTCTTTTTGCAGTACCAATCAATATTACAAACTGAATCAGTTATGGGGACCGAAGCAACATTTAAATTGCCAAATTGCCTTGGTCCCTGCAGCCGATTCAGGACCGGTGATATTGATCTGTCCCAGGAACAGAATTGTTCACTGTTACAGATTCTGTACCAAATAATTTGATGGGTGCCAAATGCAGAGACAAATCTGGTCCTTAACTTATTTCTGTTGTACCCTCTGTACCGTGGACCAATTCTGGCAGGTCTCTAGTGTAGGTGTGCAGGGTTTAGACAAATGGATTGTGAATATATTAAAGTGTGGCTGAAGTCTGTGAAGCAAGGCTGGGTTAGATACAACTGAAAAGGAATAGAAGGAAAACATATCTGAAGTCTGCAAAGCAAGGCTGGACTTGAGGAAACACAATTATTGTATTTTATAGGCTACAATTAGGAGAAAGAAAAGGAGAAAAACAAGACTGTTGGAAAACACATATATAGTGCTACATCACTACAAATTTATTGATCATGGATGGGCAACATGACCCATTAGATGTGGGGGAAGAAGAGGGGGGGCCAGTGACACAATATGATTCTCATGGTCAAGATGTGAGAGGATGATGTGATGAGTGTATTAGTGGGGCAAAACAACAAGAGATACATATTGTAAACTACTGTAATTTATATTATAGTAGGACAATAGATCATTAGGAATGAAGCTTGGGCATTTCTGGGATTGCCCAAATTGGTACATAGAATTTAACACAAGATAGTGAAGAAGTACTACAAAGGCTGACATTGGCAGATGTAGCCTTTGACATGGATGTGGAAGATGAAGACATCCCTGATAATATTTCAATAGGCTCAGATGAGGAGGATGCTGATTAAGTGTATTTTTATGTGTATATTTACTGTTTAGCCTTTCTAATAGATCATGAGTGTATCATAACTCTCTTGACTAGTGGGGACTCAGCTGCGTTCTTCGAAATTTCAAAAGTCCAACCGTGACAAGGCGTGACACGCCTAAATCGTGTGTCCCAGCCCCTTCGCGAACGAAGGCTGCCATCACGTCGGAGTTCGAAAAAGAAGGGGCTGGTCGCGAGCCTAGATTATCATATATCAGTTTTATGCGGTACTCTCGAGCCTGTTGTAAATGGACAATAATGGGTTAAGGTGAGGATCAACGCCATCACTCTGGCTCTGCGTTATTTGGAAAATTTTTGGGGTTGTTGTAAATGAGCCGGCAGCTATGGATAGTCTCTAGCGCTTCGGACATCAGAATGCCCACCGATGCCTACGGAAAGTTGAAATTCATAAAATAGAGCGCAAGCAATCCAATAATCACAATAGTGGCTAAGTTGTCTGGATAAGGAGGGTGTGTGTGTGTGTGTGTGTGTGTGTGTGTGTGTGTGTGTCAAAAATGAAAAAATGAGGGGAGTGGCGAGCGGGAAAAGATTTAGGCTAAGAGAGAAAACAAAAATTGAGTTCGACGTCGGAGAGGGAAGGGGAGGAGACGACAGATGTCGGCACCTGTGGTTTTAGTTGTGCACATAGCAGTCACGGCACGGCACCAGAAAACACAGCTGGCTGAGGCTCACACCTCGCCAGATGTTGCACTCCAAACTTATCCTTGCGGGCCCCTTTCGCGGCTTTAGCTCCATATTGAAGAGTGGCTATGTAATGTTTAGGCTAGTGGGCCAGAGTGGGCCAGAGTGGGCCTCACAAATGTAGAACCAATTGATTCCAAAATTAATTTTCTGACTGGCCTCTAATAGCCTCCGATCAATCGCTCCGACTCCCCCTTGTTTTATTCGGTGGAGAGTTTGTAAAGCGCGGATGCAGCGGGAATCTACTGCCGAGGTCTTTCACTGGCAGTGGCAGTATAATAAGAAGCTGACATTGGCTATCTATCCCAACAAGCCCACTTTTTCTCGGTACTGGTAAGTCGTTGAATGTTCCGCCCATTCCTTATGTGTCTAATGTAATTCCCAGTTGATATATTGACATTTTAGTGGGTATAATGATCTATTTGTGATCCTGTGTTGAAGTAGGCCTAATTGACTACCAGTTACTGACGGGCACTACCATGACTAATCAAGGACCGCCTTCCGAACCTCGCGTACAATGCCTAGGGTGCAAAAAATGCCAGACGAAATGCCAATGTCAATGCCACGGCAGCTAAAGAAAAGAGTCCAGTTAACCTAATCATCGGGTGGAACAGTACCTTTTCGGAGGGCTTCAAATTCTACCACTATTCTACCTTATTCCACCCTGCACAACAGAACCCATGACAATCACAGTAGCACAATCAACTTCTTTTCGATGTGATGTTAGCCAAACCCCTCATTCATTTGTCTATGCCTCTGGATAAATCTAGCCCTCAACTCGACATCTTTAATAAGTAATGCTGCATAAACATGACCGGCTCACACCAATCTGACCTGATTTGTGAGGAGCGTGCGTTTTCGATTACCTCATTTGTTCGATAGCGGGGTTCATGGTAGTTAAACGGTGTTCCGTCACCCATACATAAATAGGATATTTCCTCCCACACTGGTGTGTTTTTGGCCAGAGAGTGCCTGCCCTTGCTCTTGGACCTGAGCACAGGCGAAAAAAAAATACAAGGACCGCGGACAAACATGCGAGGGCTTTCCCCTAGCTTGCTCGTACTCGAATACACCGAATAACAAATAGGATGACGAGGTGAGAGGAAAGGAAGGCTCGATACCAGAAGTGCTTACCCGAAGAGAAGCAGAATGGCGCCATTGAGTGGACGTGTGTTTTCTGCGGAGCCTGATCAGCTCGTACAAGTCACACCAATGCCGGTCACAACTGCCGAGCTGTGGCCTTATCCTCTGCCTGGGATTGCAGACGCCGCAAGTCGCTTGACCTCCCACCATGCGCGCATACTACTTTGACAACCTACCCACCGACCAGCGCCTCGCACACGACTATATTCCCTCCCGTCCTGCCTCCGAGGAGACTCTCCGGGCCATCAACGTCAAGCACTGGCGGATCCCAGTTGAAGGACATGAGCCCAAGATCGATAAACTCGCTCGCGAGAAGGGCTACAAGAACAGGGACTTGCTCAACGTCTCCAGGGTCGCGATGGGCGATGTGAGCTGCATTGGATCTCACATATTTTTACTCAGTTGACCTATGACGTACGACACAGACTTACGAGGAGAGGCTCAAGATTTTCTTCCACGAGTCCGTGACCTGTGCCCGCAGATGTTGTGATGTACTGATGTAGCTTAGGCATATGCATGAGGATGAGGAAATTCGGTATATCCTTGAAGGGAGTGGATTCTTTGATGTTCGCGGTGCGTTATCGTCTGTCCTTGCACGATCATGCACATGGTTGCGAGCAAAACTTCTCCCTTCACTCCATAGAATCACCCTCAGACGCCTGGATTCGTCTTGCTGTTTCCCCCGGCGATCTTCTTGTCGTTCCCGCTGGAATATACCACCGCTTCAGTACTGATGAAGGGGACTTTATCAAGGCTATGCGGCTCTTCCAGGTTTGTCCCTCATGGTCGACTCCAATGGCTTGGTCGTTTCTCACGGTATTCTCCAGGACGAACCCAAGTGGATCCCGCACAATCGTAGTGCAGAAACGGATGCTAACCCTTCCCGTGTCAGCTATCTCAAGGCAATCGGCGTCGGCGCTTGATGCGAGAGAGAAATGTTTAAGTATGAAATTATCCGATCTTTGATCGCTGTATGAGGTATCAGATATGTTATCTCTTTTCTGTAGCGTTTAACCCCGCTACATTTGGCTGGGTTGTGTCTCGGAGGCCCGAGTAGGGTCTGCAAGTCACACAGCTGATTCTCGAGGTTGTTGTCATCACGGACTGGCAGCAGAGGACACCACTATTGGTGACTCTTATACCCAGCTGAGCATGATGATCTTGGTTAAGCCAGAAAACCGTTCCCGCCGTTGCACGTCCTGCTTGAATGAATAATGTGACAGGGCGGGTATAAAGAGAGTCATTGTAAGAAATTACGAACTCGTCAGCAGAGCGGCGGTGCAGAGCCATCGTCCTAAAATATCAGCGATACCTCCACGGGACTACTTCCTTATTCTTCTGCTTTACAATTGTCCCTACCAATTCCGAGAAGTCAGTCCAGGGCTTCTCACCCGAAGCAATAACAGGCGGTTGTGATCAAGGTGAGCAGTTGCAATTAATCGCAGAGCCTCTGGTGGGTACCGCCTTGAACCATGGAACCATGGTAGGACAAGTTCAGATGATCGCCAAATATCCTGGTTCTTTTTTCCTTCTCTCTCGAGCAGCTACAGATATCCTCGGAGTCCGTCAACAAGTCTAACCCGGGTTTTCCGGCGCGGTTAGGACACTTCCGCGCGAGGCACGTGTGTTTATTTTTCAATAGTGTGTACGCTATGGATAGGAGCTAAGGCCTAAGGGGTCATAGAGCGGTGCGAAGGTAAGCTAGGAACGCTAGTTCGATCAAAAGAGACAGGGCACTGATGATCCAAGGAGCGTAGTTATAGCTGTGGCCTGCTAACCTGTGTGCATGTTACTGTTCCGAAAGAACTTTTAGGTTCTTATTCATAGCCAGAGAGAGGACCTTCCTCTGGGTTGAATCCTAGGCGTATTGGGAGCTAGCTGTCAACTATCAAACATCCAGGCTGCCAGTGACCTGCGAGGAACAAGTCTAGAACGAAGATGTGTGGCTTAAAAAGGGAAAGGACTTGAGTACTTGAGTGGCTATTCTCTTGAGCTTCGTGATGAAGCAGTGGTCCATGTATCACTCCACCTAGCTCCGATGGTTATATCCGGGTCCCCTGCTTCTAACGAGCACAATGACCGTGGTGGGGTCTGTCATTGGGCGATAGCACCTTCGAATTAGTATATAATCCCGCAGAATAATCAACTGCGAATGAGGCTCTCCGAAAAGATGACAACGACTCTTCTGATTAGCTCCCTCTTTCTCTTGGTTTGCGTTACCGGAAATCTTATAGAGTGCAGTCCTTGATTAGCACCAATTCACAATGCTGACCACCATTTTAGTGGGGATCTCGGGAATTTACTGGATGACGTTACGGACGATATTTTTCTCGCCGCGACAAATCCTGTGTACACCATTGACTGTTCGAAGTACCTATTACATTGCCGACTCCTGTGCCTTCGCGACTGATTCCGATTAGATATCCAAAAATTTGCCTCGACTGGTGCTATTCTGTTTATTGTAAGAACCTTTTTCTGCTCTGTGACTTCCTTTGAATGACTCGTAAAATGCATGTCGAGGTGAAACCACGAACCCTCGTACAGTGGAGCGTCAGTGTCGACAGAAACGCGGTCAGTGGACCAGAAGGTCAGGATCTAGACTCTGGTGTGTGCCACTGGCTGTATTTCCTCCAACAGTCTCGCTCTAACTTCGGACATAAATATACGCATCAAGCTTGGGATTGCGATAGGCAATCCAGGACTACAGATGATGAAGACGTAGTACATCACGCACCCACGCGGTGCATGCCTGCCGCTGAAATTTCAGGTAAGATGCTCGATACAGTGCGGTGCACTTGACGCTCATATTTCGTCAAGGCGAGAGAGCTGCCTGGGTTGACTTCATCAGTAATGCCTTTTCAGATTCGAGCGGGTATACGGGTGAGTAACTAACGAGTTTCCACTAGATAACCCCGGCGCAACGATTGCGGATGGCTCAAAGGTCGACGTTAAACTCGGTGTGTCTGACTCTCGTCGTGCGGTTTGACGTGGTGAAAGTCATTGTTCCCTAGTTTTCCCTCTTGGCACTGTGGCATCGGGCTCCTGCGGGCCGTTGGCAAACGCGCCTGCAGAAGCTAAATGTAATCCGGTTGCTGCTACACGTCGAGCTCCTCAGCACTAAGGGAGGTCAGAGAGGCATTTGTATTTCTTGTCCGAAAAAGCTGATGTATCAGGAATCTATCTGCCTCATGTACTTGTATCTCCAAACTTCTGATTTCACGAACGAGAGAAGAAAATCCATACGTAAGATCAATTAGCTACGCTCAAGCTCCACTCAGGATTTGACCACAAACCCAATTTCCTCCCACATATCCACACTCTTCGGAAACTTCTCAACGTATTTCTTCACATACTGGGTCATCTCCTGCACCCACTCCTTTCCAATAGTACCTCTCCTCCCTCCTCACTCTCACCGCATACTCATTCACCCCCAAATCCAACAACTCCCGAATATCCCCCTCATCATCCGCCACTTTGACCCTCATCCGCTGACGATGATCAATCCTGTGTTCCGCCCACGACCGGACCTTGAGCAACAAAAGGGGCAGGAACGGACATCAGGGGTATATCCGCAAAATGCTTATCGTAATGGATTTTCGCCTGGGGTAGGGTGGGGATGCCTAGAATGCCAGGGTGGAGTAGGTCGACTTTGCATGCTCGGTGGCCTTGTTCTGTGGGTTGCTCCTGCGGTGTGAGGGTGTACCATAAAATTTGATGTGTCGCTTCGGGATCCTTGGATTCGACAAGGTAAAAGTCGGAGGCGTTGTCAACGATCAGGAGCTTGATATCTTCGATTTCGGAGGCGCTTGCGTTGAGGATGACAACGTCTACGTCCTGTATATCAGCTCTAAGATGTCAGGTAACTTTGGAAATTGCAGAAAAGGTGGTTAGGAGGGGTTGGTGTTGTTGTTGTTGGTAGGCTTTATAGAAAAAGTGGCTCACGTTTGGGTTGCGATTCTCGGCTCCGTATATTGCATTCGCGGTGCTTCCAATGAGACAGCAGTTGAGGTCTTGTTCCGCCAAAACCCTGAGTACTGCTCGAGCAGTTCTTTGGATTTCTTTGGCTGTAGGGGTATATTGTTTGAGTGGCATTTTCGTGCCCCTAGTTTGCCATCGATAGGAGAGTTGTGGTTGCGCATTTGTTCTCAGCTTATCATAGAATACTCCAAAAATAGAAAGTGTCATATGAACGTGTACTGTATACAGTTCTGTTGGTCGTAACATCGGATCGTCAAGGAAATGGGTTACTCAAACAGGCAACGAATCGGGAGTAATGTCTAAAAGTGCATGTCAAAGGCCGGATTCAGGCGTTGAACCTAATGGCGAGTGAAAAAAAGATAATTGAACCAGGGAAAGGATGCAGGGAAATGGCCGGGTTCAAACGCCATATTTTGGGTCAGGGTATCCGAAAAATACAAATGGCAAAACCTCCATGTTCACATAGAATCCACCCAAATATTCAAAAGTCGTCGCCCCGTGGCAGCTTCCTATCAGCTGGAGGAATGGTATTGGCAAGAAAGGCACCCCTCGCTCTGCCCGTGAACCTGAACCCTACACCAAGCCCGGCGCTTGGGAAGGTTCCCCTTTCTAGAGCAGGTACTGCCTCATTAGGAGACTTGGCATGGTGCACAGCAGGCACTCGTACCTGAGGCTCATTCTCGAGATCAAAAAAGCCTTGTCCCTGTTCAATTGTGCTCGGGGAAAGGACGGCGGTCATGCCCGCGCCGACACGATCTTGGGTTGCGGGGGGGAAGGACGGAGAAACAGGTGACGCAATGGAGGGGCTGTCCGTATTGGTGTGAGAGGAACGAGAGGATTTTGACCTGTGATAAGAGGTCGAGTTGTTGGATGAGACCGAATTCGACGCCGTGGATTTTGTAAAAGTCAGGGAGGAATTTGGCTTTGACTTTGACCTGGATTCCTTGGCCTGACAATGGGACGATAATTGGTGAGGGGCAGGTGGATTGGGGCGGTCTCTTGTCGAAGCTGATGTCCGGCTGCGGGAATCAGAGCCGTCATTCGAACCATTCCCGGGTGCTCTTCGACGGGTATAAACCACACCACCAAGATCCGCATGCTCATCGTCTTCATCTTCCTTGGGAGTCAGATGAGGGAGGAAGGTGGTCGAGGAAGGCGGTGGCTGGGGTGGCTGGACCTGCGCTTGGTATTCTCGCAGATAAGAAGAAGGAATTCCTGGGTATCCATCCCCGCTCCCCTGAAATCCCTCAAACTCGCTATTTCCGGAGAGTGCAAGGGCTCGAGCTACCTTCTTCAACTCTCTTCTCTCTCTTCGCTGTCTGCGCCTCTCCTCTCTTTGCTTCCTTTCCTCCTCCTCGGCTTCCGCGAGCGCGGCTGCGGCAGAACCTGAGAGATTAGAAATAGTAGTAGCGTCGAGCGGGGTAGCATCCGAATCAAATGTGGCGGTGGACTGAGTAGTAAGTGTGGGTGTGGTGAGTGGGGGCGCGGTGTGATAGATTGCATCATCATCGTCTGGTAGCCGGATGGGTTGTGGATTCGGGTGCCCAAATAGATTATAACCAAAGAGTGTGATGCGCCTCTGGGGGTCAAATGCAGGCCTTTTCTTCTTTTTGACGCGGTGTGTGATACCTGGGTTGGTGTGCAGCGAGAGAGCCTCTGCATCAGTAGACTCAGCAAGAAGACCACGAAGCTCGTCTGGGCGTGCGCGCTGGACATGATGTGACGGCGGGTGGGGGCTGTTGAGAGAGTCAGTGGATTCCGTGGGACGGAGACATGGGAGACAGCTGTTGACCGCGATGTGGAGGGTGTCTGCCCACTGAGAATGCTGCGCTCATGGTGGTTGGAGGGCAAGATCCTGGCCCCCGGCCAACTTTGCACCTGATTATGGCAAACACGCCACTATTAGAACCCCGTGCACACCGACATTTAACCACGTCTCTGTTAGTATATCGGTTAGTACACGCGCCTGTCATATACCATGTGGCCGCGCGAAAGCGGGGTTCGACTCCCCGACAGAGAGAATGTTTTTCTCGCATTGACCATGTGACTCAGGTCTCACACAAGCCAAGGCCTTTTGCATTTGCATAACTGAGCCCAACAAGCTTTCGAGAAAAGTCGCCGTCCCTTGGGCATTTCCAAAACTCAAATTCGGTTGCAGTGAGATACAATGACTGTCCTGCGAGTATGTAATCATGCCCACAAACTCAATCTCAACGGCGTCCGTTGGAGCGGACTCCGGAATCGGGGTATGGGTCCATACCACCATTATTTAATTTCCCATAAGCTTAGCCCTGGTTCCTGTCGTCTCCCTCATCCAGTAATGGTCGATCGGGCGCCTTTGGTATGCCCCGCGGATATGATATGTAGAGGAACTTGGAGCCCCGCACCTCTCTATTCACCCGCTCCTTGAACGCCGTCGTCTCCGGCAAGCCTATCAAGGTTAGGTGACAACCCAAATGCCATCTACTTGTGCCCCGCCTAGGCCATCTGCATCGACTCCGGACCTCCAAGCGCAAATAGCATCCTCGTTAACACACAATAGACCTTTAGATGGACTCCCCCATATCACCTCTCCCAACGCATCATCCGACTCGATATCTAGTTCTCGCTCAGGTTCCCCGCCACACCGTCCCGCGCCATCACACTCACGCACGGATACAGCCCAGTATTCAACGCCGACCCCTAATCCTGCCGTGCCGCGCCAATCCTCTAACACTTTCAGCTCTCCCGGAACTCCATTCACATCTTACACATCACTCGAACGCGAAACTACCCCTGAAGAGGAGAAGTTGGAGATACGTCAGAAGCGGGACTCACCACCGTGTTCTACCATTCAATCCTCATCTCCTCACAATAGGATGGTATTGGAAATGTCCATTACACAACTCACTGACCACACTAACGAAGGGGGAGACCATAGCAACGGGGTAGGGGCTGAGGAAGGCCAGAAAATCTCGAAACGCTCGTGTATATCAGCCGCTACAGTGTCGAATACGAGATCAGTTGACTGGGACGGGCCTAATGATCCTACAAATCCTCAAAATTGGAGTAAACGATTCAAGTGGCTGGTTACATTTATCTGCATCATCATGACTCTCGACGTGTTCGTTGTTGACTTTTTTCTTTTAACGTGGATCGGCTCATCCCGATGATAGAACATTTGCGTCATCCTCACCGACTTCAGCTATACGAGAAATCATGCAGGAGTTTGAAGTTAAGAGAGGGGTAGCTGCCCTTGTGACGACAAATTTCCTTCTCGGCTTCACGTTTGGCGTACGTCTCAATCACATTCTCCTCGTCGCCTCATACTCAGTCATATTTCAAAAAAAACAAAAAGCCACTCTTTTGGGGCCCAGGGAGCGAGCTTATAGGCCGTCGCCCAATATTTTTGGTCACCATGATCTCATATACTCTGTTTTATCTCGGTCAAGCTCTGGCGCAAAATATCCAAACACTCCTCATTTCGCGTTTTCTCTCCGGTTTCTTTGCAGTGGCACCATTGACGAACTGCGCTGGTGTTATTGCGGATATTTGGCCTGCGGGGGGTAGGGGTCCAGCAACAAGTTTGTTCACTGCCAGTGTATTTATGGGGCCAGTATTGGGGCCTATTATCTCCGGATAGTCAGTGTAGTCTTTGCTTTACTAAATTGGCAAAGCAATCGGGGATACTGATTGTATTTCTGGTTTAGCATTGTGGACAGCCGAGCCGATTGGCGTCTGATATTTTGGGTAATGATGGCCTTTGCTGGAGCATGTACATTGCTCACGGTACTGTTTTTGCCCGAGACGTATAAGCCCGTGCTATTGCTGAAGAAGGTTGGCGCAGAAAATTTATGCAACGGTACATTTGCACCATTCCTGATTGCACCAATTATAGGCCAAACGACTGCTGCAAAGAGGATCCAACTGGCAATAAGAATTTATATGGGGAACACGAAACGCAGGACTGGTCGTTCCGGGGAGTGATCAACCGTACAGTGTTACGTCCGTTCAAGATGCTCGCCACGGAGCCTATTTTGGTCATAGTAACAGCATACCTCTCAATTGTTTATGGCCTTCTCTATGCCCGTATGTCTCGATTTCGTTATCATCTGCTGACCTACTGAATTTTAACGGCTCCTGCAGTCTTCCAAGCGCTCCCAATAATATTCATTCGGCGTCGAGGGTTCACCATTGCACAAAGCGGTCTCACATTTATCGGCCTCGGAGTTGGCACTACCATTGGGTCCTTCATAAACTTCTACCTTTCCCTGGGTTATCCCCAGCTTATTAAGAAGTGGAAGGGGTTTCCCCCAGCAGAAAATCGGCTCGTGGGCGCAATGATAGGGGCTCCTTGCCTGGTGGTAGGAATATTTTGGATGGGATGGACAGGAGAGTATGCGTTCATACCATGGTACTGGCCTGAGCTGAGTACGGTTCTCATTGGAATGGGAATCAGTTTGATTTTCATGTCGTTCCTGGTGAGTAGGCGTATCGTAGCTTTTGATATCTTTCGATTCGACTGAATGGAATCGTGCAGGCTTACCTGGTGGATACATATTTGTAAAGTTTGTGATACGACGCGATCTACAAGTGTATTGATGCCTGTCATCCAGGATATATAGCGCCTCGGCGTTCTCGGCGAACACCATTTGTCGATCTGCTATTGCTGCTGCTTTCCCGCTGTTTACAGTAAATATGTTCACGGCTGTATGTTCTTGTGCTATTTTTAGCTGTTTTCTTCGCGCTGCTCACCGCACTTGGCTTGCAGATGGGCGTTAACTGGGCTTGTACCCTTATTGGCTTGGTGACATTGCTGTTCATGCCTGGCCCCTTTTTGTTGCATAAGTATGGCGCGAAGATAAGAAAGAAGAGTCGTTTTGCCCCTTGTGTTGTATGTTTCTATTTTCTTTATTTTACTGGTCCCCCTACGGCTCGCATTTTCTAAAATTTTATTGTATTACAGGATCTGAAGATTAAAAAGGAGGTAGAAGAACAAGAAAAGCAAGGGACAAGTGTATAATTACCGGTAGATAGGCTCATGTATATAGAACATATTGTTGTCGGAGGTACTATACCCTTTAATGATGTCGTCATACGTTAGACAATCGTTTATTGGATTTTTGTTAGCATGGCTACACAGGCCGCTGGTTATGACCGTTACACCAAAAGGGAATACAACTGAACAGCTTGTGTGTTCAGCCACCAGTCTATATATATATGTACAATAGAGGGATCGTAGTAGCCCAGGCTTCAAGTACAATTTTCAGGTTGGAGATTCCTTCCATTCTCAATGTGCCTAGACTGCGTGTATGTACACCTTCATCGTGTACCGTGGTCCGTCACGGAATCTTGCCTGTGGCGGCGATTTGTGGAGCTATGATCAGTCGAACTTAAATTCAACAATCGATACTCTTGGCCCAGAATCACCCTATTTATCTTGAACCAGTGGGGTATCTTTTTCTGGGAATTAGCTCAAAGAGAATAAAAAACCGTGTTATGTAGGGATATTTATCACTAGGCGCTTAACGCGTGGCTGTGATACGTTGATTGATTGACGCCCATAGTAAGAACCCACGGCTGAGCGCTCTCCTCTCTTTATCTCCGCTCCCATGGCTACCCAGACCTCGAAAGCATCCAGGACGAGGCGGAATAACCACGCGAACTTGGAGCCAGGAATACCCGCTCAGTCCCCACGGATTATACGTGCTCCCCGTCGTGCCGTCGTGGGTTCGGGCGCGTCCAATGTGCGGGCCAGTTCCCTCCACAGCTTCAAGCTTCCAGGGGATCTCCCGTCCAAGTCCACGTCTGTAACCAAGATTTTGAAGAATGGCAATTTAGACACGAATCCCAAGTCGTATGATCGCAGGGACCCCTTCACCGCGTTCAATACCCTAATCAAACTCCTCGCTTCACTACCTTCCCGGGTTATCACTGGTAGTGGTGGTGGACGTCAGTTCAAGCTTCTCAGCCTCGAAGAACACAGGTTGTGCATGCACTTGTGCAACCTCGTCGAGCCATTCCTTCTCTCCTCTCCTTTCCTTGACACATCGAATAAGCCGAACATGCCAAACGCGATATTCAAGGCTCGAACTCTGCTCGTTCATCAGCCGACAGAAATTCTCGATTGTATCACGTCATTTATCGAGGCCCGCGGCGATCTTATGAACTTTGGCACGAGCTGCAAGAGACTTGGGGATGTCGTGTTCCCGAGACATTGGGAATACCGCTTTGTTAGAGCGAAAATCTCTATGAGCGGAGTCTGGAAACATCTATGCGAAAGAACAGATTTGGCTGCTAATGTGAGGGTCGTAGAGGTGCTCGACGAGAGGAGCGAGAGGAAGATTATGGTGCCGAAAGTATGCCGCAAGGCTGGTGGGATCAGTGGAGGAAAAACGAGTTTTGGTATTCAGGAACAGGTTGTGAGTGCCACGAGCACCTCAGAAGAAGATTCCTCTTCTTCCTCTGCAAATGAGACGGAGGGTAGGATAGGGAAGTTATCCATGCACAAGAAGCACGAGAAGTACTTTGCAGCGGCGCTGGCGGAGATGACGGCACTCGTCACATTAAAGTGGGAGGGTAACCATTCCCCGATATCAGTGGTCGACAATGGAACGGTTTGGAGGGCAATTGTGAGGAGATGTGGCGGTTCATTGAGTGTGTTGGAGGTAGTGGATAACATGGTGTTTTCACCTTTGACTATTGACGACTCTGAGGAGGAGAGGAAGAGATTCAAACCAAGTGAGGCTATAGTGAGTCCGGCTAAATTAAATGGTCGATTGGTGTTGATCAAAATTGAAGTTGGTTAATCTGCGATCTGCCTCCTTCCGGTCTACCCATTTCAACTATGGGGCTACTCGCGAGCCCGAGATGAACAGGATTGGATCTATCCTTCATCAATGTCCGAATCTCGAGGTGGGTTTTGTACTATTACCCGACACCCACACTTTTCAAATACTTAAATCAGAGTCTCGAAATTACATATAAGGCACCTAAAGCTAGTTCACCTGCGGTATTCCCTGCCCCAGTTGCAAACGAATTCCTGGCTTATGGACGCTGGTCACGTCTTACGTCTCTGACCTTGAGCAACCTCTCCTGTCTCAATGCGATCATCACAATGCCAGCCGCGACCCCTTCCCAAGATCCTATTTCGAGCACCACACATACGGTTCAACAGAATCCACTCCAGACTTTCCTCTCCGCCCATCCTGGCCTCCAAGTTCTGAAGCTACTCAATTTGGGCCCGCCATCCCAGTTCCGCCGTCTTCGAACACCATTGGAGCGTAATACATTGCCTATGCTCCGCGAACTCCACGCAAGTCGGGATATAGTGAACATGATACTCAAAGCGGAATGTGATGAGCCAAGGCCCCTAGAGATTATCAAAGGCTTCAAGTTGGTTGGAGCCGCAGGTACCAACGTGAAGTATGCGGAATTTGGAAACTTGGGCCACGATCTCAGTGCAAGTTTGAGTACAAGCCTGAACCTGGAATTTTACAGGAATTTGAAAAGGGCTGGTGGAAGCGTACGGCGGATTGAAGCAGAGGCATGGGGCGACTTGGATGATGTACGGATGTTGACGTGGTGCGTGCCAGGGCTGACGTGGCTCGATGTTGGCAGAAGGTTGAGGCCCGGAAATTCGAATCCTAACGGGATTCCAGCTGGATCGAGTCTTCTGAGTAGCAGGGGTGGGGTGGGGCAAGGGCCGGTCACGAATATGATTGAGTGGGCAGAAATTTTGTCCAGTTTTGAGGAGTTAACCACATTCCATGGCATCAAGTTCTTTTATGAACTATCACCAAACGCAGTTCCTAGTGGCGGGACCATCAACGAAGTTAGTACTGGGTCAAATGGTTCCGGAGCTGTGGTCGTACCTATGGGGACGTCCAACGCCAACATTTCCATGACGGATCGGAGCCGCACCAAGAAGAACGACGAGATTGCCGGCGTGTTGGCTTGGAAGTGCCGGAAACTGCGAAGGGTTGATCATTGGGAGGGCCCCTCGGCTACTACAGGTAAAGTGATTGTACTCTTGAGAGACTCAGATGCCAGGCCGGGGGTAGAAGGAAAAGTGAGGTGGGATGTTAGGAGGGTCAAGCAGTAATCAATAATCAATTATTATCTTGCCACGAAGCAAGATGAGTCGATACAGACAAGGATTCCGTCACCTGGTTTTTTCTTAGTGTCAGGCGTTGCTAAATTTATTGTGAACTATGAATACTCTTATATTTTGGATGAGATACGTAGTTGTGGGCTTCGGACTGCGGAATGGGTTAAACCGGTGATTCTCGCCAACCGCTCTTTCTCCAGGTTGCAGTCTATTATTAGGCCAGGGGGACAAGTCGGACTCCACGGAAAATTGTTGGGAGCGGGCTAACGTGCCAGCGTGGCATGTAAGAAGAACCATAATTTGCGGTGAACTCTCCCTAGTTTCTCAGGACTTGAACTATATGAGAAGCCGGCGGGAGGTTGGGATCAGAGGTCTGGGTGTCTTACTACCAGAGGCACTTGTTGCACGACTAAGCCCGTACACTCCACCTTGTTTCATAGGATACAAACCGGAGCTGCGATCGTAAGCCATCATCAAGTTTCTCCGCTACCATATATTTCCCCGCGGAGCATACGAACAAAGAGGGCACTTTGAATCACAGCGAGACCGCCAACGGCATCTCGCTGCCAAATATCTTGATGGTCCTCCTTCCGAAATCTATCTCGTACCGTGCGTTCCGATATCGCAAGTACTAATTGGGAACACTGAGAAGCGAATATTGCTATAATGCGTACCGAAGTACCCACGGTAACGGTGTTTACCATCTTAACATGGACCTATCATGACAATACAGATTATTACAAGGTCCTGTTAATCCTCATAGTTGTCCTTGTTCCCGGTTCGATGCGATCCGTAACTCTACAGCAAGTGTGGACGCGTGGTCACGACATGGCGATATCCATGTGCATACCGGGTGCTATTCTTCCGAACGAAACATATAAGTATATAGGTAGAAGCGGTTGAGTTGAAGTAGGATCTGTGCATTGGAAGCTTTGCGGACCCCCCCCCCCTCTCCCTCAACTAGTAACTCAATGCCATCCTCCACAACATTAGCAGCTGTTGTCTTGTTTTCGTTGGGCTACCAACAAGTTTTTGCTGCGCCCTCATCCCACGGCTTTCAAAGCCATACGCACCGGGCTTGGGTCGTTGCCCGGGGAATAGAGGTGCAGACTTACCACCCCCCTTCGATTTTTGAGGTAATGAGTAACTATCTTTGCGTATTCCAAACTCGAGCTTAAATTTTCATTTTCAGACATTCGGTTCCGGGGTAGATCACCCTCTGTCCACAAGGGATAATCCGAGCTTGGAAGAGTCATCCGTCGCATATGTAGTGTCTCGACTTGGCTTGAACTCTAGCACGATTTCGTTCAAATCAGGCTACGTCGGGGAGACTGCCAAGCATGCATATGTGAAGCAAACACATGTATGATTCATCAGGTTAAACTTGACCCTGGAACTGACGTCGCTCGTAGGATGGCATTCCCATCGCAAATGCGGTTGCAAACGTGGCATTTGGCCCTGGCAACAAAGTACATCTTGAGTTCAGCTAATTGAAGCACGTGTCCTGATACCTTCTTTTTACATAGGTTGTTGCTTTTGGGAGCTCCTTCGTCAAACCGAGTAAGTTGGTAGTCATCTGATACTATAAGAATAACAGGCTCAAAGGCCCGAAGAACGAGTCGCATCAGCAGTACCTTCCATTTCCTTAGAAGCGGCAATCTCGATAGCCGAGAATACACTTGATGGGACTCACAATGAACAGCCACCAACAATTCAATACATTGCCAAAGAGGATGGATCACTCGTCCTAACTCGCTCGATGCAGATAAGAAATGAATCAGCGGGGACGTGGTATGATGCATTCGTCGACGCCCACTCTGGTGAGGTGGTGCACGTTACAGATTTTGTTGCAAAGGCCTCGGTAAGTGTATACTGGTTCGTCTGGGACGATAAACGTTGAGCAACACTTCATAGTATCTAGTTCTACCGATACAAAAACAAGTTCTCACACAGGGTTTTGAAACGCTTGTGGATCCTTTTGACAAGATTTCGTCGCCATTGGGCTGGCATTCTACTGGCACGACTGACTATACGTGAGCTGACATCTAGTTTGAGATATATCCGGTTTCCCACTGACACCATCCTTGCCAGCACGACTACGTAAGCTTGATACTGCAAGGATTAGAAAGTAATACTCAACTTTAGACGGACAGTGGCAATAACGCTATGGCGTATAAGGACACTACAAAAACATCTCTGACTAGTGCTTCATCTCCAGGCCTTAACTTCATCTATAAACAGGATCCTACCGTCCAACCGACCACCCAGGTCAACATAGATGCCGCACGAACAAATGCATTTTATATCGTCAACTCGGTGCATGATATCATGTATCGGTAAGAGTCACGTTGCCAATGGTGCAACACGATGCTAATAAAAAGGCAGGTATGGATTCACGGAGGTACGTCTCAGGAGGTTCAATAACCGTTAGTCTGACTCAAAGATCAAGTCCGCATTTAACTTTCAAACAAATAATTTCAACAAGGGAGGAAAGGGAAGTGATGCAGTAACGGTTTCTGTCCAGAGCAGCGCAGGGTTGGATAACGCGGATTTTGCTACCCCTCCTGAGTAGGTCGGCTTCATTCAGATGTACATGAGCTTATTCATCGTTGTAGCGGCCAAGCACCCCTAATGAGTGAGTACACGAAGTAATTTATAGTGTTATCACAAGTGCTCATATAGAAATACGCAGGGATGTTCCTATGGGACTACATTCAGGTCAGGCCAGAATTATCTGTGCAAGCTAGTTCGGCAATGAATATATTTACACAGCCCATGCGAGATGGCGCGCTTGAAAATGATATTGTGGTCCATGAGAACACGCACGGCATGACAAACCGCATGACTGGTGGTGGTACAGCGGCCTGCTTGCAGACCACAGAAGCTGGTGGACTCGGCGAAGGTCAGGAAAGGACTTCTGTTATTTGGCTCCATGGCTCAAATCCATTATTTAATTTCAGGTTGGTCTGATGCAGTGGCCGAGTGAGCTTCCATGACCATTACTTATGCTTTGCGTGTACTAAGCACACGTTTAGGTGGACAGAGCACACATCAAGTACTGTCCCGGACTATGTTATGGGATCATACGTATCAAATTGGGCCCCTGGCGTACGCACTTATCCATACTCTACTTCGACGTATGTATTTTCCTCTAGGTCAGCATAATAGCTGATGCTCGAATGTGCTTAGGACTGTAAATCCTCTCAAGTACTCTAGTGTAAAGGGTAGGACTGAACCTCACGGTATGCTTTTTTTTTAACGTTAAACCTGAAACATGTAATTAATTTTATTGACAGGGATTGGAGAAGTGTGGGCCAACACTTTGCACAATGTCTACGCTGCCCTTATTGCCGCCTATGGCTGGTCCGCAACAGCAAGAACAGATCCCACAGGATCGCAGGGCAACGTAGTTTTCTTACATCTTCTCATAGATGCACTAGCGTTGCAGCCATGCAACCCGACTTGTAAGTGAATTCATTAGCCGGAGTTCAGTTGAGCGTGTTTCATTCAGTTTCTGCTCAGTCTTGAATGCTCGTGATGCGTGGATCCAGGCAGATGCAAATAGGTATGGCGGTGCGAATAGGTGCTTGCTCTGGAAAGCGTTTGCGAGTCGGGGATTGGGTGTATTTGCTGCTGGTTATGGTGACTCTCTTTCTATCCCAGGTGATTGTTGAGAGCCATGTAGTGCCGCTTAATGTTATTACTTATGTATGTAGCATGAGGTAACGCCTTGTAATTATTTTGATACTTTGATGTTATCCATCCGCGTGGCGGGTGTTATGGGGTGCGACAAGCATTGGTGGTTGACTACAAGTTTGTTTTGTTTGAGAGTGAGGAACACGCCGAATAAAAAGTTGTAGCACGGAACTGAGTCCTCTTACTTATACAGCGCAACAGTTGTCCTGTTGTGGATTTGGTTATCTTTTGTCTTCGCTCCTTGCTTAGGAGGCTGTGTTATTTATAAGCAAGCGATTCACCACTCCGCGGCTTCCATGTGAACTCCACGGTCTTGTCACGTGCACGCTTGATAGCGTAGCAGAACTTGCCTTCCGAGGAGGGCGCAGAACAATAGTTAATAATACGTCGAAAGCTTTATTTCATCTATAGTTTTACTTTCGCTTGACGTCGACACATCTTGAGTGTCTCTTCGGAGAGCTGCTCACGAGGCAGCGACTCGGAGGTATATTATGTCATCATGGGAGATTCATTTCCACCGCTGCGGAGATCAGACAAATGCGGCCTTTTTATTGTATACTTCGCATGGATGGTTGAGTATTGAAGTCGAAATTTTTAATTGTTACCATTACCAACCACCGCCATTACCTACCACCGTAAACGCTGGTTGTTTTCCCTATGGCCTTCCGATTCCTCCAGTCTCTCTGTTTCGTTGGGCCGTGGTTGGCTGGTCAGTACCGTTCATCAATCAATTACACTCGCTCTAAATGAAAGGCAGCTGCCCAAAATGCGTTTAACTCGATGATAGTATGTGGTGCAGGCCAATGTCTACGCGGGTATTCGAGCGTAGTATGTACGTCTTTTGCTTTGTAAGTAAACTCCTTCATGTTAACCTGACCATCTACAGATGGCGCTACGGTCTCAGCTCCAGTATCGCCCTTTCCTGTTCATCTGTTCCCTGGGAAGTATACATCGGCGACAAACCCACAATTGTTACATGATGTACTCACTTCGTCTACGGCGACTCTGACCTCCTCTCCGGGTCTCCCAGACACGATGACTCTTCCTCTTGATCTTTCCCTGAAACCTGGTTTAGTTTTCTTCTCGGATGCCTTCTATTCGGGCCAGCCTTCATTCTCTCCTTTACCGAACTCGCCGCCAACCTCTAATTCCTCACTACCAATCACCCTCAAATCACTCGCACTCTCAGAGGACGTTGTCGCTATTCTAGCTTCCTCCATTGACTATGTAGTTTTCTGGGACGCCATACCGAATGTTCACCAAATCCCGATTTCCATATCCCAGTACTCCCTCCTAGGAATTCAGTCAACTGCGTGTTCTCCGGCATGTTCCTCTGCTGGGACTTGTAGTCCAGGTGGTAAATGCACCTGTCCTGATGGATATACCGGGGCATCGTGCGAGGACTGTTCTTCGGGACACTTTGGTCCAAGTTGCCAGAAGTGTGATGATCAATGCGAAACTTGCGATGATGGGACTTCGGGCACGGGCGTATGTTTGAAGAAGGGTGGAGGAGAGAAGGGTGCGCCTATGTGCAACTGTGTAAGTGGGACCTGTAGTGCGGGTGGTGAATGCCAGTGTACGAGTGGCTTTGTGAAAGCGGATAATGGAACCCAGTGTGCCAAATGCGCAAACGGTTTCTTTGAGACGCCTACTGGGGACTGTAAAGGTTCGTACTCCTCGCCTCTGACGTCTGGTTGTTAAGATGCTGAAAATATACTCAGTCTGTCCGGTGGGATGCGATCAGTGCGCCACCAACTCAGGCGGGTGCATTGGCTGTAAACCCGGCTATGTACAAAACACAAATGATCCCACCAAATGCATTCCCGCAACTACAGAAGACCCCTGGTTTCTCATTCCAGCAGTCGAACTGCCCAGACCACTCATACTTTACCGGCCTGCCCTTTATCTGCAACGCCTGTCACTCCACCTGCGATTCATGCACTGGATTCACCCCAAATAACTGCACTATATGTGCCTCGGGATTTTACATGCTTGACGACGCTTGTGTTCAGGCTGATAACGACGGGATTTGCAAAGGATCACAGCTCATCGCCGATAATGCCAAGAAAGCCTGTGACACGTGCGGCGCCAAGTGCTTAGGATGCAAGATCCCGAACTTTAGTAGCACCTCTACGGCTGGTGATCTTGTATGCACAAGCTGCGTTCCGGGAGCAATTCTATCCAATGGCAAGTGTGTTAGTAGCTGCTCAGCTGGCTCATTTCTCTCATCAGACAATACGTGCCAGCGTGTGTATTCCACCTATTTGAGTCTGTCCCTCCACACTAACGAATCCTATAGCATGTGATTCGAGCTGCGGTACTTGTTCAGGATCAGCAACTTTTTGCTTGAGTTGCTCTCAATCGGGCCAGCTCCTTTATAATGGGACATGCATCTCCCCGATCTCATGCCCGAAGAACGCATTTCTGTCGCCTTCCCCCCCTGCCTGCCTCTCCTGTCATCCGGATTGTGCCTCCTGCTCAGGCACAAAGTTCAACGAATGCGTTTCCTGTCCGCCATCCCGTCCAGTTCTTACCAGCGGACGGTGTTTGTCAACTTGTAAGAAGAACGAGTTTTGGGATAGCCGAGCAAAAAGCTGCAGAGGTTGCGACAGCTCCTGCGGAAGTTGTTCTGGCAGTAATCCCTCGGATTGCCTCTCCTGCCCTAGCGACCGTGTCCTGCGTTCAGGCTCTTGCATCACCGCGTCTAATATCTGTCTCTCTAAAACTACTGTCGTCGATGGTCTCGGGGTCTGCCTTTCAGAACTCGTAAGTTCGTCCCCGGGAACCACCTCCACGCCCACGCCCACGCCCACGCCCACACCCACACCCACGACCACACCCACGGCCATATCCGCTACGCAAACGAACAGGCATCGAGTGTCGTGGTGGCAAATCCTTTTGATGACAATCGGTGGCCTTTTCATACTTCTCTCGTGTCTCTGGTGTTTGCGCAGGTGGATAAGGAAAAGGAGAGAAGAGCGACGCTTCCTCAATCCCAACGCCTTTTCGAACGTTAGTTACCCTGGAGCTGCTTTCTAAGACCTTATACAATCAGTGTTATAAGGCTAGTTTGACTCATAGACATTGCATGACACGCCCACTTGGACTGATAGGTAGATATTCCATTTGATTCCGTTCAACGGCCCTTTCACCTGAGCCAATAACTTCCTTTGTAGTAATACTACCGATTCCCGACGTTATATATTGAAAGCTGAGCATGCTGTGCATGTCGCAAATGCATAATGGAATGATTTAACGTATATGTCCACTGTGAATAACCGATACTCTGTTGGGAATATGATGATAATAATGTACTTAGTGAATACTCACAGCCATTAGGGACTTTCACAGTTCCCTTACTTTGGCCATTCACCTGTGCTTTTAGGGGATCAAATATGTAATTCTCACGTGTTTAAATATTTGAATCGTGGGCCGCCGAGGTGTGATTTGAGTGATTTGAATGTTTAAACACGTGAGAACTACATAATTGATCCCCTAAAAGGCTTGGTTGCGCACAGACTCCTTCTTTCGGGAAATAGTTACATAAGCAAGCATCCCGTGACTGGGAAGGAGTCTGGGTTGCGCAGAGTGATTATTGCTCACATTAATGTTCCTATTAACCGGCAATCGCAAAATCACTGATACCATCATCAATTATCGATGCGATCACACATCAGACGGCCATCAAATGGCCATCAGCAGTCGGGGCAGTCATCACCTCACAGAGGCGCGAGAACTGCGCCCATATTCCAAATTAAGCAAGCTCACGCGACGCGACCGTGTTTTGTTGATGCACAATAAAAATAAAATGTCCCACTGCTTCAATGCTGTTATAAGTATCATTATACCCTGAACAAATAGCAAAGGGATCCAAAATGTAAGTGTCTTTCCAGAACCAGTGGCTGCAATAGTGATACAGTCTCGCCCTTGAAGCTGAGCCAATGCATCCTTGACTTGAAAGAGACAAGGTTCAAAACCAAAGTGGGCCTGGACCTTGTGACGTATGTCTTGAATAGAAGGAGGGCTTCTGTTGAGAGCCATCAGATCAGGAAAGAACCAATCAACAAAGGGACATTTTTATTGTGCATCAACAAAACACGGTCGCGTCGCGTGAGCTTGCAACGCCCCTATTCTAGCTGATACAAGGCTGATTGTGTAAGCATCTAATCAGTGATTTTCGATTGCCAAGCTCCATAAGCGGCTATGCGATAAGTCAAGTAATGAAGGGTTCATAATTGTGACCTCTGTTTGAAACCCCCTATTCGTAGAATACATGCTTGTGTAAGCATCTAAATATCACCAAAGCTCCTAAAGCGACCTATGCTAAGCAAGAATGAAGGGTTTATTGCTCATATCTTTGACTTGCGTATCAATACCTGATTTATGATAGATAGTGACTATATTATGATAATTTCTTACAAACTGCTCAAGCGGAAGTAGCTTGTGGTCATTTAGGCGTCACTTGGCCATGCTATATTATCAGTAATGTTCTTCTCGCTTCCGGTTTGTTTCAGAACTATCTACTGTTGAAAGTTGTGCGTATGTACTCGGCTTAGGGCATTTAGTTATGGCACTCTGTGAGCATTCTCGACCCAAAGTCACACAGGACCCCCTGGAAAATACGGTAGGTGGCTTGATCAAGCTCCGGACAAAGGTGAGGCCCTGGGCCGATCTTGTGGTCCAGCCCGGACAAGATGGGGTCCCGGTACCCGGTCTGACCAACCCGGATCGGCAGTCCGGACATAGAAGAGCTGGGCCCGTAGCTGTTTGATCAGAATTCCAGACAAAAGTAGTGTTATATTGCCTCCCAAAGTTGATTCAGCCAATGGAACTCTCGCTCTGTCGGCTCAAGATTCAAGGATTTATTATACAATCCTAAATGGGAAAGCACAAGTTATGCTGGCTCAGAAGGAGATGAAGAGACATAAGGCTACTGTCGAGAACGTAGACAGTGAATAGCTATTGCTACTAGTCCTTTGATTGTTTCCGAGTAGCTCTACATGCTGAAAAATGATACATGCAATGATTTCGCGGCCGAAAAATCTGTTTTTTAACAACATCTCCGAGGTCGGATTGACAATTCTGGACACCAGCCCGAAATTAGACTGGACCTCGGATAAAAGTACCGAATTTTGTGATCTTTGGTCCGGACAAAAAGGCCCAAATTTGACCATTTTCAGATTGGACATTATGGCCATACTTTCCAGGGTCCTAGCCACGCCTAGGATACGTTTTAACACCCGCGCATTTTTTGCTAAATTCTGCCCATCTATTCAGTATACATTAGTGAGTAACCTTAGTTAAGCGGTGTGCGAACAATAAACCTTAGGCATCAGTTGGTGGAATGAAGCCAGTCTCAACTTCTATACAAGCGTCCAACGCCCTTTGCCACAGTGTGTCGGTGGTCAATGTGCGCTTGTCACCAACGATAATTAGCGCCAGCCGTGCCCTCGTCCACATCACATTCAGCCTTCTCCTATCTTGCAGGAATCCGATATCTCCTTCTGCATTACTTCGAACCGTAGAGAAAATGATGATATCACTTTCGCGCCCTTGGAAAGAATCGATTGTCGACACCGTGATGGACCCAGGCAAGCGATGACGCAGGTGTTGGACTTGCCTCGTGTAGGGTGTGAGGACGGTCAGGGATAGGCTTCGTTCCGTTTCATCTTCACTCTCATGTTCGCGTTTCGTAATCAGTAGGGAGACGATGTGGTCAACGAGATCAACCTGGGTGGCATTACTCTTTGACATCCGACCCATGTCTTCTTCCGCAGAGCATTGCACGAATATGGAGGGGATGGTTCCATTATCCTGAGGCCAAGGAAACAAGGACTGGCCAAGGATCTGGAGAAATTGATTGTCTGTGATGCTGGACCGAAGTCGGCCTTCATAAAATTCTTGGCTTGGGAACCGATTCAATCTCTCGGGTGACCGATATTGGATATTCAGCATCGTTTTCACTGATGTCTTCATTATCGGACCTGGTATACAGCCGCTCCAAGAGGGAAACGTCATATTCAAGCACCTCAGACATTCTGCGCACCATAGGGCGTAATTGAACACTAATTTACAGTTTAGTCGACCTTCCGTAGAGGTAAACCCCAGAGCTTACTGGTCCCCAACCATTATCCCTTTCTTGATACCCTTCACTAAGGGTATGAGCGCACATGGCTCTGTGATCTGCGATGCCTCATCTATAATAGCGATATCGAAGTCAAACTTCCTTAAAATTCCCAGTCCGGCCCCTGTAGTTCAAAGTCACTATGAGCATAGAGAGTAGAAGGTGTTAAACAGACCGGCACAGGTCGTGAACACAATCTTTGCAACCTCTACACGCTGTTGTGCCTTCTTCAAGAGCCTATTATTCTCGTTCAAGTCTCCGCCTACCCTCGCGTCAACGGTATACCCTTGTAGGTCCTTGTCGACTCTTGATTGGTCTGTTGCCACACGCAGGATTTCCTCTTCTCGAATTAGATGGTTTTCTTGATTCAGTCGAATGAACCGCTCAAGCACGTTATCTACGGCTGAAGGAAATCCTTTCAGCCACCAAAAATAATACAGAGTTCATATCTTACCGTTGTGAGTAGATGCCGTCATCAAAATCTTCCTTTCACCACCGAGGGAAAACAAAAGCTTGAGAATTTCAACGACAACAGTTGTTTTCCCAGTTCCTATTTACCGCAAATCCGAATTTATATCGAAGCGTGGTAAACATAAGCTCACCTGGTGGCCCCCATATCAAACTGAGGCTTTTGAGAGTAGGCGAAATCACAGCGTTCCTTTGACTCTCGTTTAGATGGAGTCCAAATTGGAATTCTACTTCAGGCTCTGGGCCCTGGTGGTAACCGCTGCCAACAACCACGCCGCCAGTTATGGCCGAATAGAATGCACAACACTGCTCTTTTTCAGTTAACAACCTCAATAAAGCATCCATCATTGCCTTTGCAGTAGCTACGAATATCACGTGTAAGTGGAAATACAACAATGAACAGAAAAGGATCACCAATGCTGCCGGCGGTGTATAGATTCCAATCCATAGTTTCTAGTTCCGGCGGGGGAGGATGCAGTAATTGGATCTGGAGCTCGCCCTTTCCCGCTTGGATGACCAAACCATCTAAAACGGGTATTGAAGTCCACCTATTTTCTGCTCTGCTCGAAGCCTCTAAACGTACATGCGAGTGCAACCTCGCATTAGACTTAGTATCAACGCGAATCGTTGATTTTACTATTGAGGATCCAGCCGAGGTTCGAGCGAGTCGAGTATGTGTAGGGGCTCTCTGTTTTCGTGGCCTGCCATCTTCATTACAGGGACATTCATCTGCGGCTTCTTCCACAGTGTCAAATGCAACCGCAAGCGCATGCTTGTACCCATATCTTAGGGCTAGATCCTCTACCCCCTCCGTACGGCAGTCGTTGAGGACAAGCAAGACTTCTTGAACCAGCTGTGAAGAACGGATAGATAGCGCCGCAAGGGATAAAACCTCGAAGTAGTCCGACAGTCCGAGAGTACGAATGGTACCGGAAAGTTTCTCCAACCCTACAAGTACTGCAATTTTGAGCTCATTTGCTGAGCGTATAAGCGCTTGGATGATTGGGTGCCCGAGGCCCTCAAGGGCAGATTCTCGTTGCAGAGTGTGAGAATCTGGATCAGGAGGAAAGTATTTCAGAAGGACAAAAACCAAAGGAGGGTAGCGATCTATCCATGCAATGATTACATCCTCAGGGAAGGGGTTCCGTGTAATAAGATGCTGGAAAGCGAAGAACAACTCATCGTCCGCATGATATTCCAAGGATATCTTCAATACCAACTCCAAATCTTCTATTGAGCGACCGCAAAGAGATGATGTCATGGATGCCTGCGTTGGTTTGGAGGGAGCAGAAGGATCATAATGCTGTGGGAAGAAGACAGAGTGCAGCCAGTCCGGCTCTTTACCCCAGTCGAGCTCCCTGATATCATTGAGCCGATAGGGAGCTGCTCGTCGTCTGAAGCGAGGAATAAATTCCTCTGTAGGGACGCTAAATGACAAGGCAATGTGATGTCTTGAGTGACAAAGGCATCATTAGGACTCACTGTTCAAACCATAGATCAAAGAGTTGATGCGCAACACGATCCCGATTTGAAACTACATGTATTTCGATTGCTTGGACGGGATTTCGATTTATTCTTCCTACTTGCTAAGGAGAAATGAGCAACAGAAATATATAGTATTGACGGCGCATACCCGTTGGACGATACTTGAGATTTTCTGCAGCGCGATACTGACAGATACTTCAGATCCAACGGTCAGTCGGTTCATAAAGATAAAGGTATCCCCTCTATGTTTGTTGTACAGCTGAAATAAGTAATCGCTGCAGTGTAGGCGATAGCCAGGTGTGCAAGGGCGGAGAGTGGCGATGGTCGCTGAGGATTTGGGCAAGAATGAGCAGATGACAACATTTTCGTTCACTTGCGGATCGTCATCCCAGGGAATCTCGCCTCGTATAAACATCCCTATCGCGAATCGACCCTCAGTCTGGATGATAGAACGAGCAGTTTATTCCCCAGAAAAAAAGCTATGTACAATCAGAACTCACCTGTATTATTATCAGCTTCCTCGTATACTCCTGCACCCCCCGTCTTAGATACTCGAAAAACGTGGACATGCTATTTGTACGTGAGGAGAAAAGTCGCTGAATTGAAAAAGGTCGATCCAACGCCCGCTGGTACAAGTCATTTTTCGTCAGGATATCTGACTGAAACAAAGAATTCCAGATATATGCACTGTCATCGGCGCTTATTCCCAATGCGCCACTAACCGCGTACTTTTCTTGAGTGTTGAGTGCGGAGACATCAATATGAGCTAACAGAGTTTTGATATTTGAGACAGAATGCTTCTGCCATAGGCGATATGCCAGATTGAATAGTTCATATTCGGACATAGCATACTGTTGGCTCCGTAAAAGATTGAGTGCAAGGGCTTCTGCTGTTTCTGTATTGACGCTGATAATCGCGTCCTCGGAGTTTATTTCTGCACCAAAGGACTCCACGAAACGGATCGCCTGTTCCTCGAGGAGGTCGATGATGAATGGCGTCGTTGACTCTGGAGGCGTTGTGAGCCGATCAGGGATTCTGATACTGGCGCCATCAACGGATTGTGAATGTAGGGCGTTTAGTTCTTGACACTCTGTGCACAAAGCACCCTCTGGACTGCTCCGAGCCCATTTTGCATGGAGGGCAGAGACGCGAGCTACACCGGAACTAAACCGGTCTAAGTGCCATATCACGTGATAATAAAACAAGACCAACGCATTGTATGTTGCAAAGTGCTTCGCTAGGTCAAGTCTAGTCATATGCTTGCTAACCTGCTCCTTATTTCCTGGATAATCGTATGACTAAAGGGGCCTGTCAAACTATGAGGATGGAATTTTTGCACTGTAGGTCGTACCTCAGCCACTTTGGTTGGAACCAGGTCAGGGTCCCAACAAACAAAGTACTCGTCACCTAGTTCAGTGTACATATTGTTCCAATGAAGACAAAGATAGATCTTACGCACCATCTAGATCACCACCACTACTCATTGATGGGGCGGCGCGATGGCCAGGTCGAGCAACGGAAGCAAAGACTACACAATCAACTAGATGCGAAAGCCTTTCGTGGTGAACTGCACGAAGTTTCAGAATATCCCCTAGTAGAATTAAATCAATAAGGGATAATAATGATCTAACAAGTACGGCTGGGGCACCTGGATGAAGACAGGGATTTCTCACAATAATGACATCTCCGTGTATCAGCGTCGCCTCACCTTTGCGACCGGTCAAGATACGAATGTATACTTGCCCTTCTTTCAGAACCTGGAACGGGTCGCACACGCCAAAGAGTCGGCGTGATTTGTGGATCATCATCCGTGATTTGAACTTTCCGTTCTCTTGATTTCGAAGGCTGGTGATTTCCGATGACTGAAGGCGTTTGATACTATTCTGTACCTCTGGATTGTCCAGGCCCTTCAGCAGTACGGCCTCCGCCTGGATGAAATCACCAAGACAGCTGAACAGATCAATCGCGGTGACGTAATCCTCTGAAGCTCGCTGAATCCAAGTGAAATATTCCTGCTGCTTGGCAAGAACTTTCTCGTTGGATACCCCGAGACTAGAGAGGAGGGTTATGATGTCGTTATTTAATCTGCCAAAGGTAAACGGTTTGGAGTAGTTCACGACCGAAAAAGTAATGTCGGCAACAGTTGTGAACTTCTTCATGCTCTTGCGGAATGCTGCTAAGTATTTTTTTTCTGCATCTAACTGTGGGTGAAGCATTAAGACCCCCTTATATCCGAGATATCTGCTTACTCTTCAAGACCAATCACACTAGAAATGTGAGAGAGAGCACGCACCGGATCTGGTAAACGCATGGTGTGTAGCGAGTATTTCGAAATATAATCTTCTTCGACCTGCTCAGCTGAACAGCTAAACGGCGAGAGATTAATCCACAACCATCAGAGAATAGTTCTTCGTCAGCCTTGATATCTGGTATATCTGTGATATACTGAGGACTGAGTCTCCAATCAATCTGTGCTTCTGAAAAGAGTAATCCAATTCGCTTGGCTCCTGAACATAGTCACATCAGGGTTCGGTCTCCTGAGAGAGAAAGAGCGTACGTTTTGAGACATTCATGATCTTTCCAAAGTCACCCATTGCATAGATCCTTTCGTCAAGCTCTTCATCTCGTTGTGCCTGCCTCAAAAAACACGATCGCCCCCGCTAACGTAATGTCAACATTAACCGCACGGAAAAGAAAAAGAAAAAATATTACAGACCAATTGGCTGTTGCTATGATGATAAAAACGGTACTGGACCCCGTTCAAAAATAGACCCTTGGTCAGGAAACGAAAAATATAGTCTGAACTCTCTCGCAAAGTCGTATCCGGGAGTCTGAAGCCGCCGAAAGAGACCAAGATAAACTTGGATGGGTCATCGGCATTTAGGATGCGGTTGGGCGGGAGGCGCTGCATTGCGAGAGTAATTCTATCTTTGCCGAATACAATTAGCTTTCCGATGATAGCATTGGATCTCGGAGGTCTCAAAAGTCGCTCTGGGACCTCAAAGACCCAGCTATCTTCATCTTTCAGCGGATTTTCGCGGAGGATGTGAGGAGTCATGATGGCGACAGGCTACCCAGGATGCGTGTGTAAACAAGCCAACAGGGAGACCTTTAGGTGTGAAAGAACCACGAGCCTTCTCGGAGTTAGGCGGTGGTAGGTTATAAATGTGAAAGACGAAAGAAGCACAGCTTTCCACGCCCTTCTAGAGCAATGCTGCGGAGGTCAGTCTTCATTGTTGGTCCCTCGGTAAGCAAACTGAATCGGCTCAAGCAATGTGCACCTCAACTTTCTCACAGTCTACTGGAAAGACGACGCTCTGCATGGCCTTGGCGAAGCGACTGGGCTTGAAGGAAGACCGAGTGGTGTCCGAAATAGCGCGGAATGTTATGCAAACGTGTGGGTTCACCAGAAAGGATATATATCGCCTGGAAATGCAGAAGGCAATATTAGACGCGATTCTGGAAAACTACGAGAAGGAATCTGCGTCCAGACCTATGATCTACGACAGATCAGCCATAGACCCTATTGTTTATGCTGTGCTTACAGCGAAGGACACCGAAGAAGCAGTGCTGCGGAAAGAATACTTGATAAATTCAGGAAGGTTCCAGTCTGCTTTGGCAGGGTACCGTCAATCCGTAGTCATTCTCTTAAAGCCTGTAAGAGAATGGATCGTGGACGACGGTGTCCGTTCCATTGAGGACATGGATCGGTGCCACGAGATGTTCCAGACGGTTTTAAGAGAGTGTGGAATCTGGTATCGTGAGATTGGGACAGAAATGGGATTCTTAGAAGAGCGCGTGGCGTGGTTGCTGGGATTGTGTAATGAATGATTAAAGTATGAATGACGAACCACGATTCCACCCTCTAGTCATTAGACAATCATATGCATGGTTTAGGAAGCGGTACAAGGCCTTTGGGAAATGCGAAAGGAACTTCCGGGTTGTTGGTGTTTGCATAGGGATGCTTAGCGTTTAAAAATTTTACACGTTCTTATACCTTGTTCGGGGGTTAGGGAAATTTGATCCCACTTGTTGAGTTAAATTGGTGAAATGGTCGCAGCCATCTGGTAGGACCGTCCATCACTGAGCTCTGGTTCTGGTTTTGTCAGAGATATCTCCAGTCTATTTGGTCTGTAACTAAACCCATCTTGCCCTACGTCCCCTCCTTGCGTCTACCACGGCACTTCAGAGATATCCATCGCAGCATTGCCGCCTTCGATTCAACAGGACTCGATCCCAAGACATTGTATGTATTTAAGTGTGTTATCTCCATATGTAGAGTCTTGTGCCTGTGGTGACAGTAGGGTGATATAGTCATGTAGATAATTGCACATAGAGTGTGGGAGTGGTGGGTTCGAGCCTCGACGAGGGCTCGAGGCACCAGGTGGTGAGGCCGAGAGGGGAACGCAGACGGGTCACCCCACGCGATCACCAATCGGCTCACTGCGCAGCCACAACCACAACCATATCATGTAGATAAGGTAGATCGCTGGTAGTGCTCTAGGGAAGTCCAGATCATCTGGACTGAGGGATATGTACATCTGTGTTAAGGAATATGTAAGGTTCTCGTGTAACCTTACACGAACGTGTGATCACTGGTCTACTTTATATACCGAGCAAAGGGGGGCTTTATCTTATATATGTCTCACGTGACAGTCACCGCCTGCCCAGATTCAATCTGTGCGAGAGAGTGGACAAGTCATCACTCTGATTTTTACTCCGAAGATGGAAAGAGTGTATAGGCACAAGCGCCCAACTATCCAGGACCTGCCTCCGGAGCTCCTCATCAAGATACTGGCACGCACCCTCGCCGTCACAATGCCTGACACCGACGGCGATGGACCCTTTCGCGTGGTCGTCCCTCCTCCTTTCGACTCTCATTACCTGATCTTGATGCAAGTAT
Source organism: Lepiota venenata (assembly GCA_004296355.1). NCBI lineage: Eukaryota > Fungi > Basidiomycota > Agaricomycetes > Agaricales > Agaricaceae > Lepiota > Lepiota venenata. Next base: position 384,133 of record RCFS01000030.1, read on the forward strand.
GTCGGTTGTGGAGGGTTGCAATCGTCAACAGCCCTATTTTTTGGGTCCGCTATCGGCTGACTGGCAACAGACAAACTCAATGATGGGCGTCCAGAACACCAAGCATCCCTCGAGTTGACCAAGGAATGGGTATCGCGTGGTGGAAATTGCTCCAAGGATCTCTTCATCGCAGATAGTTGGCGTGAAACCGTCGCTGGCGTTGATCCCCTTTCGCCATCCGCACTTCCAATGGTTAATGAAGTACTGCGTGCCATCGCGGGGAGACTATATAAATTACATTTTTCAGACTTACAGGCACCAGGCTGGAATTCCATTCTTCAGCTGCCTCCCGCCTCGTTCCCGTTACTGGAGGACTTCTCGATTCGTTGCGGCATCTCACTAGACCCTCTGAATCCGACCTATGCTTCACAGATAGTAGCGAACCCTGTATTTTTGAACGCCCCCTTACGCTCCATCTGCATCAAGGCTACAGATCTCCCACTTCAGTTCGACATTAGGCAATCTCGGGTTCACGTACACCAGACTCTGCACCCTCAAGCTAGGCGCTGCCGACTGGCAAGTCTCGATGAAGAGATTTTGCGAGGTCCTCGAGCAGTGTTTATACCTCGAGACCCTCGACATAGGAATAAACATCGCTTTTGACAATGCCACCCTGTCAGAAGACCCGGGGGTGATCACCCTGCCCCATTGCCGGGAGTTTAGTATGGCTCCCAAGCTCTTCACCCACGCCTACTGGCGGCTTGGCCAGCTCATTGAGCTACCTGCACTCGAATCATTCACTATATGCTGTTCTGAAGGAATACCCCAAGTTCCATGGGAATTCACATGGTACAACCGCCTTCTCTCCCCAAATATCAGTCGGCTCAAAACACTCGTTTTTCCCCAATACTCCTCCCCTCCCGTTATCCCCGAGCTGGTCCACCTGCTTCGCGGGGCCGCAAGGCTAAGCAGACTCGAAGTTGGAAACTGTGGGCCCCATGTAGTGGACATTCTAAGGCGCATCTTAGCAGGAACTTTGTGCCCTCTACTGGTTGACTTGTCAATTATAGACAAGCGGATCGCTTATGAAACCATTACGACAATTCACGAGCTCTACCTTTCCCCCTTGGAGCCGTCAGTTCCCCTCCGTGAGGTGTACTTTGGCGATCGCTCAGGGCATCATGAACTTGTCAGTTTGAAAAAAAGGGTGCAAAATATGTTGGATGAGCTTCGAAGGGCCGGGCTTGACGTCCATGTATTTAGTAAGTTCCATTTGCTGGATGGTCCACAAGATTTCTTATAAGTTTGGGGTTTATAACAGAACAGAGTGGCCAATGGGATGCGGTGAACTGGGCCTAGCATGGCCGCAGGTGGGGTGAAGCAAGGAGTAATAGTGTGCGATAAATACGAGTGAGCGACTGTATTATGTGTCGCTCCTTGTCTAGTAGTTTCGCTGGTGACTCAGTTGAATAACAAAGGTCATGGTGTTCATCCGCTATGGCGGCGGGCTTGTCGGGGCGGTCTGATTTCTCGGAAGTTGGCTGCGGTTTATTGTCTGGTAGTGCCGGGCCAATCAACCAGGAACATGAGTTCACCCCTGGACAATTTCCACGCATGAAAGAGCATAATTTTCATTCGGATGGTTTGTATAGGTGCGGTGCGGTATGAATAACTGCATATACGACAGAAAGCAGTGGTACTAAAGGTTCATGCCTCCGCCGATTTCGGGGTTCTTTTCTTAGCAACGGTGTTTTCTCTAGTGGATGGTGTTAGCGAATCGTTATGCAAAGAGAGTTTCAGCAATGACGGGTCTCAGCTGTGAGCTTACCTGAATCCGTTTTTAAACCTCCTTGAGACTTGCTTCAAGAACCTCATCCTGCCAGTCCCAGTCGTCTTTCTACGTTTGGCCTTCTGTCCCCACTCATAGGACCTAATTTTTGCAGATGGGTAACCACATGACGCGCATGCTGAAGATCCATGGTAAAAAATCGCGATCGTCCAAAACACAGAGTGAAGCGTACTTTTGTGTTGTCTGTGGAATGCACGATTCCCGCAGCGGCGACAGAGTGTATGGGACTTTGTGTGTCGTTTACTATCATAGGAAATCCCCAGATCAGCGCTATTAAGCAAGAAGAAAAGCACAGACGTACCCGAAGGACGAGGTACCTGGAAAGTTGAACAATGTTAGAGTGAAGTAACTGCAGGCAGACTTAGGAACGCACCTTTTGTCTGGTAGCCGCCGGGAAAGAGAGAACACAAAGAGTTAGCAATATCGAATGGGCGGTAGAAGGACGAAAGAAGCGTAGAGTAGATCAACTCCATCCAACCACTTCCGTGCGCATCCAGCGCATCCAACCCCAATTTCGATGCGATATGCCGCTAAGGGCATAGAAATGGTGTCCCCGAGCGGTATAAGGTCGTTTCACACTCACCATCTCGCCGTGTTCTTGAGGATGTTGCTGTTGCGGTCGATATCGGTTGGGAGTACCACCCTTGCTTTGTTGATGTCTGTTAGGGTTGAGCAAGTTGCGTGGGAAATATATCCTTCACTTGCCTTTAGGGTCTCTACGGCGCCAGCCGGACCGTTAAACCCTTCTAATACAACTACATATGCCAACGTTGCGTACCTTGAATCACATTCACCGTTCCGTCGAGTGTCTGGTCCACTGGCCTGATCAATAGAAGGGGTCAACAATACAACACGGTCACGTTGTTCCAACGAGGGGCCGAGCTTTCAGGGAGGTGACCATCTTGAGATGACCGTTGCCTACCGGATCAACCTTAATTGTATAGTTGAATTTGAGGCCTTTTGCCGGCCCTCTCCATTAACATTCAGTCACTCTTAACTTGGATTATCCGTTTTATGCCAAATGGATCCATGATCTATGATCCTTGTCGACTGTCACTGAACGGTGAATCTCTCCGGAGCCCCCAGTATATTTCTCTTTTCCTTATTTCGATCCCGCTCCGCGTTACGCCGAAGTAGTCAATGTTTCATAGGTATGTTTTGTTGGTGTTCTCCATGTCCAGTACCTCTTAAATATGACCTCCTATATTCGTAGGAAGCCAGTGAGCACCATCCCCACTCAGACTACTATTTTCTTTTTCTATCACACACACACACACGTTCTCTCTGCTACGGTCTCCCATCGGTTACAAAGCCCCGCGACTATGGAATTCGGTCGCACTCGCACATTTATAATTAGGGAAATCCGGTTTACTTTAGCTTTATATCTCTCAGTGCTAGCCTGGTGCTACTATCTCAACTGGCGTGTTAAAGAACGTAAAATAGAGATATTCGTCTTCAGAGGGACTGAGATGAGTAATCATGCCAGTGTATAGCTGCCAGTGGGAGAACCAGGCCTAGTCTGTACACTCAAGCGTGAATCTACCGGAAGGCGTTGCCAAGCAAAAAATAGAGGACGCTTCGTGACATGCGTAGAATTTCTACAAAGACGCTCAGCCTCTCAGCCTCAACTTTCAGCAACCGGATTATTTTCTCAGCCGACTTTACATCATTTCAATTCCTCAAGTAGCCGCGTGGTTACGACCCACCCTTCCTTTGTAGACGGCACGAAATTACTCCGTTACCGGTGGATCGCCCGGCCGGGCTACACCGACTTAATCTTGTTCGTCAGTTGCGAATTTACACGCCATCTCCGCGGCGCTTCGCGAGGAACTTTGTAAGCGTACAACCATAGAACGATCCGTTCCCTAATATTCTGGGTTTGTCGCGCCTTGAACGCTGCTGAACCTGAACGTGATCTGAGCTGGTCGTCCCACGAAGGCACGGAACGAATTAACTGTTGAGTGGTGTTACTAATATGCATGTGAAGTAGGCTGAAATATTCCACCTAAGCCGACTTTGCCAGTCCAATTGCTTCCCCATATTCCGTAAAAGCAAGGCATTATCCACCTATTGGCGTATCCTACTGCAGCATCCCCCACTACATTGAGGTTGTTGTTGAATGTGGGAGGGAACTGCCGCCGGAGGTTCTTGTATGCAATGTATTTTTGGGCGTGTGGTGGCTAATTACCAAGTCGTCTGTATATTGGATCCCGAACAGGGAGTGCGGGAGCATAGCCTGGTGGTTGGGCTCAAGCCATTACACTATATTCAGGACTTCCCACCCCAGAGTAGATTGATACTCAAGTACTCAGTACTCAGCGTTCAGGACCCGACGCGTGCACATATGTGAAGTATCTAACGCGTGAGAAGCCAGGAACAAGAACACACCTCCAATGGACCGAGTCCTGTTCTTCTTCCACGGACCAGCACGCGCTGCGTTCCTGCTTCCTTGCTAGTTTCGGTTCCTATTTCGAGTCATGCGGCCCTGAAGCACCTGGAAAGCTGTGTCACTCACATCACGGCACCGTCCCTGAAATGTCAATCAACGGGTTTTCTCTCAAGATCTGGTCGCGTTGTCCTCTCCAGAGCGCCGTGAATCCTTGTTGCAACGGACATGCAGAACGACCAGGAAGCTATCTCGTCACATCCACAAGGTCGGGGGGGCCGAGTTATGCACGCTTACAAGTCTGTAGACCCGTTTGCTGTCTCCATTTACCAGAGCATCAAGAACACGCGGGCGGAGCCTGATGTGCAGACTATTGATGATATCGGACCCCCTAGTGCACCACCCCATCCATTCCCTAGCAAGGCTCACCGCTTTCCCTACCCCCGTGTTATCCGGCATCCTATCTCACTTTCTGGATATCATCGCCCCGCGTTTCAACCAATACCTCATCCAGCAATACCTCCCGCATCTCCAGCTATCCACTATGAACCTATCGTAGTTCGCCCGTCAAGTATGACCGCAGCACCTGCTGCCCGCCCATACGACGCACCAGTATTGATAGAATCATCTTACTACCCAAGTCCCGGATCAAGGGCTCGTTCACCTCGAAGGAGAACTCGTAGTCGGCGTCGTCGTTCGGCTTCTCAGTCTCGCTCACCTCGATGTCGCAGCCGCAGTCAGAGTCGCCGGCGCTCTCGGTCCCACAGGAGAACTAGAAGGCCCTCGCGCCCTCAGTCTTCCTCGCCTCAATATGCACGCGAGACTCACACCGACGAGGAACATAGTTCACTAAGCTACGCAAGTTATGTTGATCACCGAAGGATTGCACCCAGCTTGGAAACACAGTTTTCCGAGCACTCGACACCGAGCGCAGCAATCCCTCCACGTAATTCTCCTGCCCCCAGTACCACATCCTTTGAAGACCTAGATATCCTTGACAGCGAACCCAGGTCACATTCTCCCCACTTCGTCGCACACCCCAGTACCCCTCACAATCTCGAAAACTCAGGAACGCATACAATACCCTGAACCTGAACCCAAGTCACCGCTGCCAGCTTCCTTCCCTGCCTCCCGCGCACACCCAGTGTCATCGGCTCAATCTGACGGAAAAGAAGGCTACATATCTGAATACCCCCATGTCTTGAGTCGTGCCAGTACCCCAAATCCATCCATACAGACCTCACAGCCAGGTGATGAAACCCTTGAGCTACGACACTTTGCTCGAGCCTTCCTTGTCGACACCTTACCACGCCAAGTATACCTGCATTGCCTGCTCCGCCTTCCGTATCTCTATTTCTCCCGAGTCGACCGTATATTTCAGGAGGCCGATTTAACACTTGAAGAGATTAAGGACATGGCACTAAAAACCATGGCAGAGGATAACAAGACGTTCCAGGACAGAATGTTACACTTGGGTTACTATCAACACCCAGAAACTACCAATCTCTCACCCGCCTATCAGAGGCTCAAGCTAGGTTGGGAATACTTCATCGATAATCTCATGAGAGAATGGAAGACCTTGAATATCATCTCTGCTCTATTGCTATCGTAGGTTTCTGCATTATTTTCTCAGCATTATCTTATATGAGTCCCACAGAGGAATCCTAACCATGTTCCAGATTGATGGTGCCTCTTCAGATCCCGTTACCCGATATATGGCATTCTGGTCCCTCCTTTGCGCGCTTCTTAGCCTATTGTACGGCTGTCTATTTATTATTCGGTTTTCTACTATGCGCAAAGCGTACAAGGCTGCCGAGTGGGCTTTGGTATGTTTGGTTAAGGTACATTTACTTTCTGGGCTCACGCAAAATTAGGAAGCACGGAAACACCAAACAGTTTTATGGAATGTATGGGTTATGTTGGCCATGCCTGTCGTTTGGTTAGCCTGGTACGACATATGATTTGAGGATCGCCCCGCGCACTTATTATGTTTTAGGTCCATCCTTACGTACATCATCTGCATCATGTCCTTCATGTGGCGAGTCCGTACAAATCTCCCAGCCGATTTTACCTTCTCTGTAGCGCCCTCAATGGAACTTGGCTTTCGTATATTTATTTGCCTTGTCCTGGGTGTTGGTGGCCTCTATGGCATACTCATCATAAACACTTTTCGACGTTATGGCGCAAATATGGACGAAGTGTGGAAACAACGTATGGCAGGATATATCGAACAAACCGAATCTCCTTATTCTCGGCCACCTCCATCGCAATACTACCAACCCCCCCTTATCATCCCATCTCAAATATCAGGAACACCTTCCAACAGATCAACCGCGGGCTACCCACTGCCATACGTTGCAACTGCGAGCCAAAAGGGACCTAGGAACTCTCCAGCGGCGCCTTTGCCTCGTTCCTACACCCCGTCGCGATCGTATAGCCCCCGACGATACCTATTCCAAATTAGCGCCTGTTTCGTCTAAACCGCGGAATCACTCCCCGCCCCAGGGCAATCCATACTTGCACAACCAAGACTCCTATTCCCAATCATCACCCCCAGTGCCCACATCAGTACCAGACCGTCTGAGCAACCATAGCCAATTCCGCGGACGGCGCCTGGACGGCGCTAGCGGGAATACCTTACCACAGAAGAGGAGTCGCTCAGTGTCGTCGTGTGACATGCAATCTGGAGGCCGTCTTTCGCTAAGCCGGACGATACACTCGCAGGATGAACCGCTACCAGTGCCCCCTCGCCTGACATCCACCTCGTCGGGGCCACCGGTATTTGGACTGTCCTCTATGTTACCACCCCTTGCTCGACACACAATCGTTGAATTGCCGCCTTCTGGAGAGAGCGTTGACAATTCCAAACTGACCATAGTCGGTGGTGAATCACGGATCCTAGGCGTAGGTAAAGGCTGTGTACCGCAGACGCCTAGCCGTCGCACCCTGAGCGAGGGTCCAGATGATGATCATGGGGCATTGCATATTGGGTCCAGGTGGCGAAGTGGTGAATAAAGGAACTATTGAGGGCTTCGTCAAGACTATCAGATCTTAGCCACTAGATTTATTAGCTCCTGCCATGGACAAAATGTAGCTTCCGACAGGCAGCTTCACCATTCCAAAGGTCGGGACCCTACCAGTCAAAGAAACACGGCTCTATCCTCACACGCTTATTTGGATGATCTATTAAAAATTAAATACCAAAGTCCCACATTATTAGGATCTAGTTCATAGGGGGGCCTCCAAAACGGGGGTAGAATCTAGGAAATACAAACATCCTGTTTCCAGCCCACTCATCGGTGCTAAGGGATGTTCTACATCGATTTTTTCCGCAGTCCCATCCTGTAATTCGCCATTAGTGCCCTGGGATCCTGTTCCCCCTGGATCATCGGCTAGGCTGATTGGGCTGCCCAGCATCAGGGGCGACAGGGGGTGTTCGGGAAGGGACCCGACACTGGAGGGTTCATATCTCGTTGACTTTGTGTCATTGTGTTCAATCGTTGCCGAATCATCAGTTTCATCGGTCGGGGTCATCTTTCTTTGCTCTCCCAAAGCGAACGGTGGAATTGGGAGCCCTACAGGTTGTACCCGCTCATTAGATGCCTCGGGGTTATGAGAGTTTCGCAACGAGTCGGAGTAGCGATCTGAAGGCGACAATTCTGGGTGGTCCACGCCCGGTTCCTGGTTTGGTACCCTGGGCGCAGATCGATTAGAAGATCGACGGGAAGCGCTGGCCGTCGCTGTGGGTGTTCGGTAAGGACAACCACCGACTAGAGGAGGGGAACCATTGGGATGCTGGTAAACTGGCAGATATGTGGGCGTTTGTGGCCTTGGCGGAATATATGGCCGCGCCATAGGGTTTGGAGGTGATGAGGATGTAAGAGTACCGAAGCGCGTTGGAGGGGTAGGTGGGATGAGGTTGAACCTGTGAGTAGGAGGTGAGCCTACTTGCAAGTCGGGCGACCGTTGTTGGGACGATTGTTGAATGAAACCTTCAATTCGTGTGCTCCATGCCTTGTCCATACGAGCGCCGTACTGTCGTAGCGTATTGATAATGAGGATAGCATAGAGGACCCCAACACCAAGTACAGAACTGATAAAAAGTTGTAGAGCCTGGCTGATCGCGGGATCGGCTTGAGGAAGCGCAATTTCCGGGTTTGGATGTACCCTCCACATGAAGGACATGATGCAAATAATATAAGCAAAGATTGACCTGGGCACCTTTATGAGACTGTCAAGTTTTCCCAGCATGGTTGCCATTTACCAGACTAGCCATATCGCTGGCATCGCAAGCATGATCCAGACATTCCAAAATATTGTCCGATTATTTTGTGCAGCCTTTGGCCAGGGTATAGGGTAAGCGCAATGGGGGGGGGGTGTACAAGAGAAACGTACTATCGCCCATTCAGCTGCCTTGTATGCTTTACGCATGCTTGAAAACCTAACAATGAAGAAGCAGCCGTATAACAGGCTAAGAAGCGCACAGGTAAGCGACCAAAATGCAGTGTAACGGGTAATGGGGTCGGCATCCGCTCCTTCAATCTGGAAAACGGTCAAGATACCCCTTGCAAATGTCATCAGATCTTTAGCTCTGTCCTCATATCAGAATACCAACAGGCTGACTCACGAGAGGAGTAGACCAGAGATAATATTGAGTGTTTTCCATTCTCGCATGAGATTATCAATAAAGTACTCCCAATTTTTCTTGAGCCTGAGATATGCCGCTGGGAGCTTAGACTGCTTCCCATTCCTCATAGTGCGGTGCTGATATATCATCTTATCTTCTGCGCCCGCCTTCAAAGCCATCTCTTTGATTTCCTCCAATGTTAAATCAGCAGCTTCGAAAATTTGGTTCACCCGAGAAAAGTACATGTATGGCAAGCGGAGGAGACAATGGAGGTATACTTGACTGGGTAGAGTGATGCAGAGGAAGGTCATGATGTAATCTTTGAGCGGTATGTCGCGGGAATGGGCGGGCGAATCATTCAATTGGGTTGTATTTTCTCGATGTTGGCGGTGTACTCGGAATAGGGATTCTGGAATTCCAAAGGAGAATCTTCGAAGTCCTTGGCTGTGCTGAGTAGTTGCAGCTTGTGGTGATAATGAGGAAGTGGGGACTCCTAGTCGGTAGTGTAAAGATGGATATGAAATCGCCCCAGGAGAGGGGTAACGTGGTATCGCATTGTTTCGCCATGAATGGTAGGGTACCGAAGTCCTCCTCTGTAAGCACAAGCTCTCCTGACTCAAAACCCAGAACTAATGGAGGGTGACCAGCGGCGTGCTCGACAGGGTACTCTGGAATTATTCCTATGGCATCCATGGCATTTCGCCGTGCTCGACGAGGGAAAAAAGCAGGAGCAGAAGGAGTGGTGGGTCGGCGAAACTCGAATGCGTGTGATTGCGACTCAGGGAACGGCTCCGTGTGAGCTTCGGTGTGTGCCAAGGAAGTTTGAGATCCGGGGTAAAATAGTCGGCTTTCGTTTTCTGAGCGGGGTGGAGGGGATGAATTTCCTGGGAGTGAGAGGGTGTTGAAAGATTTTGGCGAGTCAGTAACCAGAGGAATATCCATTGTGCCAGCGCTCGCAGGTCTAGCAGAATACTGGACACTGGGCTGAGCCTGGAGAGGCTGCTGTCGCCGCAGGGAATTCCGCCTGGACAAACCACTGGTAGAGGTCTGATCATAAACCGGGTTTGAGAGACGACCAACAGAGGCAGTGTGGAAGACCAATCTCGTCGATACTATTAATGGTGCTCCTTCTACGATTATTCCGAATCCCAAGATGGATGGAGGCAGCGAAAGGATCTACAGCCCTGTAAGGGTGATCAACCGAATGATGGTGATCCTGAGGAGGGTTGACAGGGTAGGGGCTCTGGGATACCTGCATCGTCAAGGCGGGAGAGTCAAAGCAAAGCCTGGGAACGCTCTTCCTAGCACAGGCGCTCGTACCAATCCTTCTCAAGCACCTTGGTGACACTGTGTGGGAAATCCGCTTTGCTCGACTAATTACATCACCGGAAGATTTCACGCGAGTAACTCGAGATACATATACGTAGCCCGGGCACCTAGAATCTAGCATAAAACGAGCGCGGTAGAGCATGGCCGAGCACGGTCGAGCGCGATGAGCGTAAGACCTGAAAACAAGTCATTGTTGAGCGCGAGTTGAGTGTGAGGTAAGCGAAAATTGGGCGAGACTACAGATCCAATGAACATTGATGACAACCACAAGACCATGTCTGGCAACTTCCATTAAAACAGAGCCCGAGCCGTTTCGGAAGAAGGAAGTTATCACGTCGGGGTCGAGTGTAATGCGTGCCCCATGGTCCAGCTAGATGCTGAGCACCGTGGGAATGGTTATGAGTGTAGTGAGCGTGATGTTTTGAGTGTAGTGAGCGTGATGTTGAGTGTGGTGACAATTTATGCAGCCAAACCTATCAACAAGTAGGAACCACATACATATTGGATCTTATAATAGGCCTGGTTGCACGGAGTGTGGGCGCGATGTTGGGCGTGATGAGTGTCAGTCAACTCATCGTGTCATCGGGACGTCAGGCGCTGATCAGATCAACTTAGGGGTTTATCGATACCATGAGTCTAAGCGTGAGATGGGACACCAAGCGTGAACCAACCCTCCGCGCTCACCAAGGGCACCACCCAAAGCACATTGCCCATCCCCGACTCAGCGAAGCCAGAGGAGGGTTGTGTCATGCACAAACGTCCAGGCGCTCAGCCTAGCGATGTGCACCCGATTTGGAAGGTCTAAGTGGGAACATATTTCTATGTAAGCTAACATGTAATCTTCTCACATGGAAATCGGACCGCTACTTAGCCAAATGACCCGAAATCTTCAATCATGTGAGATGCAGTGGGCCAATAAATTTTGTAACCCCTCTCGTGCCAGTGGCGACAATAAGGAAAGACATATAATTATAATCAAGGTATGTTATCGTGCACTGGGAGAGGTGGGTTTGAGCCTCTAAGAGGCCAAGAGGGGAGGTCACCCCATCACACGCTTGCCGATTATGTGACCACAGCACAACTACAATATTGCATAAGTGAATCGTGTATAAATTAGGTCCAACTTTAACCGAGCTAGCATCCAGTATGTCTGGAACCAAGAAGAGTATATAGGATTCAAGGGGGTGGGTGGGCAAATTTAAGCAACCTTGCTTAAATTTTAGTGCAATTATTGTGGTTTTATGAGACAGCATATACAGTGCCCACATGAAAGTGTGTAGTGAAGCGGAATCTACTGATAAGTCCGTTCTCTTGCAAATGATCTCTTTATTCGAATTTACATGAGAAATTTATGCAGATAAGATATCCCCAATAGTAGGCTCATTCTATACTGAAGTCGGTGAGGCGAGCAACAACGAGAGTTGTGAAATAAAACTCGCCTATTACCAACTGGTAGGCGGCTGAGAAAGGTATGCAGCACCGTAGGAAGTTTTGTCTTGTTCTTCCTCGCGGAAAAATGGTCGCACGTCGTGCATTAGCGATTGAACTCGTACTCCATATGAATAAAGACCGTGAGTATCTTGAATTTCCATTGAAAGTCATTTGCAGATCCACTAATGTCGTGAAACATACAGAGATACGGTGGCTCCTGGGGGAAGACCGCCGTTCTCAGGTCGCGACCTCGGGTGCCGAAATATTGTGGCATGAAGTTAATTTGAGGCTTGAAATAGGCCGTAGGCTGGTTTCGAATCCCAACACTGAGCTAGGTAACTTCGAGTCATGGGCCCACTGCAATATGAAAATTACTGGAAACCGACTACATGAACGTCATGTAGGCGCCTGAAAGTAGCGATTAGGTTCCAGACTTAGCGCTCAATACATGTAACAGGATGCAAAATTGACGTCACGTAGGGATGTAAGACTAATTGTTTCATGATTCCTGTTGTGGTTTAAGGCGAGGGTCTCGGCAGGACGGGGATCAGCAAGAGGCCAACCTCAAAAACGAAGCTGGATTAACAGCCTTGAATCTCGCTTAGTTTTCACTTGATTTTTCCTGGGCTTTGGAATGCAAGCGCGCTCCAAGCCCCTATTCTATTTACGGTGGACATCATTTGTACTATACACCTTATTGATACATAGTTCATTTGCACTCCCCAGTACTCGTACGCACTGTGGGAAGTAGCTATACTTACTGTATGGCCTATGCCAGTATCCTTGCCATGCCGTGGCATATCTTATCCTCACCAGTGAAGCAGGGTTCAAAACGACATAGTGACATATTGTAGTGTAAGGTTGTAACTACTCACGGAAATAATTCTTACATAATTGGGGCTCTCTTTTCTGATCACTCGATTCCATGTTTTCCCTCGTAACCAAACTCGGGTTACTACAATATCATGATTGATTTGACAACCCCGCTATTTTTTCCTGTCCTTAATACTCAACAGGAATGGGTCCTGGATTTTTCCCTAGGGCATTTTTCGGTGGACTAGAGGGGTACGTCAAATTTGGTATGGACCGGATAGGCATAAGGCTACAGGCCAAAATGGTAAGAGAATTTTGCGCTTGTACGACACTCATAAGAGTAAGCTAGGACGGTGAACTTTTTCCCACCTTATTAATCGGCCCGGTCGTCAACACTCATCGCCTGGCACTGTGTCAAACTAAAGATTAACTTGCAGGATATCTTAATTAGGTGTATGATTCCCGATAGCTAGAATTTTTAGGCGTGGGCATGGGGAGCTGTCAGTCTAGTCCTGCATGGGAGCGGTCTCTCCGAAGGTTTGGGGTAAACCGCGAGAAATACAGACCAAATCGGCCTTTATGTACCGCGCGTAGGTATTGAAAATGGTTATCTTGTGACTCCAAGATAGACACCCCGAGCTTCGACCATGGCGTCGTAACTACGTAAAGTATTGGGTCATGTATGGGTGTTCCTTGTCACTACCAGAACTACCAGCAGTGCCGTACCATACGAATAACAGTACCGATCCATTTCTGCAAAATATTTTCCTGATTAAGACTTCTGTCTAGCCTCTCAAGATGTCGTAGTCTGCGATTAGGGGGGGGGGGGCACCAAAATAGACCTAAACGGCAGAGACAGCAACGGATGCGCGCTGACGCTCTGTAGTGCTCGAGCGGGTGACATCGCTAGGCGTCGGTGTTTCCTCCTCCTGTTTTATCATAACTTTTGTCTCTGGCAGAGCAGTAGGCGGTGGAGATAAGACTTTTGCAGGTATAACCGGCTGAATCCAAAACGCAGGGTATCTCCTCTGGATGTTGTTAACTAGCAATGCAACGCCCAATGCTAAGGCTGACGACAGGAGGACAACGGGAAGATAGTACCACCCTATGTCGCGGACTTCCGCGTTGACAGCAGGGAGGAGTGCCGTCGCGCCTATCCATCATGATGGTCAATCATATCGGAGGGCTTTTGAGCAGTAGTGTGATCGCTTACCAGCAGGAGGATGCACGGTTTGCGTGATTTGCATTACCACGACTGATGCAGCGCAAGAAAGGGAAGCCGCTAACCATGCCAGCTCCTCGAACCGTTTCTCAGTGGGTAGCAGAAGAAACAACTTTGTGACGATGACACCAATAAGCGCCCCGAGGAAATGCCCTCCGAAGAGTGCCCTGGGTTGCGCAAAGGGAACCTCAACTGTACCGTACACTAAGACTGCTGAGGCGCCCTAGGAGTGTGTTGCGATGTCAGGATCTCGGGAAAAGCTACAGTCTGCCGGGCGAACTTACATAACTGGCAATTATGGTGGGGACTCGGCGTTGAACGAAGTACTGCGCTTGCTCGAACACCGCCTGGATGACAGAAATGGCGCAAAAAGCGCCTATGAAGGACCAGAACCAAACGATATAGTCGGATCTCTTGGGGGGTGGACTGGCACGATAGCCAAGCCACCTGCTGATCCAGGGAGGGAGGTTGGCGAGAATGTTTCTGGACATGTCTCTGGTATCCCCTCGTAGGCAAACGAGGCTTATGGTGAGTACGTTTTTGACAAGACCGGATGGGTGCCGAGTTAACCACACAAACCACGCGACTGCTGAGCTAAGCATGCAAGAATATCACGGTCTGTGCTTCTTATTCCAGCACTACTCTGAGTAATCGCGTCATATCAGGAAAAACCAGCAGTGCAGAGATCTGTCATTAAGTAGTGCCGTCGACCACCAGCTCCAAAAGCCCCTTCGAAGATTGGCTGACTATTATGTTCTACAGGAGAAAATTTTCCACTGAACAGCCTTGGTGTGACAGGGCCCGCGTGGAAACATCCCGCAGCATGTCCGTTTCCGAGAGTCGTGCAAGATAGGTGATGATGACCTATACGACAATCAGCGGCTGGGACGTATATCTGATACTATGGAATCGAAATACAAGGTCCTTACGGTGCTGTAGGCACTCCACGAAAGCAGAGAGCCCGGTTGACTTGGGGGACGGTTAAGGCGAGATGATCAGAAAATGGGAGGGAAAAGTTAAGGGGTTTTGATGGGTTTTCGCTCAGAATTATCCACTTTTTGCGGTGATATAGGCCTTTTCTGGCGCTTCATCCGGAGCAGGTCGCGCCCCGAAAGCCGCTCGGATGCGCGCAAGTACAAAAGCAAAATCCTACTCTATACATTTATGTCCACTCACTACTTGATTCAGTGACATCGGACTTGAAGCCAAACATCAATTCATTTCTCCGAAACATCTTGGCCAGGCATCAATATCCACACTCACATGGGACACTGACATATAGCTGAGACAACAAGTTAAATACCAAGGGCCTTGACACGACCTTTCCATCAACTTCTATCCTCACTTCCTAGACACACAAGAACACTTCACCCTCATCTTCACGACACCGCTCATTAGACCTTTTATAATGGAACCCCACTCAAGCTCGTTGTTCGCCGTGGCTACTCCCAACCTTCAACCTCAATTCGTCTTGTTGGCAGCTCTCATCGTCGCCACCTTCTATCTTGTATCGCGGAATCATACTTCACACAGGAAACTCGTTGATAAAGCAGGTAACCCCATCCCAAATGGGCCCGTCGGCCTCCCAATCGTTGGTATGTCCCACAAGGAACTGTACCTGTTACATCCTCACCACCTGCTTCAGGCTCCTTTCCTTTCCTCACGCACTACCCCGAGCTTACCCTCGACTACTGGGCCAAGCGCTATGGATCCCTCTACTCCCTATGGCTCGGCAACCAATTATTCGTCATCATATCCGATCCCAATATTGTCAAAGACCTCATGGTCACAAATGGTGCAATATTCTCCTCCCGCAAAGAAATGTTCCTCAAATCCAAGATTATTTTTGCCGGACGTGGTATCACCGCGACTCCATATAATGATCGATGGTAACTAGGCTCACACACCCATCGCATCAAATTTCTGACCTCTCATGTGCTATTTTTTCTCCTTCTAAATCATAATCTCCCTGGTTCCCACGCTTCTCTAGGAGGAAGCACCGCCGCATCGCGACATATTGGCTCAACAAAGCCGCTGTTGAAGGCTATACAGACGTTCTCGACTACGAAGCCATGGTGCTCGTACGGGACCTATATGCCCACGGTAAAGCTGGTTTGGCTGCCATCAACCCTCAGCCTCACGCTGGTCGTTGTTCACTTAACAACATGCTCACGATCGTTTTTGGCATTCGCACGGACGATATCAATCATCCCCTTGTCGGACGCGCACTCAAATTATCTCGCGAGTTCATGTGCGTCCTGTCATCCACCAATCCAACCTGCAAAAGATCTCCGGCTGATCTTCTTTCTCCTGTGATCACAGGAACTGCACCGGTCCGGTATCTAATTTGACCGACTTTGTCCCTCTGCTTCAGCATTTACCAAACTACATGATCACACGCGGCAGAAATCTTCATGCGGGTTTGGTAGAAACATATGGTGGTATGATCAAGGAGATTGAGGCACGGATACAGCGCGGAGAGAAGGTCCCCGACTGTCTGGTCAAAACAATGTTACAGTGCCGAGGCGAGGAGAGCCTTGACTTTACCGACATGGCTATACTCTGCTCAGCCTTCATGATTGGCGGCGTTGAAACCGTATGTCTACTTTATCCAGACTTCCAAAACCGACTAACAACATCAGACTGCATCTATCATGCAATGGTTCTCAGCAGTTGATTCCCGCCTACCCACACATCCAACAGAAGGCACACGAAGAACTTGACAGAGTTGTTGGTCGCAACCGTCTCCCGACGATCGAAGATGAGAAGAACTTACCTTATATCCATGCCATCATCAAGGTACGTCGATCGCCGCACAACCATCAATCTCATCAAAACCATAAATATTCTTTTCAGGAAGTCGAGCGGTGTCATAACCCATTTTGGCTTGGCACTCCTCACGTCAACACTGAAGACTTCACATATCGTGATCAGTTCATCCCCAAGGACACTGTTCTCGTCCTGAATACTGTAACTATTTTCCTTGCCGCACTACTGTAGTGAACGTCTAACATTTTTGCTAGTACACAATGCACCACGATCCCCAACGTCACCCTGAGCCCCATACCTTCAATGTCAGTGTATCAATACGAATAAAAATATTCGTTAATCACTAACCTTCTTTTGTTAGCCCGAACGATATATCAATGATGGTATCCTGTCGTCCGAATCCGCTAACCTTTCCAACGCAATGGAACGCGATCACTGGATGTTCGGAGTCGGGTAAGTGCACTACAGTTTTCACTGCAAACTACACATCTGACCGCCCCCTCTTACTTCTGCTCGTACAGCCGTCGCATCTGCCCCGGCATGTGGGTTGCAGAGCGCGAAGTTTTCCTTGCTATCTCACGCATGCTCTGGGCATTTAAGATGGAAGAGATTTCAGGGGAGCCTATCGATATCAAGGAATACGATGGCCTTTCTGGTCGCTCGCCGGTGCCTTTCCGTATCAGGATGAGTCCCCGTCACGACAAAGTTACTCAGGTCTTGGGCATCTAGCCCCTTCACACGTCGATGATTAATCATCTGCAGTTTTCCTGGATCTTGCTGTATTATTATAGTAGTTATGTTATTTGTACTGTATAAAATGTACTAAAAGTCGTTCAAACCAAACTGAAATATTTCATCCTCCACTTCCTGTCCGCCCTGTAATGGTTATGGCCAACCAGATCCTGAAAAGAAACTAGCACGAGGTATACTACCACTTAGGTTATCTCCGCGTATGAATTGACCGTACGCACATACATTATGTGTTTTTAATCTATGGGCCAAACATAACCTCCTTATGGAATCATAAACACACGAAACAGATTCTCTGGCAGAAGAGTATTATTGATCGTCTAATTTGAGAGGTCAGGAACAGGAACAGTTGGTGATCTTCCCATGCAAAGTCATCGGTATACCTATCACGTCCATCTTGGTTAGCTCTCATGAATTGCTTAATCGATCAATGTCCGCTTTGGGCTAGTCGCTCCAGAATGAAGCTCTAAATGAGCTCCCAGCAGACCAAGCATTACACATATAATGTTTTAGACTACTACTTTAGTCGTGCCAGTGTAGTGTCACTCGGTGCACACCACGCCACCCGATCACCGGCTGCCACCTGTCGATATCATTTCCAATGACAATATTGGGACCTCAATACTGAGCACAGCTAAGCCACAAACCTGGTACCATATCACAGGTTGTTACCTGGCTGTTCTGATTGCACCACAAATGCCACAGTGGCACGTCCGATCCCGATATCCCGAATCTGCTCGAATACAATAGACCACATGGATAGTGAGTGCCATGCTTATATATACGTCCGCATCAGCTCGAGTGCCACCTTCGTTAGTTACCCGAACCCGAGCTGCCCCGACAGATTTTCTAACCGCCAGCAGGTCACCCGCTAGCTGCAAACGCAAGCTAATCAGATGCTAGGTTGTACTGTCAAAATGCCAAAAAGCGATTACGATAGACTAGCACAGCACAAAAGTGTATGCCCTTTTGATGAATGCTTATGCTGAGTCAAGGGTCGCAGATGGACCCTTCTTGGGTTCATCTATATTATCTCGAGAGAGGACCTCCCTTGGCCGCTATCGCGGGGTAGTAATATCACCAGGCTATGGCGATCGTTTCGTAGTGGTGCTCATGGCCAATCATAATGCATTCCGGAAATTATCAGTTTATTTAGGCAGCCAAAGGAGGAAGGGGCACTAGCCGTGAGAGAATTATAAGCTGGGAAATACTATGGTTAATTATAGACCAAGTGATCCTAAAACGTATCATAGGAGCCTGAAAGTGAACCCGGTGTAGTACGCTTTTCTCCAGACGGTTATTTTGTCTCACAGAATAATTATCGTGATAGCAAGAGTGGTCTGACCGCTAGTCATCTCTCTGTCGAGCAAGGGATCTTCTAGGGGAGTTAAAGATCAGGAAATGGGTATAGCGGATTCGAGAATAGCGAGACTTCAGCGACGAGGGTTATGGAGCGTCGATCCCCTGCCCCCTTCTGAACTCTAAACGAGTGCCTTTGGTTTCAGTGTCGGCTGTTTTGGTCTGTAGGAAGGCAGAATTGTTCGATATTATAAGTTTACGGGAGAGAAGCCAGTTACATAGATTCGGCGGACACAGGTGGGGATGTTGAAGCATGGTCATCAAATAGAGACAATGATATTCCATGTATAGATACCGACCTGCTCTCTTCTCGCGTATCATGGTTATTGAAATTTGACATCAGGATATATGAATGTCTATGGTTTTGTAAGCCTGGGCTTACTACAGTACCTCTACTGTGCATATATACAGACCGGTAGCTGAACACATAAGCTGTTCAGTTATATCCCTTTTGGTGTAGCGATCATAACCGGCGGTCTGTGTAGCCATGCTTACAGGTTTTTGTATGCCATCTAAGGTGTTATTTCGACTAGCTTGTAGCGCAGCGGAGGGATCTCGAGAGGCTTTGGCCATATGTAGAACAGAAATTAGAACACAGCCAAGCGTAATCGGGCTAATAATCGACGGCCAACTCCCAAGGGCAGGGCTATTGTGGTAGCCACAGGGGATGATAGTAGACGAAATTAAGCGGTATACCCGGTTTAGTGTGATAGATATACCACTATATTAAAATTCGTTTCGGGGCGTATTCTGAGTATTTTACGAGGTCAAAGCCGCGAAAAGGGCTGGACGGGGTAGAAGGACAGAGGAGCAGCGGGAGAAGCGAGGGAAAGCTCAAAGTGAATGACTCCATTTTTGTCGCCCCGAGCTCTAGTGGAACTAAACAAATTCAATTGATCATCGAAGTCTACGAGAAACAACATATAAGGAGGTGTAGTGCATCGAAAGTCGTACTACCTTACTTTTTACAGCCGCATGATCAATTGTTTGATACCCGACATCCATAGCCCGATATCATCTGTCTGCGATCCGCGGGTAAGAAGGTCGACGTGGATTGCGAGTGCAGCAGGGCGATCACGTGCCGCCATGGCTTTGTAAAATGTCAAAATTGAATTATTATAATACGAGCACGAGGCGAACCTTTCGTCAGGACGACCAATTGCTCTACAACAGGCTTTGACAAAGTTTCGCAATTCAATGCATCAAAAAGTGGACTTATGCGGCGCTCAAGGTCCTCAACGAGTCGCTTTTGCTGAGGCTGCGATATGCACTAAGTCAGATCATATAGGGCTTTTGGTACCTGATTCAATTCGAAACCTACTGGCGTCGTTTGCTTCAGCCTTTCGAGTTGTTCACTGATAACTTGGTATGCCGGTTTTACGTGCTCGGGGATATGACTGCGGTCTCCGGGAGCTACAATAATGGACAGGTGTCAGAACTCGATGCCTGATGTCAATGGGAACCAAAAACGTACGGTACTTGGGAGGGGGGGGGTGAACCTTCGCAGGGGCAGCGGTCACTCCAGGTAAAGGACCGGAGCGAGGGGGTCCTCCAGGCGGCCCCCCAATTCCAGGTAGGGGACCGCCTGGTGGCGGCGGAGGTTGTGACGATCCACTACCTAGTGGAGGTGCGTACGGTCCTGGTGAGTGTTGTTGTACCAGTCCACCCGCTGGCGCATACGGTCCAGGTCCTTGCTGCTGAGCGGCATAGGGACCTGATTGTTGTGGGACCGGTGGAGGAGCATAGTGCCCAGAAGTGGTCGGTGGAACATACTCACTTGGGTGAGTGGGACCCGGTGGTGGTGGAGCCGCTTGGGCGTAGGGCGATTGCCCGGTGTGGGGTGGCCTTGAAAATGAAGGGGGGGGAGTTTGGCCCGGCGCAGGACCTCGTGGTGGCAGACCATACTGTGATGGTGTTGGTTGTCGAGGAGGCAGTTGTTGACCACCTGGCAACATCATCCTCGTCGATGCAGTACCGGGGGGTCCGATACTTGCGGAAGGTGGACGGACGTTTGGTGGCAGCCCAGGCTGTAGTGGCTGAGTGGGGCCACTTATACGGTGGCCAATTGGAGGTGGAGGTACCGGCTGACGTCCCTGAACGCTCCCTGGCCTGGGAGGCGGAAGGTTAGTCCCCTGTCCAATGTGCGGTGATCCCGAGGGTGAGGTAGCATTTGGGAACGGGGAGATAATAGCAGCAGGTTTGGCAACGTTGGCATTGGCGGGGGTCCGTGCTGGGGAGATGACGGGAGCATCGTTCCAACCACCATTATCCTGTTGCTTAGGTGGCAGCGATGGGGCCATGGTGTCCGTAGGTCCGTTTGTGGGTCGCGGGGGCGGGGGAGCGGTTGGTCCAGGTTGGCCCCGGAGTTGAGGGGGTTGGGTAAGCGATGCTGCAGGGGTATAAGCGCCGGCACCGGTAGCGTACGGGTTTGCTGCTGTTGAAAGCGTATGCCCACCTGTACTTGTGGGGGCATAATGCCCAGAAGTAGGGGCTGCGGTTTGAGCATAGCCATAAGGCCCCGATGACGAGGTAGGAGCGACCTGGGTCGCCGTGTATCCATATGAGCTATGCTGAGTGTGCGGTTGGGTTGCCACGGAAGCAACCATGGGCTGGGATGTGCTAGCGGCAGGAGTAGTGATAGTAGCAGCAATAATCCTCTCTCTCTCGACTGCTAGGTCGGAACCACTTGAGCCTTTATAATCCGGTGGTGTTAACTTGATAAAGGTCAGTGCTTCTTTGACTAGTCCCTGTGTCGACAAAAAGTGGGCATATTCAAAGTAACGATCATATAAGTTCGCCAACTTGTAGGTCCTGGCCGCCGCAGTATCGGCAGTGGAAGGTGCAGCGGTAGGGCTCAAGTCTTCGTCTTCGTACTTGATCGCCGAACGGAATACAGTGACCTTCTCCATAAAGCTTTGTAATGCATGGGCGTGAGCTGAGTAGTACGAGCCAGCCTGATAGTTGTCACTGGTAACCAAACTCTCCTCTTCTTCACACAACTCCTCGGTCCAGATGTGGACGAGCCTCTCAAGGCGAGCGGCAGCGAGATAGGTGAGCGTCGCATTCCTCCTGTACGCGACTGCGTGAATGCAGCTATCTGAATCGTCGGAGTTCCTAGAGACTGTGTACTGGAACTCGAGGCGAGCGCCCAGCTGTTCTGCTAGGCCTGAAAATTCCTCTGGGCTCGCAAAAGTGCACAGTACAACAAAAATTTCTTGCCATTCCTGCAAGTCGGCGTTTTGAACAATGTCGGCGAGATCATTGGTTACAATAGATTGGAAGAGCCGGAGATAAGGAAGAGCAGTGGTCCGACGTTCAAAATACGCTTTTTGCGTACGTTTAAGAAGGTCCTGTCCACCCCGGGCAGCCAGTAGAATCGCATCCGCAAACCGTTCGGAAGACAAACAAAGGGAGACCGCGGAATCAAAGTCGCCCAGGACAAGTGCTTTGGTCACCAAACGATCTGTTTCCGACTCGTCGGCGGGATAAATCTTGAAGCCGTTGCTTTTCAGAAGCTCGGAGGTAACAGAGGATGGTCCGGAACCGATAGTGGCAGCCACGGAAGAGTCGATACCATAATTGGTGTGGGGTACATGTATAGGGTGTGATTCACCATCACTCTGGGCGACGCCAACAGTGCTGAAGAAATCGGCGCCAGCATCGAGCTGGAGAGCGCCGGGTGCGATATCGTCGCCAAAAAGACTGGGAACAGTCGTCGTCGACTCCCCATCCGCACGAAGGCCACTAGCAGCATCAGAAATGGCGCTGGCACTAACCTCCGATGGCGTCTTTTCACCGGCACCATCTTCGTCGGAAAGTTCCTGGCGTTCTGGCTCTGCAAAAGAGACCACGGGCTCATGAGTACGTTCAGGGGAGATACGTTCATCCAGGGATGGTCTGGCAAGCTTGAGGTTTTCGACTGATTCTGCTACACGAGCAGCCACTTCAGCTTTGGAAAAACCAAGGAGGGTCACTAGCTCGTCTCTGGAGTTGGCGTTAAACAGGCTGAGAAGCGCTTTCCACCCTTCACTATTAATCTTGACATGACTCGATTTGCTCTCTGCAAACGACTGTAAGGATTCTCCCTGAGCTGCGTTTTGGAGTTTAGTGGCCCGGTCGACCAGATCCTGCTCCGTAACAACATGGCGAATGTGAACAACACCGCTCTGATGTTTGTTTTGTGCAGACTGGAGGTTGGAGACAGTAATGAGCTTGCCTCCAAATCCAAATGAACTAGATACGGGACGACGAAGCCACTTCGGAGGTTGTTTGAGAGACAAAGTTCCACTTTGTGCTGCGGAGGAGAAACCAGGAACATCGAAGATGTCAGAACCATCAGCCTTTGGGACGGCGGGACGGCGGTCAGCCGTTGAAGGTTCATTAGTAGATTGGATGGAGTGGATTCCGATCGTGCCATCAAAAAAGGATGTAGCAAGGAGATCGGGGTTACGAGGGCACCAGTCGACTTGGAAGGCCCAGTTATCTCGCGAAGGAAGCTAATGCGATTAAAAAAGTAAAGAACGTGTAGGAAATTTACGATAATCAACATACCTGGCCAATAATCTCCGAAGTTTGGGGATTCCAACATAAAGCCCGGTTGTCTTTACCGCAAGACAGTAGCAAATCTGCATCTTGTTTGCACCATGATAGGGAAAGGACGCCTTTGTCGTGGCCTGTGAGGATCTGCAATGGAATTCAATCCAAATAAAGTTTGTTTGGAGGGTCCTGACAGACCTTCTCTGGGGCGCGAGCATTACGGAGGTCCCAGACCATGATTATAGGAGACGAGTCATCTTCCGAGGCAGTGACAAGCCGCGTCGCCTAGTCGAAAAGTTAGTGCAATCCATAGGCACTGAACACGAACGCACATTGTCAGGATGCCAAGCGATGTCACTCATTCCTCTCCTTCCTCCTACAGCCAAACCTCCGCCGATAGCAACTTGGCCAGCAAGAGTGCCAGCACCCCCACCATAAGCCAACGCGACGACCTCCCGCTTTCCCCGTAGATCCCAAACAATGGTGTATCCAGTGCTACTGGCGCCAGCAAGGACGTACTGGACTTGTTGATTCCACGCGATAGATGTCATCTCATCAAGCTTTTGGCTACGCGTACCGGGTGTAGGGGTGTATGGCTTGGTTGGATCTTTGAGATCCCAAATGTACACCTGGGACAGGGTCAGCTCGGATAGCCATCGCGAATTCGAGACGTACCTCCCCGCTGACGCCGCCCGACGCGAGCAGATTTGCTTGGATAGGGTTAAAATCGAGGCCACGCACAGGGCCAGTGTGCGTTGTGTTCCGAAGAATCAAGGATTGTGTTGCACTGAAACTGATGAGCTACCGAAACGAGAGTAAGATAAGTGCGCGCACTCATAGCCAGCCAAAACTTTAGCAGGATCCCACAACGCAAGTTCTCCGTTCTCAAGCCCAGCAGCGATAACACCACGAGGCCGGCTGGGATCGACATAGCCCCACGCGAGACGGTTGAATCTGAAAGCAGAAATGAGGCTACTAGTGGAGGGTAATAATCAGAACACCATACCGAGCGGTATCCGTTACAAAGCCCTTCGGACCGCGGTTTGGATCGGTCCCCAGATCCAACTCGTCCTTGTCAAGGAAATTAGGAGCCCATATTTCGAGCTGGCTCTCATTGCTGAATGATTCGTCTAGGGCGCCTGCAACAGTTCCCGTAGCCAACAGAGGCAAGGCAGCCTCTGGCGACCAGGCAAAGGTGGAGGTCCTGTGTATTTCCTTGAGCTTCATGAAAGGTTTATGAAAATGGATATTCTCAGTTCCACTGACACGTCGCTCCATCTACCAATCCGGCCCTTAACAACACGTGACATCACCCATCAAACGCATGATATCCCGATCAATGTGCCATCTAGACCAAGTATCCTGCCCTCGGTTTCAGCTGTTATGATAGTCGCTCTGTTGAAAGTTATGTGCCAATGGATCTCTTGAAGTATATATTATGGTTTATCCCCCGCCCTGACTCGGTCCTCAGCCCCTTGAATGCATCCAGACCTGCAGCTACCACCCTGGTTCTCAAGAGGATAGCACCTTCACTAATCTCTAGTTCGTCGGAAAGCCCCTCTCAATCACTGCAGAACATAGCTTATGAGGTTTTACGATGCAATCGGTTAAATACACGCTACAATTTCCTTCGCAAGTTCTGGAAGGACAAACTCTAGCACTTGGATGTCTTTCGATGTGAGGTAAGTACTGCATGCGACCATTCGGTGTGATGTCTAATACTAGATATAAAGATTCGTTCTCGTTACGATACATTCTTATTCGTTGTCGTTGTTGTTGTGCTCGTGTGCAAATACGGATACCTATGTCAAGGTGGCCCACATATTACCTAAGAGACAGTCGCATTGGGGCTCCGAGCTCAGGCCTTCGTGGATCAATTACGCCAGAACCAACCATGGCAAGGCGCTCCAGTTCGCAGCAGAAGGGAAATAAATCTTTTAGGCTTAACCAGCTCGCGGCTCACATCCTCGGAAGTATAGTAGAAAACTTAGTTGTCACCGACCATGCCTTGTTACATACCCCTGAATTGATGTGATATAGTGGAACCCCGCCCCGAAACGTTCTTAGCCCGCTGTCCCATAGCAGCTCAAAGAGGCTCCCATGTAAAATCTAGAGGTCAGTCAAGCACAATTGTATCCACTTCTGCCTCGGTTACGAAGTCCCGCAATTCAATTGCACTCACTTTCTCCTCACTCTGAAGGGACCTGAGCTGCCCTATTCTATAACTAAGTCGATTTCATGGTACCATTTAAGTGTATTGCTACCTGGAAGATTCGGCGGATACTGAAGTCGAGAACCAAGATAAAGATTGACACCGATAATAAAAGGGCGGCTAATTGGTTCGAAAAATTCGTACTATTGATCTGATTCCTTCTGTCGGCTCGTTCAACCTCGAATCCCGGGGGTTCATTATATACCTCGCGTTGGTCAATCGAGAACTGCTCTTTCGTCGAGATATAGATAAGATGGAGTAGAACGTGATTTCTAGCCATTGGGCTTGAATCTCCGTCCCAAGTATCACTCTCCCCGATGCTGAATCTAGATATACGTGCGACCTCACTGGGGGAGGCCTAGACTGCGTAGAATTTAACAGTTGGCGGTGTTTAAATAGGAGTGTCTTCCGGTCCGATCTAGCAGCTCAATATCTCATCAGATCATTTATATCACTATTCTGGTGTGTGCAGTTCGTCTGCATGTCTATACCTAGGTTGAGACGAGCAGTGCATGACAAGAAAATAATACGATAGTTGTGTAAAATACAATTAATATACATAAGCAGCAATATGGACTGGTCACTCGTCGTCGTCGCTCTCCATGTCCTCGTCACTGTCACTGTCTTCCCCTTCCGCGACTTCGATGGGGTTCAGCTCGATATCGTGATCAGCGCCAACATACGAGTCGCATACGACGTATAATCGGGGGCGATGAGTGCCCTTGGGCAACGTGAACTCCAGCTTGACCGCCAGGCTCTTGCTGACTGTGACCTTTTTGATAACGTACAGCTGTCTGCTATCTCTATCTCCCAGGACAATCCACCAATTGGTAAGCTTCCTGGACGGGTAAAAGGGTGCAATAACTGTCTGGTCGCTGTCCTCTTCATCGTCATCCACGTCACGTGCCAGGGTAACCTTGAGTGTGATCGGTGCACCGGCGGTGTGCTCGCCCTTGACCAACTCATAGGAAACATCGACTGTTGGGTAAGAGTTGACAAACATTGCAACATCGCGCCTAAATTGGTTCAGTAATGTGCTGGCGCTACGTTGGCGTCAGTAACTCACATTTGTGAAGATGTCATTTGGAGCAGCTTAGTACGGTTATTATCTTCCATCTCCATGATATCATATACTCCCTCAATGCCTGCTGCATTACAGCGTTTTATGACCTGCATCAAGAGCGTCAGCTATCGCGCCGGGATACACAGCAGTGACGGTCAATTCACCTCCGGTTCGAAATGAGGGATTTGTTTCAGCGGTGAGTCCTTTTCCCACATTGCTTGGACACACATTTGTGAAAGGTCCATCGCGCCCAACGCATTCAACCACGCGTTTGACGACATTCACATCCACGCAAGCTGATAGCAGGTTGAGAATCTTCTCCAACACGAGCGACTGGTCTGCCGCAAGGTCGGGCGGGAGTTGCAAGCGGGAGAAGTGGGCTTGAAGGAGTAGGAACGTCTTGAAATGAGGGGCTTCGAAGTCAGCACGGTCTAATTTAACAGGTACGCGGTCGTAGATACGGCGGAGCAGGGCTTCTTCGTGGCGTCGGATTGGGATTGTTTCAAACTCTGCAGATGAGGAGACGACTTCGAGGAGCCCCTTGAGCTTGGTACGTTCTTTCAGGGATAGCGTATACACCTCAACAGTAACATCTACAGGAACGTGAGGGAGGTCGTACGCCATGGAGGGATGCCAATACTTACAAGAGATATTGTAGTAGGCGGCGATCATACCAAGGTTGAGTGCTGACACGTCCATCTCGTCTTCTGAGTTGAGTTGTCAGACCGATCTGATCATTCTACGTCATAGACTGCATTACTCACCGATGGCGATGCATTTCGAGTTAACCAAGTCATTCAACGTATTCTCGACCAACTCCGACAAGTGGTCAGATAAGTGCTGATGGCTGACATTGTGCAAGTTGTAATAGTTCGGGTTTTGGGTCATTCGTCGATAGAAATATGTCCATGTCAAGATATCCTAGTAGCCTGTGTATCAGAACTTGTTTGATCGGGGAGATTCATTTATTAAGCCCACCATCGCATCTTGCTTATTCTCAATCGTCTTCACAGCGATTTCGGCCAAGAAGTAGTCGTGTAGTAGATGCGTGGATAGATGAGATTCGATAGGTAACCCTTCCGAAAGGAACTTCTTGTAGAAGTCCTTTCTCGTCTGCTGGCACATCAATACGCACCGACTGTTCTCATCTTCCGTCGGACGACATGCGCGACCCATCATCTGCAGGACATCCATGACAGGATAGTCGATGTAGCGGTGCTCCTTGCCCTCATAGTATTGCACACCCATAATGATCACCATGTGGCTAGCAACGGGTAAGCTCCAAGCGGTATCCTACAAAAAAGCTGATTAGCATTATCGACCAGCGAAAGACGGTCTCGACGCACCTTGGATGCTACAAGAACCTGGATGGCCCCAGATTCAAACAGCCGCTGCATGATCTTCTTGTCCTGCTTGTCGAGTGCCTCATGGTAGTACCCAACGCCATGCGCCAGTGTCTCTGCGAGTCCCTTGTCGCTGATATGATCAAGATGTGGTTGTAGGTCCCCTAGCTCGATGTTGAGGAACCGGTCAGGGTCATCGTCAGCCGAACAGTGTGTGAGAATATCGTCTACAGTGAGGCGGCACTGTCGACGTGAGGAGACAAATATGATGACAGGTTTTGTTGGAGAGTATTCCAGGATAGCGAGGTAAGCGGGTTTGGACATGGCGATCATAAGTGACGGGAAGTGAGGGATGGTAAACGATTGGAGGTGGATTTCCATGTTCAATGGGCGTGCACTGTGAAATCAAGTCAGGAGGGTGGTCCAGGTGGAAGGCAATAAAGCCACATACTTGGGTGAGAAATTGAAGATTGTGTGCGACTTGGCACCAATCCACTCTCCCAAATCCTCTGCGTTCGCGAGGGACACACCGCATGCTACAATTCGCGTATTGACCTTGGTCTGGAACGACACATACCGTGTGCGGGAAACGACAACCTCATAGGTGGGCCCAACCTCTCCGCCAACCTGTTGTATCTCATCTGCGATCAACAAACCAATATTTTGCACATTCTTCCTCTGCCGCCATCTTCGCGACAATACGTCCCACTGTATCAATGTCATTAGGATCACACTCAGGAAAAGATGGCAGAAAACACACTTGAGTAGGCGTGCAGACTACCACATCAGCTTTTTCCAGCAGCCTTAGATCGGCGCTGGTCTCGCCTGTCAAAGCAACAATCTCCTTCCCGCCTTGTAGGTTCTTGAACTTGGCTTGCCATTCCCGCACCCGCTGGTCAACCATCTCCTGGAAGGGTTCAACGCACACCGCTCTCGGTTGCTCACGTTTACTCCACAACCGCAAGAGGGCGAATTCTGCGCAGATTGTCTTACCACTACCGGTTGGCGCCCCGATAAACACGTGCTCATCCGAGGTGTAGAGTGCTTGGAAGACCTGGGTCTGGATCTTGTTGAATGTCTGGATTGTATTCGCATAAATCGCTTCAAATTCTTTGTTGTGAAGTGCAGACAACGGGAGAGCCTGGAGGTCGAGAAGAGCAGTGGAGGGAGGGAACTTGGCGGGTAGAATCAAATGTTTAAAGCTGATTGGAAGGCGCGTCTCGGAATGTATCCAGCGATCCGATACAATGGATATGTAATAGTTGGGAGGGACCGGTTCAAACATAGGCACGGTAAGTGTGACGTTATGCTCATCTTCGGCATATCGCTGTCGAAGGACAAAAGTATCGTGGAACAAAATTACTTCGCCATCGACATCTTCGACAAGGATGATAAATGTCTCGGCCGTCCCATGGACTTTTTCGTCCCACCGGAAGTCGGGGATGATGGAAAGGTCGATGCGAAGGAGCGACCGCGTGATGGGTTGGACTTGCGCTTGAGTCTATATTCGCACGTATATCAATAGCGTTCTTAAAAATCGTGATGATAGAACGTACTGAAGCTTCGGGAAGTTGTGTACCAACCGGTGTACAAGCTTCCCCGCGTTCGGGATCCCAATAAGCTCACCAATCTCGGGGGGAGTCAAGTCAAAGTACCGATACCACGGCTAGAGATATCACAGGTCAGCGTTGACAATGATTGGGAATACATCAAACCAATATGCTCACGAATTGCTTTCCCTCAGCTTTGCGGATAACTTCTGCTGGTACACCCTTGAATTGCCGAAGGGGCGTCATGGATCCCCACATCCGTTTCTCAACCATCTTACACAAGTCTAAAGCGGCCTTTGCGGGTACCGCCCATCCACGCTTCAGACATATCTCATACATGGCACGAAGGATACTAGAGAAAGCAGAAAACATAACCGGTCATTGATAAGGAAAGCGACAAGGAATGAGGGAAATGTAAACTGACCGTCCAGCCGATTGCTGCACAAACACCATATCAGCAACGAGGACAAAGCCTATCGTCCTATTAGCATCGCGGTAATTAAGCAGGCACGAGAAGGAAAACGCACCGTCAAGCTTCAGCTGGGAGATATAAGCTTGCAGCAGCACATTGATTTTTGCCGCCGGCTCCTCCACACTTTCCTTCACCGGGATCGGCACCCTTTCCAATAACTTGGACAATTCAAGTTTCTCCTACATGATGTACTTCAGTATGCGCCCAGCTCGAGAGATAAAGCCAAAAGATAACGCACCTCTTGTCTTACTGGGATAAGTTTGAACTCGTTAGACAGCGCGAATACCCTGAACAACTCCAAACCCGACATAGTTGGCTTCAGGTGTTTGTTGTACACCATCATCGAGTTGTATGTCACATAATAATGCGAGGCGATTTTGCCCAACTCGGTGCTCTGGAACCGTCCCGACGCCCTTTCGTACTTGATTAACTGGCACTTTTCGAGCAGCACCGCGGCGGAATGAACAATGTCGGCGCGCTTCTGAACGAGGCCCGGATCGTCTTGATAGTCGATGCCCACGCCGTACAGACCTGGATCCTTAAGCATACGTACATATCTAATGCGTACGTCAATAATTAGTCAGGACGAGAAGAAAAAGGGACATGAACTCACAGATAAGTATACCCCAGCCACTGTACCGCTTCGTCTCGGTTCCTTATCGTGCCTAGCACAATCTCCTGCATTCAGATTATCCGCCAATTTGGCCACGAATTGGCTTTCGATCGGGAGCTGTTGGTTCAATAGACTCAGATAATACTGCAGCTCCTGGTGGTTGGTAATGATAACGCCCTCGCCAAACGTGTCGTACTGCGGCCGACCCGCACGACCAAGCATTTGCAAGACGTCTTGCGACGAGAGCTCCACCCAGCGGCCCTTTTCTGGGTTGTATATTTGCGTGCCCTTGATGACAACAGTGTGTGCGGGGAGATTGACACCCCATGCAAGGGTGGCAGTACACACGAGCACTTGGACGTGACCTTCGGCGAAGAGATCCTCAACCATTGTTCGGTCCGGGCGGGACATTCCTGCATGATGAATTGCGAAGCCAAAGGGCAGCAAGTCGCGAAGGTTGGTGTCCTTGGCGTTCGACGACTCTTCAGTTAGAATTTCGCGTGTTGCGCCCTCGGGCTTGACAAATTGGGTGATCGTCTCCTTTTCCACTGCCATGTCGCGCAAAAACTTGGCGGTTTTCGCAGTCTCCTTTCGCGAGTGCACAAAGACCAGAGTTTGATTCTTCCCCGCTTGATCAAGGACTTTCTCGTAACAAACTTCATTCATCACCTGATATCGTTTGATCGCCTTCTTCTCGGTGATTCCAATGAATTGTTGTTGGAGACCGCAGGGGCGGTACGTGGCATCAAAGTAGAAGAGACCTTTTTTCTCGTCAACACGGAGTAGGGTGGCGACGTCTTGGTAATTGGGAAGGGTAGCTGAAAGACCAACGAGGCGAACGGATTCGTTGGTTTGCTCCATGCGGCGGATGGTACGAGCAATGATGGCTTCGAGGACGGGGCCGCGCTCGTCATGCAAGAGGTGAATTTCGTCGATAATGATAAGGCGAACGAGGTTAGTATAGCTGGTGTCGGTGCTCTTGCGGGTGATGACGTCCCACTTTTCCGGGGTCGTGACGATGATCTGGGTCTCAGCAATTTGCTGTTTGGTCATTTGCGCATCACCAGTCAGCTCGCCAACTTTGATGCCAAAGACACTAAGCCGAGAGGAGAAATTGCCGACCATTTCCTGCACAAGGGCCTTCATAGGGGCGACGTAGATGATCTTGAAACCATCGAGGTCGAATTCGCCGGTTTCCTCGTTCCGCCATTTAGAGAGCTCGTTGAGGATGGTGAGCATCGCAACATTAGTCTAGAAATATCGTCAGAGATAAGAAAAACAAAAAATCGACGAACGAAACACACCTTACCAGCACCGGTCGGTGCGCAAAGAAGAATCGGTTCGTCGGTTCCAAAGGCGACGGGGAAGAGCTTGCTCTGTACGCGATTGAGACGAGGAACAGTAAACGCTTCGCGAGCCCAAGGGGGTAGTTGAGAGATGGGGACGAGCTCATTATCGGTGACGGGTTTCGACTTGGGAGCAGGGACGTGAATTTCTTCATAGCCCTTTTTCGACCGCTTGAAGGAACCTTCTGGCAGCTTGCATTTTTTGTTTGACATGAGATGGCCACCCTGGCTGAAAGCCATGCTTTCTAGATCGAGCGTACGCTTGGGTTGCATGGTGGAGCCTGGTGCAAGGGTGGCCGTTTTAGGAATTTCGGACTTGACTTGGTCGACCTGCATGGCGTCCGACTCCGCCTTGACCTGCTTATCTCCAGCCAGCTCACGCAAAATCCAACCGACGCCCTTCTCCCGCATCGCGACCTCCACATTGACCCGTTCGTCAGCATCACTTCGCATGAGTTTTGTACACCAGACAATGGCATCGCGGTTTTTGATGAAGACCTGAATAACGTGGTGGCTTTGATAATCAAAGAGCTCCATCAGCTGGTTCTCGCAGTCCCGTAGGCTTGATTCGGAACCAAGAATAGAGAGGACGGCGGATGCTTTGTCGGCAGCGGTGACGGGATCGGGGTAGATTTCAGATATTTGTCGCTGTACCCAGAAACCGTCGATAGAATGAGGAGATACGATATCTTTTTCGGCCTTGGAACCTTTGTCGCGACCCTCCCCGCCAATGACTAACTCTTCCGGCCCGGTGCCCTCTGCCACTGGGACATCCTCATCCTCAACTCGATCCTCCTCGTCTTCTTCATCGTTGTCCGACTCCTCCCGAACCTCAAAACCCTCCTCGTCTTCATCTTCCTGCTCCTCCTCGTCAAATACGACGGCGACGCCAACCTCGTCGTCGATTTCGGCGTCCTTGCGCTCCGTGTCTGGGTCCACCATGACTTCGTCGTCGGCGTTGTAGTCGGTGATTTTTTTCGAGAGGTTGAGCAGCTGGGAAAACTGCTCGCCGGTGATGGAGCCAAGGACTTCCTCGACCTCGCGCTTTTTGTCAAAGTCCTTCACCGCGTCGTTCTTGAGGGACTCGAGCACGGCGTCGGCAGCACTGCGCACGATATCTTGCGCCTGGTCGCCGAGGGCAGTGTGTACGGCGGAAAGCATGAGTTCGTAAACCTCGCGGGTTTCGGCGGTGCGTGGACGATATGTGAGGCCTTCTACGTTCTGGGTGGCCTCTATGATGTCGGTGTAGCCAAAGCCAGCGGCCTCTGCCCTGCGTTTTGGGTGTTTTTCAGTTGTGTCCTTGGCTGATGCAGCCTTTTTCCTCTTTTTTTGGAGGTCCTGGGGGGCCTGACGGATGACTCGAGAGCCCATCTCGCGGGGGTCGATGCGTCCGGCGAGGGAAGTGGGGGCGCCATCTGGCTCCTTGTCTCGTCTTGGCAGAACCGATCTGTCTGCGGTGAGGACGAGAGAAGAAATGGCACCGTAGTTGTACCCAGAGAGATCTGGCTTTCCCGGTCGGCCAGCCATGTTGGAGGTTTTGGTGCAAGGTGTGTATGTAACCCTAACCCTTTTATGGATTCTCGCTGGGATCAGGCGTCCCGCGCACAGAACACGGCAACACTCGCTTCTTCACCACTCAGACGACCCCACCCTTTGGCTACCTCCAATAGACCCTCCACTACCGCTACTTTGCCACTAACTATATCGTGGATCGCAGCTGCCTTCATGGCTACTGTTCCATCCACCGTATGTCTCACTCTCTATCCGTCCTTCACCTCAGCTCTCAGCGGTTGCATTAGTTGGTGAATTTGACCTACCTCCGCCTATACCCCCTACTCTCTCCAACGAGAGCATGTACAACTCCGCTGTAAAACAATGCAGTGCATGCTGTTTTCTCCTCTCTAGCTCTTGCAAACCTGTGCGTTTTTAGATTTGGTCTGCTACAAATCTCTACAAATTTCTTGGTCACTCAGCTCTCTCACTGGACAGAGACCGATCATGAACTCTTTTTCACGTCACTCAAATACGCACCCGACGCTCTCCCATGTGACCTGGCCGTCCATCTTAGAAAGCCGTGTAGCGAGGTATGCTCCCCGAAGCTCCCGTGTTAAAACGTTTTGACTTTCCACAGCTTGCCAAATTCCGCGACGAATAGTTTTTGTCCCAGCCGACTCCTCTGGAGTCCAAATCAAACATTCCCAAGCCTAAATTTGAAGGTCCGCTAATGCTCTCAGTTCTCAACTCCTTTGTTCTTACAAAAGTCAGACTTTGACTCCGATCGCTTCACCATGTCCCACCCCATTCTCTCTTGCGACTCATAAATCCGGATCCATGCAGAAGTTACTCATGTAGTCACCCGGGCCCCTGTGACATATCAACATTATGTCCCTACGCCGCAAACAACGCGCATTGTATTGGCGCCTGTAAATGCTTTAAATGTTGGTTTCATCCTGTCACTTTCTAGCTCCGTTCTCATTGCGTGCATAGGTGATCGGAAGTGGCTTGTTCTAAATGCGCCAAATCTCGGAACAACAAAATATGCTCAACGGACCGCTGTCCTTGTCATCGTGCTACTAGAGAATGTGATCCGGATTTGTGTCTCAAATGCAAAGCGAGGCATGTCTCTTTAAAATCTTTATTTTTTCAACTGAGCTCACGAAC
The DNA here is from genome assembly GCA_004296355.1 of Lepiota venenata. Classification (NCBI taxonomy): domain Eukaryota; kingdom Fungi; phylum Basidiomycota; class Agaricomycetes; order Agaricales; family Agaricaceae; genus Lepiota; species Lepiota venenata. The sequence goes on from RCFS01000030.1 coordinate 418,443, forward strand.
ACTCCTTACCGACAAAGATTAGAGTCTACGCCGCCTACCCTGATGCGCCACTTAACACTCTCACCCCAGATCTAAATTACCATGCGTGCAGCAATGTATCTCTCCAACAGCTTCATCGCAAGGTGCCTTTTCGATGCGCTCCTCCGTTTTCTACAAGGATTTGACAATCCCGTATCTAACGCATGGTGTGGTTTATGGGGGTACTTGATCGAAAAAGCACACGACGGTGATCTTATCACAGGTCCCCTCTTCCCCTCGACATTTTGCCGTCTTAACTGAAACCCACTCTTGATAGAATATATCGGGGATCTCATATATGAGGAAACAACCAAATCTCGTGAGTACGCGCCCCAGACTCAAAGCATCCTATCCAAACTCACGCCCGCACCATTTACAGCGCTGTACCGGATCACGTTGGGCGACAATACATGTTCAAACTAAACCCAACCCTCTCCATTGATACCTGTATTGTAGGCAACGAGGCAAGATACATTAACCACGCCCCAAAGGATCAAGCCAACGTGCGCGCTTGCGGTCCGTATTATTTTTGCGGATTGTCACTGTTTTCTGAGTACAACCCATCCCGTCCCACTACACAGTTCGGCTCGTGAACGGTGAACACCGTATTGGTATCTTGCAAGTATGTTTCTCTATCTCCTAACCCTTGAATGATTCTTATACTCACCTTCGTTTCTGTTCGTGCTTGGTGACGCTTTATAGTGAAGGATATTGAACCAGGGACGGAGCCCTTTCTTGATTATGGTACTGACTTCTTCCGGCACATGAAACCTCAACTCAAGCTTGAGTATACAGAGGTGCAATGAACCTCTGACAGAGAACCCGCTTGTTTGCCCTGCTCTCTTCTCTTCCATCACAGTCAATTATATGGCTTTTTTGCGTATGGGCCTCCTCCGTGTAATAACTATTAGTTAGGTATATAATTAGTCAGCCTGAGATTAGTAGCTCACATCTGCAAGCCAAGAAGAGCACTAGCTTGCGCATCAACTCCATCAAATCTATCTAAATCCCATTCAATGCCCACATACAAGTTCACTAAGACATAAATAAATGAGCTACCATCTCCTTGTCATGCTGTTTGTCAATAACCTCCCCGCCCTTAACCCCCTTTGGACGCCTCACAGTTCTACAATTGATTCCCATTGGGTACTTCATCTTTCCATCACGTCCAGCCCAATCAAAGTCAATCAACTGAACCTTCACATCCTCAGATGCAAGCGACTCAGGATCAACCAGAACATTGGTATCCCGAATGTCCCCGTGAACAAAACCCTCCTTATGCAACACCTCGACGATGGCCATTACCTTGCGCCGGACCTTCTCCTGCTGCCACTCCAGGAGTTCCATGTTATTGAGCACTTCAAAGTCGGAAATATCCATAACGACTGCAGTAAAGTCCGCAGAAATTCGAGTGCATTGCCAGAGTTTCGGGGAAAAGCCTAGAGACGCAAGGCACTTATGTGCCTCCTCCGAATATTGCGATGGAAACTTGATGATGCGTCCTCCAAAGTCGGGCTCGTCAGTGATTGCAGAGAAGATTAGGTTTGTGTTATCAAGTTGTTCTTGATACGTAAAACCAATTTTCTGTCCGTTGTCCTCGTACGATCTGAAGAACGGGAATGTGCGAGCTTTATCTAGATTGTCATCGCACCTCGAATGTTGTTGATCCGCTTCCGCCTGGGCTGCGATTGAGGCGTAATGTGCCTCGATGTTGTTGACAGCGGCAACAAATGCATCCAGGCTGGCTGCGATTGCATGTCGGATTGTTTTCACCCTCCAATGGGTCGCTAGATCAAACATGGGCGTAAGAGGCTCTGTCCTTACACGCCTGCCATCCCACACAGCACCATAGAATCCCAAAAGTGTGCCTGGTCACCTCATGAGCGAGTGAACGGCCAATGCAAATACAGACATACCCGTATCAACCATGAAAATACATGGGAAACTTGTGTTGGAGTTATGAAAGCGAAGAGGATGATCCATTGCTTTGTCCAGATAGTGTCTATAGTATCTAACAGCTTGGCGCACAGCGTCTTGGGTGTCATTTTTGCATTCTCTGATAGCTGCTGGCATGACGGTGATTGCGAGGTTACCGTTGGTCGTATAACCGGTACCCGGAACCTTTTCGGGCTGGAATTCAAGTCCCAGGCACTCCATGAGCACAGTCTGAATCTTTGACCTCCGTTTGATCTCATTCTCAAGCCATTCGCAAGCCAAAAAAGTAAGTTCCTCCACGCAAGCGAGGGCTCGCTCCGAAGGGGTCGTTTCACGTCGGGTTTCGAAGATTGCAAAAGCCTCATGGAGCAACACCAGAGGGACCGTTTTATCTTCAAAGGGGCGATTGCAACCAATGACGAGATCTTGCCCCGCAAATCTTCCAAACTCGCGAAAGTTGGCGAGCGCTTCCTTTAGACGCTTGATTTGTGGCGGTGGAGTAACGTCTTTTTCTTCTTCTTCTTCATGCTTGCGTTTCTGACCGGGGGTGCCTAAAGTAGTAGTCATTGAAAACAGCAGGATGACAGCCGGAGGGCTGCAACACACGCGCAACGACATGGATATGAGTGATATCAAGCCCCGAGGGGAACACGTCCGACAACAACTTTTCCGGTCTCAGCTCTTCTCCAACAGTTAAGGAGCCCTTGTAGGGAAGGGAGTTGATAGGAAAAGAGACCTGCCACAGGTCGAGATGCGAAGCGACGATGTCGTCAAGGCGAGGGGTCTGCTCCTCCTTAATCAAGCGCTTGAGGATGCTGACATTGTCATTCTTTGGAATCTTGACGGTGAACATCCTGTTAGGGTAGTCACCGAGAATGAAGCAGTTTATAAAAAGAGGCTGGGTGGGGTGAAGAGCTACGAGCGAGCTCAAATGTGATCCCGAAGAGACAATTGTTGCGACGTACCTGGCACCTTCACCATAACATGGAAACAATCATCCGCGATATCTGTGAAAAGGGTTGTTAATTTGCTGCTAGGCGCTGATAGCTGTGCGGATTCAGGAAGTGTATTTGCTAGTTGTGCCTCAAAGTCGTTGATGGGAAAAGAGACCTGCCACAGGTCGAGATGCGAAGCGACGATGTGGTCGAGGCGAGGGGCCTGCTCCTCCTTAATCAAGCGTTTGAGGATGCTGACATTGCCATCCTCCGGAATCTTGACGGTGAACATCAATCCAGGGTTGTCACCGAGGATAAGGCAGTTCAGTGAGAGCGACATGGCTGTGGGAGGAAAATGCCGGTTGATGACAATCAACGACTGGTCACGTGAATGACGCAGGCGATTTGAAGAGCACAACTGTGACGATGTCATATATTTTCTCTTATTTCTATTTGTTTCTACTCGATCCATTTCCTTAACAAAAGTAGAGTATAAAAACCTGTCTACGATTATCTGTAAAGTAGTCTAGCCTTTTCTCCCGAAAATCTACACCTCCTCCCTGTCGACTCCTCGCTTCGAAAGGCTCTACTCGCGTGTGCCGTGACTGAAACCTCACTCACGTCACAACAACCCGACTTGCAGAATGCAACCACTAACGCTGCACGCTTCTGCCCTCAATGCATACAAGGGATGATGGGTTTTATGCGAGAACTTGAGTGGTAGGACAAAATTTCGAGCCTTGTCCGTGATAAAGGGAATCTCGCAAGAGATTATCGGAAGGCCCTTGTAGGTCTCTCACCCGTTCTTCGCCTCTCGATCGAAGCGTATGGACCTATAGACATTGGTTCTCTCTTTTATGACCTTGATCTGATGGAAAAGCTCGACGCACTTGTCCTCGTTCTCCTTCTCCAGAAGCGACATCTTTGCAACCCATATTCTCTTGGCTGTTTTCTTCGCAGGCAGGCCAAAACCATTAAGATCCTCTCGCTCCAAGCAACACAGCGTGACGCAGGCCCAAGGACCTCGTTGCTGCTTCTGTACTATCAACTTGTCAAGCTAGTGGACAGTGTAGAAGATTGAAAGCTCAGCACTCGTAAGCGTACGAGGACTAAGATATATTATGTACCTGTAGAAGATTGAAAGCTACGGTACAGTTAGAATATGTAGGATAAACAGGCATCGAGTGGGCTCACCTCAGCACTCGTAAGCGTACGAGGACTGAGGGGAGCAGTCTGTAACGAAGGGGAAAATTATATACATGCAGTGTGGTGTGCGGCGAGGTATGGATCGCCGGTTACTAGGTGTCTAGGAGGAAAAATAGTGAGGTCCGTATATGTAGTGTGTCTACGTGTCCGTGCGCGGGATGTCGTGTGCGTCCCGAGGCCTGGACACACGTTTGCCGATCCCAACAGACAGGTCATTAGGTGTAAGTGGATTTAGTCCTCCATTGGAGCGTACCCCCAACATCCGCAGAAAGACCGTCAGCACCATCACCAATCTCACCACTCAGGAAATGTCCCATGGACGAGCTTGGCATGGGCTTTCGCACGGCCGAGATCCAGTCTACCAATCGCAACGTTCCCCCTGCGGCTCTCCGGGAGAGTGCTTTTCGCGTTTTTGCTGGCTACCCGAACCTTGTCGTGGACCTCCAAACAGATGCCGTCCTGGGTTTATTTCAGAAGGGTCTGCAGGATCAGGAGACTGTGACTGTGGGCACGCTCCCCCTTCATCTTTCCCTGGTTTCCTTATCTCTATTGTACAGGTTCGCCACCCTGTCCTCCTCGCTGCCGTCGCATACCTCCCTGCCGCAGATGCGCAACAGCTGCCTCAATCTCTCGCTCTCATGTACCCCATGCTCGAAACTGTTCACGTTCTCGCACAATCCCTCTCTCAACCATCTACCGCCTCAAAGCACAACTATCAACATCTCACTCGATTCCTCTCTACGCCTACCCCTCTCTGCACATCCCACTCTACCCTCTTTGCTCCCCACTTACAGGCTATCCTATTCTTCCTCCCTCAACTCATCCTCCCCACCGTCGATAGCGGTCCTACTCCCACTGTCACTCGCCCATTTCCTCCCAGTGGCCCCTGTCAGGGTGCCTTTGTGCTCCCTCCGCCCACGCTTCCCCAGCCACAACCAATCTTCATATGGCACACCCCGCCATCACACCCATGTTCCCTTTTTGTATTTTGACTACCGCGCCCCCTTAGCCCGAGGTACCCGAGTTTTCAGTTGGCGGGCTCCATCAATAACTCCCGTCATAGTTCCCACGCTTCCTCATTTGAACCGCAACCACCACCACCACCCATGGTAAGTATTTCTATCTTCTACTAGCGTAGATAGATACAATACATATGTCGTCGACGTGCGATCGTTACCGGGACGCCTGTTAGCGCTCCCCAGAAAGTGTTAATGAACGACATGAGAGACAGACGCCGTGTAAGGGCGCTCGTCCCTGCGTCAAGCAGCCAATCGAGATTCTGCCGGTCCTGCTTGACTCATAGGACGAGCCCTGGTCTTTGATATTCACACTGAATACGCCTCAGGCCCACATTCCAGACGAAATTCTGCGGCTATCTCGACCTCGAAGCCCAGGAGAATGGTAGCGAGTGTTCAGATGTAGACGAGGAGGATGCAGGTCCGTACCGGGCTCATTGTTGGATTGGCTACTAACTAACGACATAATGAAACGTTCCGCAGGTTTCATCGACGATGAGGACATCGAGGAGAACCCAGAACAGCACCCCGCCGCCTTAGGATCCCCCCCGATTATCCGGGGCCCTCCAGCGGATCGAACTACGACCTTCATAGCACGTCTCGAGGCCCGCTACGCGTCTGGTGCAGGACAAACGCCGACGGAGACCGCACCAGCCCCTCTGATTGCTGCCCACGGCCCTCAGAATGCTTCACAGGCCCCTTCGAAAGTTGCTCAAGTCCCTCCGACCGTTGCCCAAGTCCCTCTAAACGTTGCCCAAGCCCTTCCAGATCTTGCACAGGCCCTTCCGAACGCTCTACGGACCTCTGCGAATCTTCCAGACAGGCTAGCAGATCACCTCGCCACCCAACTCGCTGCCTCCAGTGGCTTGTTGCTGACATCGCCAGGGCTGAACGATTGCCCTCTTTGGCGAGTTCGTTGCAAGGTAAACTACATTAACCCTTTGTTGCGCAATCTATACTGATCATTCCTTACTTAGCCCGGCCTGGAGGAGCCCCTCGTTGCCTTCCTCCTTCACATTACTAGGGCGCGCCATCAATTGCGCTCAGCTTTTACGCGAACGACGATCCCTGGTTGGGTTTACTTCGAGGCAATCATGAATCGTGCGTTATGCCGTCTACTATGACTCTCGCCAGGCGTCATTGCCTCGCATAAGGAGCACGTTGCAGAAGCTATCACCGAGGCAGATCGAGTGGCCAAGGTGACCTTACGCTTGTATGCTCAACTCGCCACTAGTAACATAGCCGCTAAGAGTAGATTTTTATAGATGAGGGATAAAAGAGGTCCACTCCATGCTTGCATACGTGTCTGTGGGAAGACCGCGCAAGGTGGTGAATGTAAGTACTAGGAGGGTAAATCGAGCAGCAAAATAAAGTGGAAGGCAGAAAAAGTATGGACTAGTCGTAAGGGCATCGTACGATGGAAAGCGAGCCTTTCCAAGAAGGAAGTATCCAATGACGATGAGAGGATGAGCTGCAAGGTAAATGGCCGAGGAACGCCAGAGCCAGCATTCAGCAGTAGATGGAAACGAAGCCGACCATGGAATAAGGTGGAAAAAGCCGAACATTGCACCAACAGTCATAATAGGAATGAGATCAGACTGCTCACGACGGTCGGCATAAAACATTGGAATCCGCACCGATCCATGAGGAATATCTTCGTCGTTGTCCTTGGCCATTTTCCCGATGGGGATGAGCAGCGCTCCCATGAACACACATGGGATACCAAACAACCAGCCAGCCCAGCCTTTCTTTACTTCCTCCCGCAGTCGCGTTGCGATCCAACTTGCCTTCCTATTCCTTCCCTCTGATACCTCATCCATTCCCTTCCCTCTATCTTCACCCACACCACTCTTGCTCTCCCCATCCATCGGCGACTCTGTCGATCCCCTATTTTTCATTGTATGGTTTTCGTGTTCAGAGCACCCTGCACAAGTTATGGACTTCCGCTGCAGGCGTATAGCAACCTCGACACCCTGGGGTTTCCTCCACCATAGAGCAGTACGTCAACACGTTAAGTACGGCGAATGCCAGCGTGGAAACTTCAAGCTCTGTGACAGGGATATTTGTGGCCCACCGAGCAAGGCATTGAAAGACAAACCAGGTCGTCTGGAGAACGACGAAGCGTCTTGGCAAGCCCATCCTCCTTGTTCTTGTCAATAATCTCACTCTCCATAATATCAGGGACCTCTACTTCTCCTTTTTCAATCGCCTCCTTCAAGCCACTAAACGTGAGCACGCGAATCGGCACTTTGTCATCGCAGAGCATGAAGCCGCCCATTTGGACAAAAAATCCATGTGTAAGCGTCCAATTACTGGATGGATTCCGCTTGGGATCGGGTCCTCGGGACCATTGAACTGCAGCCTCTGCGATCGATATCCAACACCACTCAAAAACGCGCAGTACTATCCTATACCACGGTGCGTGTGCTAGACCCTCGTTACTGGTTACTGGGTAGTTTAAGTGCGCATCTTCCCAAATTCAACGATGGACTGGTACTAACCTATTCCTTGGTAACTTTTGTTAAACTCCACAGCAATCTTCCGTGCAGCTATCCGCTGCCTCAGCGCCCACATCATCATCATTTCAGGAGCGACCATTGCATATATCATTGTCACGACTCTTCGCTTCAGCTTCGCCTTTCCCGAGTCCCAGGGTCCGGGTATATTTGGGTGGATGGCGACCCAGGTACACGCGAATATTGTCGCCAAGCAGCTCAGAATAATCGCTTGTATGGTTCGGTAACGTGCGACGTGCAGGTAGCTAGGGAGGTGGTAATCCAGGACGGTGGTTGAGACCTTACTATTCATAGTGGAGGAATCGATAATTGGTGCACTCGATGACAGTTTGAGACAGGAGAGGAGAAGGGCAATAATCAGCATTTCGTCGATGATGGATCTTGATGTTCCTTGCCTCCGGATATTTATCTCAGTTTCATACGTCACTAGAGCAAGAACTGTTGGCTGTGTGCAAATTTAGCGTGAACGAGGCTACGGCGTTGACCTGGCATAGAGCGCCAAATGTAGCTAAGTTGGCAGATAAGCGCGAGGCCAACAAAAGCAACATCACTGTTCCCAAATCATACTTATTGTTACAGCGAGAACACACCCTTCCAGCACACTGTAAGAAATATGTAGAATCCATGAAGGACACGTTTGTAAGTCATTTCCGATAGGCGACACGTTGCAAAGTGAATCCAGCCAAGCCTATTGAGGCGTTTCAGAACCCTATCAGCCTGGGTTGAATCAAGCTAAGTGGAGCGCACCTGCAGGATTGCATGAAACAGCAGTCAGCTAAGCAGCTCGGAGGCTTGCTGAACATCCGCCCTGAGTACATTGCTTCTTTCTTGCCTTCTCGTTCAATTAAAGGCGACCTGAAAATGAAGAACAACAAGCAGAGGGGGGATGAAACTATTAGATTCAGGAACTGGAAGCGATGATGTGGTATCAACAACGGCAGACAGTGAATCTTATCTTATCTATAACTAATGCTACGTCGTATATATTGCTTAGTAATTTTAGTCAGCGTTAGTCAGCATTAGTCAGGATTAGTCAGGCTTAGGTCAGCATTTGTCAGCATTATATAAGCAATTTGTCAGCATTTGTCAGCAAAAACTCGGCCTCAAAGCTGTTCCAACTCCATATGTTACAAGTCCATATATCCAACACTGCCATTTCACTGACTTTAAATATCAACCTCACAGCACGGATCCAATCCTTTCTTACCCCCATCATCCATTCCCCTGCATTCGAGGTGAGCCCTCCCTGATTTATGTGCTTAGGATGAAATAACTAATTAAAAACCCTCATAAATTCACAAAAATTCACAAAAAATTGCTGTAAATCAACAAATAAATTCCAAAAAAATATGGTAAAATAATCTAATTAAATTTCGAAGATATCCGTGGGAATTTCGCGTCGAAATTCACTAGAACTTGGAAAAACTTGATTTAAATTCAGGTAAATATTCAATAATTGCTTTCAATAATATGTATAGCTAACAAAAAGAACAAATTTATTGTAGTTACACTTGCTGCATATATAAACACTCATTTTGAGCTACAGGGTGAGTTCTTTAATCACATAATTATAAATTTAATCTAATAACCATTTTAGAGTGAATTGTGTCATTTGTATTATTACTTGGTACGCTTAGGGAAAACGTGGAGATCAAGGTGATAGACAGTAAAGCTCCTACTACCTGGCTTTCTCTTCGGAGTTGTTTGCCGGTTGCCTCGGAGCCTCTTTCTGTCTGCTGTGTGCAGGGAGATCACTACTCTCCATTATCAACTGCCGCTGCCGACACCGAATTCGCACAGTTTTGGCCTAAGTGGGCTTTGTGATTGTATATTTGACTTTTTTGCTTCTGTTTTTAAAAATATTGATCTTGGATACATATGTGAGTAATATCTTTACTTAATTATCATATATCTTATTTACATATTGTTTAGGGATCCCCGAACCCCACCTACTACTCCTGAGCAGGGAAGACAGGCAACACGTGATGCTGACCGAGAGCATCGTGCGCAGCAAATGACATCCCCCGAAACTCGACGTGAACGAACGAACCAACCCCCACTGCACATTCCCCCTCCAATCAATTTCCAAACACACCCAGACATCCCCCGTCCACCTACTCCTCCCACTGCTATTGCTGGACCATCTGGAGACCATGTTAGGTCTGTTGGATTATCCAGAGACCTTGCTGTACCCAGACCTCCACTTCTCCCCCCAGTCAATATTGGTTCTTCTGGATTATCCAGGGAGCCAATACCACCTATTCCTCAGCCTCTTGCTCCTGCTCAACCCCTTTTACCGGCATCTATCCTTATACCCCAAACACATATTCCAGCCAACTTGGATAGACCACCACCTCGCCTTCTGCCACAATATATCCCACTAGCTCCACAACCACCACAAATGGGTCGATATAGGCGTCCTATTGCTCAACCAATTCCTCAGGCACAAAATCCAGAGGATCTTCAAAGGATATTACAGGAGCAGATGGCACGAGTGCGACAGGAGCGTGAGGTAGAGCAGAGACAAACAGCACAGAGACAACAGTTGGAGATGTTGAGGGTACAGCAACAGCAGAGAGAACAAGTGGAGAGAGAGATGAGAGCACAGGAGATAGAAAGGATTCAGGAGGAGGAGAGACAAAGAGAACAGAGAGAGAGAGATTTAAGAGTGCAAGGGGAGGAGAGGGAGAGAAGGAGGATTGAGGAGGAGGAAAGAGAGAGAGAACAGAGGGAAGGAGAATTAAGGATACAGGAGGAGGAGAGGGAGAGAAGGAGGGTTGAGGAGGAGGAAAGGGAGAGGGAACAGAGAGAAGAGAGGGAGAGGGAATTAAGGATACAGGAGGAGGAGGGGGAGAGGGAGAGAATTGAGGGAGAGGAAAGAGAGAGGGAACAGAGGGAGCAGAGAGTGGAAGAGTTGAGGGCAAATGAGGAGGAAGAGGGGAGGGTCTTGACACAGCAAAACCTGGATGCAGTGAGAGAGCAGTGGAGACAAGAATGGGAGGCTGAGAATGATGGATTGGAACAGGAGGAGGATTTATGGAATCAATTTGATGAGGTAAATATCTTTTTTGTTTTTGGTGTTTTCTTTTTCTAACCTCAATATTTAGATAGATATCATTGGGAATGAAGGTGCTGAGGGTGAGAGGGCTGAACCTGAGGAGGATCCCAATCGACTCCGAGCCTTACCCCGTGGTTGCCAACCATATCAGGAGCCAGCAGGACCACACTCCCTTGGGCCAATGAATATTCTTTGTCCCAAATGCCAAGCTCTCCATTTTATCGATGAAAAGCTGTCAAGAGAGTCCCGAGTTAACCGTCCAAAATTTGGGATGTGCTGTCTTAATGGCCAAATTCAGCTCCAACCTCTGACACCCATGGATCCTGTTCTACAACGGTTCTTCTGTGGTGAAGCTCCCCAGTCCAAGTCATTCAAAGACAATATCCGCCGCTACAACTCAGCATTTGCCTTCACCTCACTTGGAGTCAAAATCGACCAGTCAGTCACTCGAGCCACTGGCCCTTACTGCTTCAAGATCAGTGGTGAACTCCATCATCTTTCCGGTACCCTCCTTCCTCCACCAGGCGAAACTCCAAAATATGCGCAGATCTATATCTACGACTCAGCTGAGCAACTGGATTACCGCCAGCAAAACAACCAGGACTTTTGTGACCGTATAGTCATGAATGAGCTTCAGGATCTCATCCAGCACATCAACCCTTATGTCCATGCATATAAACAGGCGCACCAAAGTATGATGGAACGACCTCCCCACCCCCAGCAATCTATCACCATTGCACTCCATGTCGATATGGCCCAGGATCAGCGCACATACAACACTCCCACTGCCAATGAAATTGCCGTCATTATTCCAACTCCTGGATCACATGAATGGGACAAGGAAAGGGACATCATTGTACGACTTCAAAATGGTGGACTTGAGAGAATCTCCAACCTCAGTCCATCATATGCTCCACTCCACTATGTCCTACTCTTTCCTCATGGCGATCAGGGATGGCACACAAGGATTCCTGCACACTTTGGGGAAGCTGGCCAACGTCGTACTCCATATGTTTCTCAAATGTGCTACTATGCACATCGCATTCACATTCACCCAGGAGATCAACCACCACTCTTCTGGGGCGGCAAGCTATTCCAGCAGTACATTGTTGATGCATGGGCTTCATTGGAGCAAGCCAGGTTGACATACCTCCGTCTCAACCAGACAAGGCTTAGGGGAGAGTTGTATGAGGGTCTGATGGATGTTGTGCGTGGTGATCCAGGGGGTGAGGTCCGACTTGATCAAATTGGCCAAAGGATTATTCTTCCTTCAAGTCACATTGGAAGTACCCGTCATATGATTCAGCTCTTCCAGGATTCAATGGCCATTTGTCGCACTTTCAGGAAACCAGATCTCTTCCTCACCATGACTGCCAACCCCAACTGGCCAGAGATTCAGAGGCAGATGTTAGTGGATGTGCAGGGAGGCAGGCAGGCTGTGTCAGACAGACCAGAGATTGTGGCTAGGGTGTTTGAGCTGAAGAAGAAGGCCTTATTGAAGGAGCTTGAAGGAGGACTCTTTGGTGAAATAGCTGGAATGGTCCATACCATTGAGTATCAGAAGAGAGGATTGCCCCACATGCACCTTCTGATATTTCTGAAGGATGAAGATAAGATCCGTGGTATGTCCATATATTTCTTTACATGAATAACTCTAACAGAATTTCAGATGCCTTCCATGTGGATTCCATGGTCTCTGCTGAACTCCCCAATCCCACCACCCATCCTATTCTCCACAACATTGTCACTACTACTATGCTTCATGGTCCCTGTGGTGCACACAAGCCCAATGCTAGGTGTATGGTCAATGGAAGATGTAGCAAGCAATTTCCTAAGGCCTTCACTGATGCTACTCAGTATGGAGATGATGGTTATCCCAAGTACAGGAGGCGCAACAATGGTCGCATTTTTCAGAAGGCTGGCTTTGACTTTGACAACTCCTGGGTTGTTCCCCACAATCCCTACCTCAGTGCCAAGTACCAGTGTCACATCAATGTTGAGATCTGTGCTTCTGTCCATGCAGTCAAGTACATTCACAAGTACATCTACAAGGGCCATGACAGGACCACTTTGGTTGTTGCTGGGAACCAGGGTCAGGGGCAACAGAGGGATGAGATCAAGGAGTACCTGGATTCGCGCTATGTCTCTCCAGTTGAAGCTTGCTGGCGACTTTTCGAATTCAATATGCATGGAGAGCAACCCACTGTCTACCGCCTTCCTGTCCACCTCCCTGGCCAGCAAATGGTCTTCTATGATCCAGCTGTCAATGATGCCCATGATGTTCTTGCACGAGCCAATGTCAACCGGACAGAACTCACTGCATGGTATGAGGCCAATCAGCAGTATCCTCAGGCGCGCAATACTCTCTACCAGGATTTTCCGAGGACATGGGTCTTTGATTCCAGGACCAAAGTGTGGAAACCAAGGCAGAGGGGGAAAGCTATTGGGAGGATGTACTTTGCTTCACCAGCTCAGGGAGAGAGGTTCTATCTGCGGTTGCTACTCACTGCAGTATCTGGAGCAACTTCACCAGAGGACTTGCGCACAGTAGATGGTCATTTGTGCCCCACATTCAAGGATGCCTGTCTGGCCAGAGGATTATTGGAGGATGATGGAGAGTGGGTTCTGTGTTTGCAGGAAGCAGGTCAAATGCAAACTGGGTTATCACTTCGACGCCTGTTTGCTTTGATTCTCATGAACTGCCATCCAGTGTCACCCGAAAATCTATGGACACAATTCAGACCTCAAATCTGTGATGATCTCAGGAGACAGTTGGAGCGATCACCTATCTACCAACACAGGGAGTTCACAGATGAGCAGGTTTATGACTATGGCCTTCACCTTCTCAACAAGATCCTTTTGCGCTTCACCAAATCACTTGAAGACTTTCCTCCTATGCCACTTCCACAGGGCCCAGATGAAGGTGTTCCTTGGGAGGACCTTGACAACAATGTTCTGTTGGCCCAAGAGCGCAACTACAATGTGGAGGAGTTGACAGCTACAGTGGAAAGGAACCGCCAATCCTTCAACCAGGAGCAAGTTGCTGTCTTCAATGCAGTCATGGACTCAGTGGATAGGAATCAGGGCAAGGTGTTCTTTGTGCATAGTGCAGGTGGAGGTGGAAAGACCTTTGTGTGCAATACCATTGCAGCAGCTGTCCGTGCTCAGGGTCATGTTGCACTCTGTGTTGCTTCATCAGGTATGTGTCATTAGTTATACATCTGAATAGTTTTCTAACAATATTGTGTACAGGAATTGCAGCATTATTGTTGGAGGGAGGAAGAACTGCACACTCAAGGTTCAAGATCCCCATTCCTGTTCATGACACATCCACCTGCCCCATCCGACACAACTCAGCTCTCCATGACGTACTCAAAGTTACCAAGGTCATCATCTGGGATGAAGTACCCATGCAGCACAAACACAGTGTCCGTGCAGTGGACCACACATTGCGTGATCTCTTCTCTACTGAAAGGCCCTTTGGTGGAATCACAGTACTCTTTGGTGGAGACTTCCGACAAACACTGCCTGTGGTACCAAGAGGAGAGCGACAGCATGTCATTGAGGCCTCAATTCGAAGAAGTGCACTCTGGGAGTCAGTGGAGGTTTTCTACTTGGTTCAAAACATGAGGTTGGAAAGGACACCAGAAATGAACCAGCATGCAAACTGGCTCCTGGAGATTGGAGCAGGAGCAAACATGGGAGCTGATCAGAGGGTGCAATTGCCAGACAGGATGTGTGTGCAGGACTTGGAAGGATTGGTGGACTTTGTGTATCCTGGGATTGAGAGGAGGAATGCTGATGAATATTTCCTGGAGAGGACAATCCTGTCTGCCAAGAATGATAGTGTGGATGAACTCAACAATGCTATCCTGGCCAGATTCCCTGGAGACCTTCAGATGAGGATGAGTGTGGATAGTGTGAGGATGGAGGATGGACAAGACTATCAGCCCTATGCAGCTGAGTATCTCAACTCACTTCGAGCAAATGGACTCCCTCTGGCTCAGTTGGCACTCAAGGTTGGATGTCCTGTGATGCTACTCCGAAATCTGGACCCCTCATTAGGACTCTGCAATGGAACTAGGATGATTGTGGTGGAAATTCGGAGGAGGGTGTTGAAGTGTAGGATCATTTCTGGGGATAGGAGATTTGCAGGATCCATTGTGATGATACCCAGGATCACACTGTCACCCTCAGCTGAGGATCTTCCCATTCCACTGATGCGCCGACAATTCCCAGTGCGACTTGCCTTTGCAATGACAATCAACAAGAGTCAAGGGCAATCAGTGAAGTATGTAGGAGTTCATTTGTGGTCTTCAGTGTTCTCTCATGGGCAGTTGTATGTTGCATTGAGTAGATGCACATCTGGAGAGAGGATTAGGATATTGTTGGATGAGAGGAATGAGGACAAAAAGACATTGAATGTAGTATACCAAGAGATACTTAGAGGACTTAGACTTTGATTGTATAAATTATTGTATAAATTATTGAAATGAAGTTTGTAATACAAAAGATTGGTGAGAAATGATGTAGGATAATGCTAAGAGTAAGCACAACATGAAGTGATGTGAAGTGCAACATGAAGTGCAATATGAAGTGACGTGAAGTGAGGTGAAGTGAGGTGAAGTGACCTGAAGTGACCTGAAGTGAGGTGAAGTGACCTGAAGTGACCTGAAGTGACATGAAGTGACATGAAGTGACCTGAAGTGCAATGTAAAGTGCAATGTGAAATGACATGAAGTGTGATGTGAAGTGACATGAAATGCAATATGAAGCAATATCCTGAGTTTGATATTGCTTAGGCTACACAAATCCAACCCCCTGCGTAGCAGGGGATAGCGTAAGCTAGTCTTATACTAATGCCACGTCGTATATATTGCTTAGTAATTTTAGTCAGCGTTAGTCAGCTTTGCTCATGATTAGTCAGGCTTAGTCATTTTTAGTCAGCAATTGGTCAGCAATTTGTCAGCATTTGTCAGCAAGTTGACCTGGCTTCAGTACTGTAAAAGTGCGATTAATTACATTTTATATGTCGGCTATGTCGAAAAAGACTCTGGACTCAGAATTGTTTCTCGACAACCACTGATGGTAGAGACATGAAACTTGGAGGAATGGGAGATCTATATGTCAGGAATGAGCTATTAGAATTTCAGGGTGTTATGTTGCACGGTGACGGAGATATTAAGCAAATGATCTACGGAGACTTCCCATAAAAGGAAGGTGGAAATAAAAGAGCGATAAAATAGCATTAAAAAATCGGAAAAATTATGAAAATATTATGGGTTAATGCTATGAGCAGGATATATATATTGAAGCACAAAAATAAATAAAAAAAGTTTATAATTGGAAGATATAGATGAAATACTGATAAAATAGTATAAAGATGTGGCACAGGAACAGCTGAGGACAACTGGTGCCAGGGAAAGTGTGCAGGTTAAGGGGGTGGGGGAATGGTAGCAACACCAGTGGCAGCAAATGCAGTACTAGACTGTGCAAGGATAGTCCCTAGCACAGCTGGGGATGGGTAGGGGCCAGTGGAGCCACTTACCTCAGCAGATCCATGGAACAGACATGAGGTGGCCTCATGTTGGGGGGGGAAGGGAGCTGGAGCCCAATGTGCCACATAATGATGAAAGTACTCATGGAAAGGGATCTGGGCACCTTGCAAGGTGACTGGGATGTTAGACCACTCAGAGGCTAGAATAGCATTTGTGAGGGTGACTAGGAGACACTGGCAGCCTCAGGGCATGAGAAAATGCAGAAGTGTACAAAGTGTGAGGGTGATCTGGAGTGAGAGGGGGGTGAGACACAAACACACACACTCCAGCTATGCAGGGAAATCCTCAGTATATTAAATAATCATGAAAGCGTGAGAAAGCGCAAAGCTACTACATACCTATGCAGGGAAATCCTCAGAGAAATGAATGAGGAAGTCCCTGCACTGCTACGAGAGCTACAGGAGCGGTAGTTGAACTACTGTACAGACTAAATGATCACTGTCCAAAACGGGAACTAGGGAGTGGGTGCACACATGCACAACTGGAGGGCAGGAAGGTGTGTCATGTGATCACACTTGGGGATGTGCTGAGCACAGGAAGCAGGTACTTGCATGTACCAGTTCATGGAGGCATCGGCAGGTGACACTGGGTGGTGGCAAGGGCTGGAATGACTCAGGGGGACCAGGGGGATAACAGGAGCAGAGGGAGGAGTGTAGGGAGGATTTGAAGGTCCCCTTACACAAAGTGCATGAAAGCAACAGGCAGGAGTGCAAGAAATGCAAAAACATGACAGTGGACTCAGGTGCAAGCTGGGCACAGTGCTAGGACCAGAGAAATTCTCAGAGAAATAGATGAGGAACCCTGGTGCCTAGAGTACTAGCCAATACTTGCAGGTAAGAACTATACAGTCTGAATGTCTATCTACATAAAAGGAAACAGGACGGGAGGACAATGGGAGAGAGTGGCAATGTGTGGTGGGGGTGGTAGAGGTTGGAGTGACAGTGCATGCACTAGCAGGCACTTAGCACATGGCTGCATGTATTGAGCCATGGTACATGTGCACATGCTGTGGGTGCTACACACACATGCAACTGTAGGGCAGAAAGGTATGTTATGTGATTGTGTCTGGGGATGTGTTGAGTATGGGAAGCAGGCACTTGCATACACCAGTTTGAGGAGATATTGGTGGACAACTCTAGGCAATAGCAAGGGGGGTGCAGATGCGAGCGAAGCGAGCGTGAGTAGCCTGGGGGCAGGGGGTAATAGGAGCAGAGGGAGGAGTGTAGAGAGAACTTGAGGGTCCTCTTACACAGTCTGAGAAGGTATTAGTAGATGACACAAGATAAGAGTGAGAGTTGGGGAGAGTCAGAGTAACCAGAGAAGTGATAGAAGTGGGGAGAGAGCACAGATGCGAGCGAAGCGAGCGTGAGTGACCTGGGGGCGAGGGGTAACCAGAGAAGTGATAGAAGTGGAGAAAGGGTACGACGGCGAGCGAAGCGAGCGTGAGTGACCTGGGGGCAAGGGGTACAGAGAAGACTTGAGAGTCCATAGAAAACTAAGAAAATGGGGGAAAAGAAACAAAAATTGATCTGTGGTAGAGAATATAGAGAATTAAAAACATAATAATCATATATATACATATCACAAACTTTAATTATGTAAATTATTGAAATCAAGTTTGTACTATAAACAATTGCTGTAAAAATACAATTTGAAATGAAGGTTGTAATACAAAACATTGGTGAGAAATGATCTAGAATAATGCTAAGAGTAGAAAACCACTTGAGTCAAACCCCCTGCGTAGCAGGGGATAGCGTAAGCTAGTCTATAACTAATGCCATCTCGAATATATTGCTTAGTAATTTTAGTCAGCATTAGTCAGATTTGCTCATGATTAGTCAGGCTTAGTCATTTTTAGTCAGCAATTGGTCAGCAATTTGTCAGCATTTGTCAGCAAAAACTCGGTCTCAAAGCTGTTCCAACTCCATATGTTACAAGTCCATATATCCAACACTGCCATTTGACAGACTTTAAATATCAACCTCACAGCACGGAGCCAATCCTTTCTGACCCCCATCATCCATTCCCCTGCATTCGAGGTGAGCCCTCCCTGATTTATGTGCTTAGGATGAAATAACTAATTAAAAACCCTCATAAATTCGCAAAAATTCACAAAAAAATCGTCACAAATCAACAAATAAATTGCAAAAAAATATGGTAAAATAATATAATTAAATTTCGAAGATATCCGTGGGAATTTCGCGTCGAAATTCACTAGAACTTGGAAAAAATTGATTTAAATTCAGGTAAATATTCAATAATTGCTTTCAATAATATGTATAGCTAACAAAAACAACAAATTTATTGTAGTTACACTTGCTGCATCTATAAACACTCATTTTGAGCTACAGGGTGAGTTATTTAATCACATAATTATAAATTTAATCTAATAACCATTTTAGAGTGAATTGTGTCATTTGTATTATTACTTGGTACGCTTAGGGAAAACGTGGAGATCAAGGTGATAGACAGTAAAGCTCCTACTACCTGGCTTTCTCTTTGGAGTTGTTTGCCGGTTGCCCTCGGAGCCTCTTTCTGTCTGCTGTGTGCAGGGAGATTACTACTCTCCATTATCAACTGCCGCTGCCGACACCGAATTCGCACAGTTTTGGCCTAAGTGGGCTTTGTGATATTATATTTGACTTTTTTGCTCCTGTTTTTGACAACATTGATCTTGGATACATATGTGAGTAATATCTTTACTTAATTATGATATATCTTATTGACATATTGTTTAGGGATCCCCGAACCCCACCGACTACCCCTGAGCAGGGAAGACAGGCAACACGTGATGCTGACTGAGAGCATCGTGCGCAGCAAATGACATCCCCCGAAACTCGACGCGAACGAACAAACCAACCCCCACTCCACATTCCCCCTCCAATCAATTTCCAAACACACCCAGACATCCCCCGTCCAGCTACTCCTCCCACTGCTATTGCTGGACCATCTGGAGACCATGTTAGGTCTGTTGGATTATCCAGAGACCTTGCTGTAACCAGACCTCCACTCCTCCCCCCAGTCAATATTGGTTCTTCTGGATTATCCAGGGAGCCAATACCACCTATTCCTCAGCCTCTTGCTCCCACTGGACTCCTTTTACCGGCATCTATCCTCATACCCCAAACATATATTCCAGCCAATTTGGACAGACCACCACATCGCCCTCTGCCACAATACATCCCACCAGCACCACAACTACCACAAACTGGCAGATATAGGCGTCCTGTTGCACAACCAATTCCTCAGGCACAAAATCCGGAGGATATTCAAAGGATATTACAAGAGCAAATGGCACGAGTGCGACAGGAGCGTGAAGTAGAGCAGAGACAAAGACAACAATTGGAGGTGTTGAGAATACAACAACAGCAGAGGGAACAAATGGAGAGAGAGATAAGAGCACAAGAGCTGGAAAGGATTCAGGAGGAGGAGAGACAAAGACAACAGCAGGAGCAAAGAGAAAGAGAGTTGAGGATACAGGAAGAGGAAAGAGAGAGAGAGAGAATTCAAAGAGAAGAGAGGGAAAGAGAGGAGGAAGAGAGGGAAAGAGGACAAAGAGAAGAGAGGGAGAGAGAGTTGAGAGTGCAAGAGGAGGAGAGGGAGAGAAGGAGGATTGAGGAGGAGGAAAGGGAGAGAGAGCAGAGAGAGCAGAGGGTGGAGGAGTTGAGGGCAAATGAGGAGGAAGAGGGGAGGGTCTTGACACAGCAAAACTTGGATGCAGTGAGAGAGCAGTGGAGACAAGAATGGGAGGCTGAGAATGATGGATTGGAACAGGAGGAGGATTTATGGAACCAATTTGATGAGGTAAATATCTTTTTGGTTTTTGGTGTTTTCTTTTTCTAACATCAATATTTAGATAGATATCATTGGGAATGAAGGTGCTGAGGGTGAGAGGGCTGAACCTGAGGAGGATCCCAATCAACTCCGAGTCTTACCCCGTGGATGCCAACCATATCAGGAGCCAGTACAACCACACTCTCTTGGGCCAATGAATATCCTTTGCCCCAAATGCCAAGCTCTTCATTTCATTGATGAAAAGCTATCACAATACTCCCGAGTCAACCATCCCAAGTTTGGAATGTGCTGTCTTAATGGCCAAATTCAACTACCACCTCTGACACCCATGGATCCTGTTCTACAACGTTTCTTATGTGGTGAAGCTCCCCAGTCCAAGTCTTTCAAAGACAACATTCGGCGCTACAACTCTGCATTTGCCTTCACATCACTTGGAGTCAAAATCGACCAGTCAGTCACTCGAGCCACTGGCCCTTACTGCTTCAAGATCAGTGGTGAACTCCATCATCTTTCCGGTACCCTCCTTCCTCCACCAGGCGAAACTCCAAAATATGCGCAGATCTATATCTACGACTCAGCTGAGCAACTGGATTACCGCCAGCAAAACAACCAGGACTTTTGTGACCGTATAGTCATGAATGAGCTTCAGGATCTCATCCAGCGCATCAACCCTTATGTCCATGCATATAAACAGGCACACCAAAGTATGATGGAACGACCTCCCCACCCCCAGCAATCTATCACCATTGCACTCCATGTTGATATGGCCCAGGATCAGCGCACATACAACACTCCCACTGCCAATGAAATTGCCGTCATTATTCCAACTCCTGGATCACATGAATGGGACAAGGAAAGGGACATCATTGTACGACTTCAAAATGGTGGACTTGAGAGAATCTCCAACCTCAGTCCATCATATGCTCCACTCCACTATGTCCTACTCTTTCCTCATGGCGATCAGGGATGGCACACAAGGATTCCTGCACACTTTGGGGAAGCTGGCCAACGTCGTACTCCATATGTTTCTCAAATGTGCTACTATGCACATCGCATTCACATTCACCCAGGAGATCAACCACCACTCTTCTGGGGCGGCAAGCTATTCCAGCAGTACATTGTCGATGCATGGGCTTCATTGGAGCAAGCCAGGTTGACATACCTCCGTCTCAACCAGACAAGGCTTAGGGGAGAGTTGTATGAGGGTCTGATGGATGTTGTGCGTGGTGATCCAGGGGGTGAGGTCCGACTTGATCAAATTGGCCAAAGGATTATTCTTCCTTCAAGTCACATTGGAAGTACCCGTCATATGATTCAGCTCTTCCAGGATTCAATGGCCATTTGTCGCACTTTCAGGAAACCAGATCTCTTCCTCACCATGACTGCCAACCCCAACTGGCCAGAGATTCAGAGGCAGATGTTAGTGGATGTGCAGGGAGGCAGGCAGGCTGTGTCAGACAGACCAGAGATTGTGGCTAGGGTGTTTGAGCTGAAGAAGAAGGCCTTATTGAAGGAGCTTGAAGGAGGACTCTTTGGTGAAATAGCTGGAATGGTCCATACCATTGAGTATCAGAAGAGAGGATTGCCCCACATGCACCTTCTGATATTTCTGAAGGATGAAGATAAGATCCGTGGTATGTCCATATATTTCTTTACATGAATAACTCTAACACAATTTCAGATGCCTTCCATGTGGATTCCATGGTCTCTGCTGAACTCCCCAATCCCACCACCCATCCTATTCTCCACAACATTGTCACTACTACTATGCTTCATGGTCCCTGTGGTGCACACAAGCCCAATGCTAGGTGTATGGTCAATGGAAGCTGTAGCAAGCAATTTCCTAAGGCCTTCACTGATGCTACTCAGTATGGAGATGATGGTTATCCCAAGTACAGGAGGCGCAACAATGGTCGCATTTTTCAGAAGGCTGGCTTTGACTTTGACAACTCCTGGGTTGTTCCCCACAATCCCTACCTCAGTGCCAAGTACCAGTGTCATATCAATGTCGAGATCTGTGCTTCTGTCCATGCAGTCAAGTACATTCACAAGTACATCTACAAGGGCCATGACAGGACCACTTTGGTTGTTGCAGGGAACCAGGGTCAGGGACAACAGAGGGATGAGATCAAGGAGTACCTGGATTCGCGCTATGTCTCTCCAGTTGAAGCTTGCTGGCGACTTTTCGAATTCAACATGCATGCAGAGCAACCCACTGTCTACCGCCTTCCTGTCCACCTCCCTGGCCAGCAAATGGTCTTCTATGATCCAGCTGTCAATGATGCCCATGATGTTTTGGCACGAGCCAATGTCAACCAGACAGAACTCACTGCATGGTATGAGGCCAATCAGCAGTATCCTCAGGCGCGCAATACTCTCTACCAGGATTTTCCAAGGACATGGGTGTTTGATTCCAGGACCAAAGTGTGGAAACCAAGGCAGAGAGGGAAAGCTATTGGGAGGATGTACTTTGCTTCACCAGCTCAAGGAGAGAGGTTCTATCTGCGGTTGCTACTCACTGCAGTATCCGGAGCAACTTCACCAGAGGACTTGCGCACAGTGGATGGTCATTTGTGCCCCACATTCAAGGATGCCTGTTTGGCCAGAGGATTATTGGAGGATGATGGGGAGTGGGTTCTGTGTTTGCAGGAAGCAGGTCAAATGCAAACTGGGTTATCACTTCGACGCCTGTTTGCTTTGATTCTGATGAACTGCCATCCAGTGTCACCCCAAAATCTATGGACACAATTCAGACCTCAAATCTGCGATGATCTCAGGAGACAGTTGGAGCGATCACCTATCTACCAACACAGGGAGTTCACAGATGAGCAGGTTTATGACTATGGCCTTCACCTTCTCAACAAGATCCTTTTGCGCTTCACCAAATCACTTGAAGACTTTCCTCCTATGCCACTTCCACAGGGCCCAGATGAAGGTGTTCCTTGGGAGGACCTTGACAACAATATTCTGTTGGCCCAAGAGCGCAACTATAATGTGGAGGAGTTGACAGCTACAGTGGAAAGAAACCGCCAATCTTTCAACCAGGAGCAAGTTGCAGTCTTCAATGCAGTCATGGACTCAGTGGATAGGAATCAGGGCAAGGTCTTCTTTGTGCATAGTGCAGGTGGAGGTGGAAAGACCTTTGTGTGCAATACCATTGCAGCTGCTGTCCGTGCTCAGGGTCATGTTGCACTCTGTGTTGCTTCATCAGGTATGTCTCATTAGTTATACATCTGAATAGTTTTCTAACAATATTGTGTACAGGAATTGCAGCATTATTGTTGGAGGGAGGAAGAACTGCACACTCAAGGTTCAAGATCCCCATTCCTGTTCATGACACATCCACCTGCCCCATCCGCCACAACTCAGCTCTCCATGATGTACTCAAAGTAACCAAGGTCATCATCTGGGATGAAGTCCCCATGCAGCACAAACACAGTGTCCGTGCAGTGGACCACACATTGCGCGATCTCTTTTCTACTGAAAGGCCCTTTGGTGGAATCACAGTACTCTTTGGTGGAGACTTCCGACAAACACTGCCTGTGGTACCAAGGGGAGAGCGACAGCATGTGATTGAAGCCTCAATTCGGAGAAGTGCACTCTGGGAGTCAGTGGAGGTTTTCTACTTGGTTCAAAACATGAGGTTGGAAAGGACACCTGAAATGAACCAGCATGCAAACTGGCTACTGGAGATTGGAGCAGGAGCAAACATGGGAGCTGATCAGAGGGTGCAATTGGCAGATAGGATGTGTGTGCAGAACTTGGAAGGATTGGTGGACTTTGTGTATCCTGGGGTTGAGAGGAGGAATGCTGATGAATATTTCTTGGAGAGGACAATCCTGTCTGCCAAGAATGATAGTGTGGATGAACTCAACAACTCTATCCTGGCCAGATTCCCTGGAGACCTTCAGATGAGGATGAGTGTGGATAGTGTGAGGATGGAGGATGGACAAGACTACCAACCATATGCAGCTGAGTATCTCAACTCACTTCGAGCAAATGGACTCCCTCTGGCTCAGTTGGCACTCAAGGTTGGATGTCCTGTGATGCTACTCCGAAATCTGGACCCCTCATTAGGACTCTGCAATGGAACTAGGATGATTGTGGTAGAAATTCGGAGGAGGGTGTTGAAGTGTAGGATCATTTCTGGGGATAGGAGATTTGCAGGATCCATTGTGATGATACCCAGGATCACACTGTCACCCTCAGCTGAGGATCTTCCCATTCCACTGATGCGCCGACAATTCCCAGTGCGACTTGCCTTTGCAATGACAATCAACAAGAGTCAAGGGCAATCAGTGAAGTATGTAGGAGTTCATTTGTGGTCTTCAGTGTTCTCTCATGGGCAGTTGTATGTTGCATTGAGTAGATGCACATCTGGAGAGAGGATTAGGATATTGTTGGATGAGAGGAATGAGGACAAAAAGACATTGAATGTAGTATACCAAGAGATACTTAGAGGACTTAGACTTTGATTGTATAAATTATTGTATAAATTATTGAAATGAAGTTTGTAATACAAAAGATTGGTGAGAAATGATGTAGGATAATGCTAAGAGTAAGCACAACATGAAGTGATGTGAAGTGCAACATGAAGTGCAATATGAAGTGACGTGAAGTGAGGTGAAGTGACCTGAAGTGACCTGAAGTGACCTGAAGTGACCTGAAGTGACATGAAGTGACATGAAGTGACCTGAAGTGCAATGTAAAGTGCAATGTGAAATGACATGAAGTGTGATGTGAAGTGACATGAAATGCAATATGAAGCAATATCCTGAGTTTGATATTGCTTAGGCTACACAAATCCAACCCCCTGCGTAGCAGGGGATAGCGTAAGCTAGTCTATAACTAATGCCATCTCGAGTATATTGCTTAGTAATTTTAGTCAGCGTTAGTCAGCATGGCCAAAACTTATGTCAGCATTGGTCAGCATTATATAAGCAATTTGTCAGCATTTGTCAGCAAGTTGACCTGGCTTCAGTACTGTAAAAGTGCGATTAAACACATTTTATATGTCGGCTATGTCGAAAAAGACTCTGGACTCAGAATTGTTTCTCGACAACCACTGATGGTAGAGACATGAAACTTGGAGGAATGGGAGATCTATATGTCAGGAATGAGCTATTAGAATTTCGGGGTGTTATGTTGCACGGTGACGGAGATATTAAGCAAATGATCTACGGAGACTTCCCATAAAAGGAAGGTGGAAATAAAAGAGCGATAAAATAGCATTAGAAAATCGCAAGAATTATGAAGATATTATGGGTTAATGCTATGAGCAGGATATATATATTGAAGTAGAAAAATGAATCTATAATTGGAAAGTAGGAATGAAACACTGATAAAATAGCATAAAAAATAGAGTAATGTGGTACAGGGAAATACTAAAAATCGGAAAAATTATGAAAATATTATGGATTAACACTAAAAGCAGGATATATATATTGAATTACAAAAAGACATAGATATGGCACAAGAAAACACTCTATAACAGGTGTGTATTAATAGATATTGTAGAGATTAACAAAGAGAAATAGGTATCACACAGATAGTGACAGTGTTTCACAAGGGATATACTAACTCTCAGAGTGTGAGAGCAACCTGGAGTAAGAGAGACCTAGCACAAGTGCACTCACTCAGACTATACAGAGGAAACTACTATACACCTATGCAGGGAAATTCTCAGGGAATAGAGCAGAAGAATAGATATTACAAAATATAAAAATAGATCTGTAGCCTGGCATATTAGTAAGATAACACTAAAATCAAATCACAGGCAAGAAAATAGGTGTACTATAAGTAGGAAAACTAACAATAACCCTAATATTATGCTATAGGTCTGGCATATTGGACTATGCAGGGAAATCCTCAGTTTATTAACAATTGGCAAAAGTGTGGGAAAGTGCGAAGCTACTACACACCTATACAGGGAAATCCTTAGAGAAACAAATGAGGAAGTCCCTGCACTGCTACAAGAGCTACAGGAAAAATAGGAACTAGGGACCAGGTGTGTGCATGTGTGACTGGAGGGTGGGAAGGTGCATTATGTGATTGCGCTTGGGAACATGCTGAGCACGGGAAGCAGGCACTTGCACGCACAGCTGTGCACACCAGTTTGTGGAGGCATCAGCGGGTGACACTGGGTGGTGGCAAGGGCTGGGACAACTTGGGGAGACCAGGGGGGTAACAGGAGCAGAGGGAGGAGTATAGGGAGGACTTGAGAGTCTCCTTACAAGGAGCATGCAAAATGTGAAGCATGAGCTGGGCACAGTGCTAGGGCCAGAGAAATCCTCAGAGAAACAGATGAGGAACCCTGGTGCCTAGGGCATACAAGCTAAATGATAAATGTCTGAAAAGAGAACTAGGGAGCAGGTGCACACACATGCAACTGTAGGGCAGAAAGGTATGTTATGTGATTGTGTCTGGGGATGTGTTGAGTATGGGAAGCAGCACTTGCATACACCAGTTTGAGGAGATATTGGTGGACAACTCTAGGCAATAGCAAGGGGGGTGCAGATGCGAGCGAAGCGAGCGTGAGTAGCCTGGGGGCGGGGGGTAATAGGAGCAGAGGGAGGAGTGTAGAGAGAACTTGAGGGTCCTCTTACACAGTCTGAGAAGGTATTAGTAGATGACACAAGATAAGAGTGAGAGTTGGGGAGAGTCAGAGTAACCAGAGAAGTGATAGAAGTGGGGAGAGAGCACAGATGTGAGCGAAGCGAGCGTGAGTGACCTGGGGGCAAGGGGTACAGGGAAGACTTGAGAGTCCTTTTATAGATAGAGAATATAGAAAACTAAGAAAATGGGGGAAAAGAAACAAAAATTGATCTGCAGTAGAGAATATAGAGAATAAGAAATGTAATATAGAAAATGGGTATAAACCAATATTATAAATAGAATATCAAACTTGGATATTTCTTAGGCTGGGGTATTAAAATTGAATATTAATAATCATTCAATACATAAATCCAACCCCCTGCGAAGCAGGGGATAGCGTAAGCTAGTCTATATCTAATGCTAGGTCGAATATATTGCTTAGTAATTTTAGTCAGCGTTAGTCAGCGTTAGTCAGCATTAGTCAGGATTAGTCAGGCTTAGGTCAGCATTTGTCAGCCATTGGTCAGCAATTTGTCAGCATTTGTCAGCAAAAACTCGGCCTCAAAGCTGTTCCAACTCCATATGTTACAAGTCCATATATCCAACACTGCCATTTCACTGACTTTAAATATCAACCTCACAGCACGGATCCAATCCTTTCTTACCCCCATCATCCATTCCCCTGCATTCGAGGTGAGCCCTCCCTGATTTATGTGCTTAGGATGAAATAACTAATTAAAAACCCTCATAAATTCACAAAAATTCACAAAAAATTGCTGTAAATCAACAAATAAATTCCAAAAAAATATGGTAAAATAATATAATTAAATTTCGAAGATATCCGTGGGAATTTTGCGTCGAAATTCACTAGAACTTGGAAAAGCTTGAATTAAATTCAGGTAAATATTCAATAATTGCTTTCAATAATATGTATAGCTAACAAAAAGAACAAATTTATTCTAGCTACACTTGCTGCATCTATAAACACTCATTTTGAGCTACAGGGTGAGTTATTTAATCACATAATTATAAATTTAATCTAATAACCATTTTAGAGTGAATTGTGTCATTTGTATTATTACTTGGTACGCTTAGGGAAAACGTGGAGATCAAGGTGATAGACAGTAAAGCTCCTACTACCTGGCTTTCTCTTCGGAGTTGTTTGCCGGTCGCCTCGGAGCCTCTTTCTGTCTGCTGTGTGCAGGGAGATTCCTACTCTCCATTATCAACTGCCGCTGCCGACACCGAATTCGCACAGTTTTGGCCTAAGTGGGCTTTGTGATTGTATATTTGACTTTTTTGCTCCTGTTTTTGAAAACATTGATCTTGGATACATATGTGAGTAATATCTTTACTTAATTATGATATATCTTATTTACACATTGTTTAGGGATCCCCGAACCCCACCTACTACTCCTGAGCAGGGAAGACAGGCAACCCGTGATGCTGACCGAGAGCATCGTGCGCAGCAAATGACATCCCCTGAAACTCGACGCGAACGAACGAACCAACCCCCACTGCACATTCCCCCTCCAATCAATTTCCAAACACACCCAGACATCCCCCGTCCAGCTACTCCTCCCACTGCTATTGCTGGACCATCTGGAGACCATGTTAGGTCTGTTGGATTATCCAGAGACCTTGCTGTACCCAGACCTCCACTCCTTCCCCCAGTCAATATTGGTTCTTCTGGATTATCCAGAGAGCCAATACCACCTATTCCTCAACCACTTGCTCCTGCTCAACCTCTTTTACCAGCATCTATCCTCATACCCCAAACACATATTCCAGCCAACTTGGATAGACCACCACCTCGCCTTCTACCACAATATATCCCACCAGCTCCACAACTACCACAAATGGGTAGATATAGGCGTCCTGTTGCACAACCAATTCCTCAGGCACAAAATCCAGAGGATATTCAAAGGATATTACAAGAGCAGATGGCGCGAGTGCGACAGGAGCATGAGGTAGAGCAGAGACAAACAGCACAGAGACAACAGTTGGAGGTGTTGAGGGTACAGCAACAGCAGAGAGAACAAGTGGAGAGAGAGATAAGAGCACAAGAGATAGAAAGGATTCAGGAGGAGGAGAGACAAAGAGAACAGAGAGAGAGAGATTTAAGAGTGCAAGGGGAGGAGAGGGAGAGAAGGAGGATTGAAGAGGAGGAGAGAGAGAGAGAACAGAGGGAAGGAGAATTGAGGATACAAGAGGAGGAGAGGGAGAGAAGGAGGGTTGAGGAGGAGGAAAGGGAGAGGGAACAGAGAGAAGAGAGGGAGAGGGAATTAAGGATACAGGAGGAGGAGGGGCAGAGGAGGAGGATTGAGGGAGAGGAAAGAGAGAGGGAACAGAGGGAACAGAGGGAGAGGGAATTGAGGGTACAAGAGGAGGAGAGGGAGAGAAGGAGAATTCAGGAGGAGGAAAGAGAGAGAGAGCAGAGAGAGCAGAGAGTGGAAGATTTGAGAGCAAATGAGGAGGAAGGGGGGAGGGTCTTGACACAGCAAAACTTGGATGCAGTGAGAGAGCAGTGGAGACAAGAATGGGAGGCTGAGAATGATGGATTGGAACAGGAGGAGGATTTATGGAATCAATTTGATGAGGTAAATATCTTTTTTGTTTTTGGTGTTTTCTTTTTCTAACCTCAATATTTAGATAGATATTATTGGGAATGAAGGTGCTGAGGGTGAGAGGGCTGAACCTGAGGAGGATCCCAATCAACTCCGAGTCTTACCCCGTGGTTGCCAACCATATCAGGAGCCAGCAGGACCACACTCCCTTGGGCCAATGAATATTCTTTGTCCCAAATGCCAAGCTCTCCATTTTATCGATGAAAAGCTGTCAAAAGAGTCCCGAGTTAACCATCCCAAATTTGGGATGTGCTGTCTTAATGGCCAAATTCAGCTCCAACCTCTGACACCCATGGATCCTGTTCTACAACGTTTCTTCTGTGGTGAAGCTCCCCAGTCCAAGTCATTCAAAGACAATATCCGGCGCTACAACTCAGCCTTTGCCTTCACATCACTTGGAGTCAAAATTGACCAGTCAGTCACTCGAGCCACTGGCCCTTACTGCTTCAAGATCAGTGGTGAACTCCATCATCTTTCCGGTACCCTCCTTCCTCCACCAGGCGAAACTCCAAAATATGCGCAGATCTATATCTACGACTCAGCTGAGCAACTGGATTACCGCCAGCAAAACAACCAGGACTTTTGTGACCGTATAGTCATGAATGAGCTTCAGGATCTCATCCAGCGCATCAACCCTTATGTCCATGCATATAAACAGGCGCACCAAAGTATGATGGAACGACCTCCCCACCCCCAGCAATCTATCACCATTGCACTCCATGTCGATATGGCCCAGGATCAGCGCACATACAACACTCCCACTGCCAATGAAATTGCTGTCATTATTCCAACTCCTGGATCGCATGAATGGGACAAGGAAAGGGACATCATTGTACGACTTCAAAATGGTGGACTTGAGAGAATCTCCAACCTCAGTCCATCATATGCTCCACTCCACTATGTCCTACTCTTTCCTCATGGCGATCAGGGATGGCACACAAGGATTCCTGCACACTTTGGGGAAGCTGGCCAACGTCGTACTCCATATGTTTCACAAATGTGCTACTATGCACATCGCATTCACATTCACCCAGGAGATCAACCACCACTCTTCTGGGGTGGCAAGCTATTCCAGCAGTATATTGTTGATGCATGGGCTTCATTGGAGCAAGCCAGGTTGACATACCTCCGTCTCAACCAGACAAGGCTTAGGGGAGAGTTGTATGAGGGTCTGATGGATGTTGTGCGTGGTGATCCAGGGGGTGAGGTCCGACTTGATCAAATTGGCCAAAGGATTATTCTTCCTTCAAGTCACATTGGAAGTACCCGTCATATGATTCAGCTCTTCCAGGATTCAATGGCCATTTGTCGCACTTTCAGGAAACCAGATCTCTTCCTCACCATGACTGCCAACCCCAACTGGCCAGAGATTCAGAGGCAGATGTTAGTGGATGTGCAGGGAGGCAGGCAGGCTGTGTCAGACAGACCAGATATTGTGGCTAGGGTGTTTGAGCTGAAGAAGAAGGCCTTATTGAAGGAGCTTGAAGGAGGACTCTTTGGTGAAATAGCTGGAATGGTCCATACCATTGAGTATCAGAAGAGAGGATTGCCTCACATGCACCTTCTGATATTTCTGAAGGATGAAGATAAGATCCGTGGTATGTCCATATATTTCTTTACATGAATAACTCTAACAGAATTTCAGATGCCTTCCATGTGGATTCCATGGTCTCTGCTGAACTCCCCAATCCCACCACCCATCCTATCCTTCACAACATTGTCACTACTACTATGCTTCATGGTCCCTGTGGTGCACACAAGCCCAATGCTAGGTGTATGGTCAATGGAAGATGCAGCAAGCAATTTCCTAAGGCCTTCACTGATGCTACTCAGTATGGAGATGATGGCTATCCCAAGTACAGGAGGCGCAACAATGGTCGCATTTTTCAGAAGGCTGGCTTTGACTTTGACAACTCCTGGGTTGTTCCCTACAATCCCTACCTCAGTGCCAAGTACCAGTGTCACATCAATGTCGAGATCTGTGCTTCTGTCCATGCAGTCAAGTACATTCACAAGTACATCTACAAAGGCCATGACAGGACAACATTGGTTGTTGCAGGGAACCAGGGTCAGGGGCAACAGAGGGATGAGATCAAGGAGTACTTGGATTCGCGCTATATCTCTCCAGTTGAAGCTTGCTGGCGACTTTTCGAATTCAACATGCATGGAGAGCAACCCACTGTCTACCGCCTTCCTGTCCACCTCCCTGGCCAGCAAATGGTCTTCTATGATCCAGCTGTCAATGATGCCCATGATGTTCTTGCACGAGCCAATGTCAACCGAACAGAACTCACTGCATGGTATGAGGCCAATCAGCAGTATCCTCAGGCACGCAATACTCTCTACCAGGATTTTCCGAGGACATGGGTCTTTGATTCCAGGACCAAGGTGTGGAAACCAAGGCAGAGGGGGAAAGCTATTGGGAGGATGTACTTTGCATCACCAGCTCAGGGAGAGAGGTTCTATCTGCGCTTGCTACTCACTGCAGTATCTGGAGCAACTTCACCAGAGGACTTGCGCACAGTGGATGGTCATTTGTGCCCCACATTCAAGGATGCCTGTCTGGCCAGAGGATTATTGGAGGATGATGGGGAGTGGGTTCTGTGTTTGCAGGAAGCAGGTCAAATGCAAACTGGGTTATCACTTCGACGCCTGTTTGCTTTGATTCTGATGAACTGCCATCCAGTGTCACCCGAAAATCTATGGAGACAATTCAGACCTCAAATCTGCGATGACCTTAGGAGACAGTTGGAGCGATCACCTATCTACCAACACAGGCAGTTCACAGATGAGCAGGTTTATGACTATGGCCTTCACCTTCTCAACAAAATCCTTCTGCGCTTCACCAAGTCACTTGAAGACTTTCCTCCTATGCCACTTCCACAGGGCCCAGATGAAGGTGTTCCTTGGGAGGACCTTGACAACAATGTTCTGTTGGCCCAAGAGCGCAACTATAATGTGGAGGAGTTGACAGCTACAGTGGAAGAGGAACCGCCAATCTTTCAACCAGGAGCAAGTTGCTGTCTTCAATGCAGTCATGGACTCAGTGGATAGGAATCAGGGCAAGGTGTTCTTTGTGCATAGTGCAGGTGGAGGTGGAAAGACCTTTGTGTGCAATACCATTGCAGCTGCTGTCCGTGCTCAGGGTACATGTTGCACTCTGTGTTGCTTCATCAGGTATGTGTCATTAGTTATACATCTGAATAGTTTTCTAACAATATTGTGTACAGGAATTGCAGCATTATTGTTGGAGGGAGGAAGAACTGCGCACTCAAGGTTCAAGATCCCCATTCCTGTTCATGACACATCCACCTGCCCCATCCGACACAACTCAGCTCTCCATGACGTACTCAAAGTTACCAAGGTCATCATCTGGGATGAAGTCCCCATGCAGCACAAACACAGTGTCCGTGCAGTAGACCACACATTGCACGATCTCTTCTCTACTGAAAGGCCCTTTGGTGGAATCACAGTACTCTTTGGTGGAGACTTCCGACAAACACTGCCTGTGGTACCAAGGGGAGAGCGACAGCATGTGATTGAAGCCTCAATTCGAAGAAGTGCACTCTGGGAGTCAGTGGAGGTTTTCTACTTGGTTCAAAACATGCGGTTGGAAAGAACACCAGAAATGAACCAGCATGCAAACTGGCTACTGGAGATTGGAGCAGGAGCAAACATGGGAGCTGATCAGAGGGTGCAATTGGCAGATAGGATGTGTGTGCAGAACTTGGAAGGATTGGTGGACTTTGTGTATCCTGGGATTGAGAGGAGGAATGCTGATGAATATTTCCTGGAGAGGACAATCCTGTCTGCCAAGAATGACAGTGTGGATGAACTCAACAATTCTATCCTGGCCAGATTCCCTGGAGACCTTCAGATGAGGATGAGTGTGGATAGTGTGAGGATGGAGGATGGACAAGACTATCAACCCTATGCAGCTGAGTACCTCAACTCACTCCGGGCAAATGGACTCCCTCTAGCTCAGTTGGCACTCAAGGTTGGATGTCCTGTGATGCTACTCCGAAATCTGGACCCCTCATTAGGACTCTGCAATGGAACTAGGATGATTGTGGTGGAAATTCGGAGGAGGGTGTTGAAGTGTAGGATCATTTCTGGGGACAGGAGATTTGCAGGATCCATTGTGATGATACCCCGGATCACACTGTCACCTTCAGCTGAGGACCTCCCCATTCCACTGATGCGCCGACAATTCCCAGTGCGACTTGCCTTTGCAATGACAATCAACAAGAGTCAAGGGCAGTCAGTGAAATATGTAGGAGTTCATTTGTGGTCTTCAGTGTTCTCTCATGGGCAGTTGTATGTTGCATTGAGTAGATGCACATCTGGAGAGAGGATTAGGATATTGTTGGATGAGAGGAATGAGGACAAAAAGACATTGAATGTAGTGTACCAAGAGATACTTAGAGGACTTAGACTTTGATTGTATAAATTA
Source organism: Lepiota venenata (assembly GCA_004296355.1). NCBI lineage: Eukaryota > Fungi > Basidiomycota > Agaricomycetes > Agaricales > Agaricaceae > Lepiota > Lepiota venenata. Next base: position 452,154 of record RCFS01000030.1, read on the forward strand.
TTGTATAAATTATTGAAATGAAGTTTGTAATACAAAAGATTGGTGAGAAATGATGTAGGATAATGCTAAGAGTAAGCACAACATGAAGTGATGTGAAGTGCAACATGAAGTGCGACATGAAGTGAGGTGAAGTGAGGTGAAGTGAGGTGAAGTGACATGAAGTGCAATGTGAAGTGACATGAAGTGTGATGTGAAGTGCAATATGAAGCAATGTCAAACTCAGATATTGCTTAGGCTACACAAATCCAAGAGTCAAACCCCCTGTAGGATAATGCTAAGAGTAGAAAACCACTTGAGTCAAACCCCCTGCGTAGCAGGGGATAGCGTAAGCTAGTCTATAACTAATGCTATCTCGAATATATTGCTTAGTAATTTTAGTCAGCGTTAGTCAGCTTTGCTCATGATTAGTCAGGCTTAGTCAGTTTTAGTCAGCAATTGGTCAGCAATTTGTCAGCATTTGTCAGCAAGTTGGCCTGGGTTCAGTACTGTAAAAGTGCGATTAATTAGATTTTATATGTCGGCTATGTCAAAAAAGACTCTGGTCTCAGAATTGTTTCTCGACAACCACTGATGGTAGAGACATGAAACTTGGAGGAATGGGAGATCTATATGTCAGGAGTGAGCTATTAGAATTTCGGGGTATTATGTTGCACGATGACGGAGATATTAAGCATAAGATTTACGGAGACTTCCCATAAAAGGAAGGTGGAAATAAAAGAGCGATAAAATACCATTAAAAAATCGGGAAAATTATGAAAATATTATGGGTTAATGCTATGAGCGGGATATATATTTTCAACCACAAAAATAAATAAACAAAGTTCATAATTGGAAGATATAGATGAAATACTGATAAAATAGCATAAAAAAATAGGGATAAAAGAGCGATAAAATAGCATTAAAAAATCGGAAAAATTCTGAAAATATTATAGGTTAATGCTGCAAGCAGGATATATATATTGAAGCACGAAAACAAATAAAAAAAGTTCATAACTGGAAGATATGGATGAAATACTGATAAAATAGCATAAAGAAATAGGGGTAGGATATAATGTGGCACAGGAAAAGCTGAGAATAGCCTTTTGGATAGCTATGACGTGGTCTGTGGGTAGGGAGGGGAATGCCTTAGCCACATGGACCAGGATAGGTGTTGCTTTGAGAGCACTGGTGTATGAGAGGGAAGGAAAGGAGGCACATAGGTGTAATTGTAAGTATGATAGATGTTAGACACTGAACAGGGTGCAAGTTGGAGGGACAAGTGGAGTGAGACCTTGGCTTCAATGTATGTGTTGTGCCACTCTGAGATTGCTAAGCAGTCTCAATTTGGACTTTGGACCCAGAGAGGAGAGGATACAACTCAGATGAAAGGGAACTGAGTCTGAGAGAGAGATGAGACAATGAACTGAGGTTCAGAGGATAGGAGGCAAGTCAAGTCAATATTCTGATTGAGGAAAACTACTTCGGACTAACTCCGGTTTATATACATGTGGACTATTGGAGGAATGAAAATAGTCCTACAATAAGTATCTAAGTTACTGGTAGTTAGTGGGTGCCTATAATAAAGTATTTAGAGTATAATAGAAGTTATAGAAACAATAGGAATAATAAATGGAATGGAGTGATGACATCAGAGTAATGAACAGATTAAAGAAGAATGAATCTGGGAACTGGGCTTAAGGAGACCGGTTGGACTTCAGAGTTCAAGATCAGAGAAGAATTTGGACCAGTGGTAACACAGTCTGGAGCAATCCGGGACACCTGTAACAATAGAAGAAAATAGGTATAATACAAGCAAGAGAATAGATATTACAGAATATAAAATAGATCTATAGCCTGGCATATTAGTAAGATAATATTAACACAGGCAACAAAATAGGTGTACTATAAGTAGGAAAACTAACAATAACCCTAATATTATGCTATAGGTCTGGCATATTAGTAGGGTGGTGCTAAAGTCAGATAATACCAAGATATTAAGTTATAAACTGTGGGCAGAGAATAAATGAAGATTGGACAGGATAGAAAGATTAGAACTATATACTTGAGTACCTACAGTTTATATATATAGTGTAAAGACAATCTGGAGCAAGAGAAAAATAGAATGCAAGTGTGCATACTCAGGCTATGCAGAGGGATAATAGCAAAGGTACAGAAAAGTATAAGGCTACAACACAACTATGCAGGGGAATTCTCAGAGAAACAATAGAGAGTAGGTATGCACATGTGCAACTGTAGAGCAGAAAACTATGTTATGTGATTATGCATGGGAATGCATAGAGCATGGGAAGTAGGCACTTGCATATGCCAGTCTGTGAGGGCAACCAGGAGTGAGAGAGGAGCAAAACATGCATGCTCACACTCAGACTATGTAGGGAAATGAGGAAGTCCTTGCATTGCTATGTGAGCTACAAGAGCAGTGGCTGAACTATTGTACAGACTAAATGATAAATATCTGAAAAGAAAACTAGGGAGCAAGTGCACACACATGTAACTAGGGCAGAAAAGTGTATTATGTGATTGTGTCTGGGGATGTGTTGAGTACAGGAAGCAGGCACTTGCATGCACCAGTTTGAGGAGGCATTGGTGGGCAACTCTAGGCAATGGCAAGGGGGGTGCAAATGCGAGCAAAGCGAGCATGAGCAGCCTGGGGGCGGGGGGTAATAGGAGCAGAGGGAGAAGTGTAGGAAGAACTTGAGGGTCCTCTTACACAGTCTGAGAAGGTATTAGTAGATAACACAAGATAAAAGTAAGAGTTGGGGAGAGTCAGGGTAACCAGAGAAGGAGGGAGCACAGATGCGAGCGAAGCGAGCGTGAGTGACCTGGGGGCAAGGGGTACAGGGAAGACTTGAGAGTCTTTTTATAGATAGGGAATATAGAAAACTAAGAAAATGGGGGAAAAGAAACAAAAATTGATCTGCAGTAGAGAATATAGAGAATAAGAAATGTAATATAGAAAATGGGTATAAACCAATATTATAAATAGAAAAAATTTGAACTCCCATAGCAGACAATATATCTAGCATACCAGTAGGATAATGCTAAAATAGAATAATAATAAGATATAAACTTATGAAATATCAAACTTAATATTAATAATTATCTAACACATAAATCCAACCCCCTGCGTAGCAGGGGATAGCGTAAGCTAGTCTTATACTAATGCCACGTCGTATATATTGCTTACAAATTTTAGTCAGCATTAGTCAGCGTTAGTCAGCATTAGTCAGCATTAGTCAGCATGGCCAAAACTTATGTCAGCATTTGTCAGCCATTGGTCAGCAATTTGTCAGCATTTGTCAGCAAGTCGACCTGGCTTCAGTACTGTAAAAGTGCAATTAATTACATTTTATATGTCGGCTATGTCGAAAAAGACTCTGGACTCAGAATTGTTTCTCGACAACCACTGATGGTAGAGACATGAAACTTGGAGGAATGGGAGATCTATATGTCAGGAATGAGCTATTAGAATTTCGGGGTGTTATGTTGCACGGTGACGGAGATATTAAGCCAAAGATCTACGGAGACTTCCCATAAAAGGAAGGTGGAAATAAAAGAGCGATAAAATACCATTAAAAAATCGCAAAAATTATGAAAATATTATGGGTTAATGCTATGAGCAGGATATATATATTTAAGCACAAAAATAAATAAAACAAAGTTTATAATTGGAAGATATAGATGAAATACTGATAAAATAGCATAAAAAAATAGGGATAAAAGAGCGATAAAATAGCATTAAAAAATCGGAAAAATTCTGAAAATATTATGGGATAATGCTATAAGCAGGATATATATATTGAAGCACAAAAATAAATACAAAAAGTTCATAATTGGAGGATATAGATGAAATACTGATAAAACAGCATAAAGATATGGCACAGGAAAAGCCAAGGACAGCCTTTTGGACAGCTATGACATGGTCTGTGGGCAGGGAGGGGAACACCTTGGCCATGTGGACCAGGATAGGTGCTGCTTTGAGAGAGGGGGGGGGAGAGGTGCTAGAGGGAATGGAACAAGGGTGCCAGGGAGAGTATAGGTCAAGGGGGTGGGGGGATAGTAGCAGTATCAGACAGTGCTAAACTGTGCAGGGATAGTCCCTAGCACAGCAGGGAATGGGTCAGAAGGGCCAGTAGAGCTACTTATCTCAGCAGATCTATGGAACAGGTATGAGGTAACCTTATGTTGGAGAAGGAAGGGAGCTGGAGCCCAATGTGCCACAAAGTACTCATGGAAGGGGATCTGGGCACCTTGCAAGGTAACTGGGATGTTAGACCACTCAGAGGCTATAATAGCATCTGTGAGGGTAACTGGGAGATACTGGCAGCCTCAGGGCACAAGAAAATGCGGAAGTGCACAAAGTGCATGAAAGCAATAGGCAGAAGTGCAAGAAATGCAAAAACATGACAGTAGACTCAGGTACAAGCTGGGCACAGTGCTAGGACCAGGGAAATCCTCAGTATATTGCACAGTACAGAAAAACAACATATTACATACCTAGGACCAGGGAAATCCTCAGAGAAATAGATGAGAAACCCTGGTGCCTAAAGTACTAGCCAATACTTGCAGGTAAGAACTATACAATCTGAATGTCTATCTACATAAAAGAAAACAGGACAGGATGACAACAGGAAAGAGTGGCAATGTGTGGTAGAGGTGGTAGAGGTTGGAGTGACAGTGCACACACTAGCGGGCACTTAGCACATGGCTGCATGTGTTGAGGCATGATGTGTATACACATGCTGTGGGTACTTAGGTGCATGGCTGTGCACACCAGTTGGGAAAAGTATAATAGAAACAGGTGTAATATAGTGGAGCATGGGAACTAGGCACTTGCATATGCCAGTCTGTGAGGGCAACCTGGAGTGAGAGAGGAGCAAAATGTGAATGCTTATACTCAGACTATGTAGGGAAATCCTCAGAGAAACAAATGAGGAAGTTCTTGCATTGCTATGTGAGCTACAAGAGCAGTGGCTGAACTATTGTACAAACTAAATGATAAATGTCTGAAAAGTGAACTAGGAAGCAGGTGCACACACATATGTGATTGTGTCTGGGGATGTGTTGAGTATAGGAAGCAGGCACTTGCATGCACCAGTTTGGGGAAGTATCAGTGGGCAACTCTAGGCAATGGCAATGGGGGTGCGAATGTGAGCGAAGCAAGCATGAGCAGCCTGGGGGCAGGAGGTAATAGGAGCAGAGGGAGGAGTGTAGGAAGAACTTGAGGGTCCTCTTACATAGTCTGAGGAGGTATTAGATAAGAGTGAGAGTTGGGGAGAGTCAGGGTAACCAGAGGAGTGATAGAAGTGGAGAAAGGGCACGACGGCGAGCGAAGCGAGCGTGAGTGACCTGGGGGCGAGGGATAACCAGAGAAGTGATAGAAGTGGAGAAAGGGTACGACAGCGAGCGAAGCGAGTGTAAGTGACCTGGGGGCAAGGGGTACAGAGAAGACTTGAGAGTCCATAGAAAACTAAGAAAATGGGGGAAAAGAAACAAAAATTGATCTGTGGTAGAGAATATAGAGAATTAAAAACATAATAATCATATATATACATATCACAAACTTTAATTATGTAAATTATTGAAATCAAGTTTGTACTATAAACAATTGCTGTAAAAATACAATTTGAAATGAAGGTTGTAATACAAAACATTGGTGAGAAATGATCTAGAATAATGCTAAGAGTAGAAAACCACTTGAGTCAAACCCCCTGCGTAGCAGGGGATAGCGTAAGCTAGTCTTATACTAATGCCACGTCGTATATATTGCTTACAAATTTTAGTCAGCATTAGTCAGCGTTAGTCAGCGTTAGTCAGCCATTACTCAGCAAATTTGTCAGCATTTGTCAGCAAGTCGACCTGGCTTCAGTAGGGTAAAAGTGCGATTAATTACATTTTATATGTCGGCTATGTCAAAAAAGACTCTGGTCTCAGAATTGTTTCTCGACAACTGCTGATGGTAGAAACATCAAATTTGGAGGAATGGGAGATATGTATGTCAGGAATGAGCTATTAGAATTTCAGAGTGTTATGTTGCACGGTGACGGAGATATTAAGCAAAAGATCTACGGAGACTTCCCATAAAAGGAAGGTGGAAATAAAAGAGCGATAAAATAGCATTAAAAAATCGCAAAAATTATGAAAATATTATAGGTTGATGCTACAAGCAGGATATATATATTGAAGTACAAAGAAAAATAGACAAAGTTCATAATTAGAAGATATAGATGAAATACTGATAAAATAGCATAAAAAAATAGGGGTAGGATATAATGTGTGGCATAGGACAAGTCGAGGATAGCCTTTTGGACAGCTATGACATGGTCTGTGGGCAGAGAGAGGAATGCCTTGGCCATGTGAACCAGGATAGGTGCTGCTTTGAGAGTGCCAGTGTATGAGAGGGGGGGAAGGGAGGCACTGGAGGGAATGGAATGAGGGTGCCTATGAGGGCAACTGGGGGACACTGGCAGTCTCAGGGCACAAGAAAATGTGAAAGCACACAAAGTGCATGAAAGCAACAGACAGGAGCGCAAGAAACATGAAAACATGACAGCAGGCTCAGGCGCAAGCTGGACACAGTGCTAGGACTAGAGAAATTCTCAGGAAATAAAAGAGCAATAAAATAGCATTAAAAAATTGGGAAAATTATGAAAATATTATGGGATAATGCTACAAGCAGAATATATATATTGAAGTAAAACAAAGTTCATAATTGGAAGGTAGGAATGAAACACTGATAAAGACATAGGGGTAGAATATAATGTAGCACAGGAAGGAAAATATATATATAAGATGGGAGAATAGATATCACAGAGAGTAATAGATATACTAACTCCCAGGATGTGAGGGCAACCTGGAGTAAGAGAGAGGCCAAGCACAGGTACACTCACTTAGACTATGCAAGGAAATCCTCAGTGGAGCTACTATATACCTATGCAAGGAAATTCTCAGAGAAACAAATGAGGAGGTCTCTGTTTAGCCAAGAACAGGTGTGTGCATATATGACTACAGGGCAGGGAAGCATATCTATTTGGGGGTATTATGAGTGTGGAAAGCAGGCATTTGCACATGTAGCTATATGGTAGTTTAAGAAGGTATTGTGAGGGTAACCTGGAGTGGAAGAGGGGTGAAATGTGATTGCTCATGCTCAGACTATGCAAGGAAATCCTCAGTATATTAAATAATTGTGAAAATGCAAGAATGTGCAAAGCTACTACACACCTATACAGGGAAATCCTCAGAAAAACAAATGAGGAAGTCCCTGCATTGCTATAGGAGCAGTGGCTGACTACTGTATAGACTAAATGATCAATGTCCAAAACGGGAACTAGGAAGCAGGTGCATGCACATGCAACTAGAGGGTAGGAAAGTGTGTTATGTAATTGTGCTCAGGGATGTGCTGAGTGTGGAAAGTGGGCACTTACGTGCACCAGTTCGAGGAGGCATTGGCAGGTGACACCTGGTGATGGTGAGGGCTGGGATGACTCAGAGGGACCAGGAAGGTAGCAGGAGCAGAGAAAGGAGTGTAGGGAGGACTTGAGGGTCTCTTTACAAGTATGGGAAGCAGGCACTTGCATGCACCAGTTTGAGGAGGCATTGGTGGGCAACTCTAGGCAATGGCAAGGGGGGTGCGGATGCGAGCGAAGCGAGCGTGAGCAGCCTAGGGGTGGGGGGTAATAGGAGTAGAGAGAGGAGTGTAGGGAGAACTTGAGGGTCCTCTTACACAGTCTGAGAAGGTATTAGTAGATGACATGAGAGTTGGAGAGAGTCAGGGTAACCAGAGAAGTAATAGAAGTGGGGGGCATGAATGTGAGCAAAGCAAGCATGAGTGACCTGGGGGTGCTTGCTTAGGCTAGGTTATAAAAATTGAATATTAATAATTATTCAATACAAGTGGAGAAAGGGCACGAAGGCGAGCGAAGCGAGCGTGAGTGACCGGGAGGCAAAGGGTACAGGAAAGACTTGAGAATCCTTTTATATATATAAAATAGAGTAATAATAAGATATAAACTTATAAAATATCAAACTTGGATATTTCTTAGGCTAGGTTATTAAAATTGAATATTAATCATTATTCAATACATAAATCCAACCCCCTGCGTAGCAGGGGATAGCGTAAGCTAGTCTTATACTAATGCCATCTCGAATATATTGCTTACAAATTTTAGTCAGCATTAGTCAGCATTAGTCAGGATTAGTCAGGCTTAGGTCAGCATTGGTCAGCATTATATAAGCAATTTGTCAGCATTTGTCAGCAAGTCGACCTGGCTTCAGTACTGTAAAAGTGCGATTAATTACATTTTATATGTCGGCTATGTCAAAAAAGACTCTGGACTCAGAATTGTTTCTCGACAACCACTGATGGTAGAGACATGAAACTTGGAGGAATGGGAGATCTATATGTCAGGAATGAGCTATTAGAATTTCAGGGTGTTATGTTGCACGGTGACGGAGATATTAAGCAAATGATCTACGGAGACTTCCCATAAAAGGAAGGTGGAATTAAAAGAGCGATAAAATAGGATTAAAAAATCGGAAAAATTATGAAAATATTATGGGTTACTGATATGAGCAGGATTTATATATTGCAGCACAAGAACAAATGAAAAGGTTCCTGATTGGAAGATAGAAATAAAATACTGATAATATGGCACAAGAAAAATGAAGATGGGAGTAAAAGGGCGATAAAATAGCATTAGAAAATCGCAAAAATTATGAAAATATTATGGGTTAATGCCATGAGCAGGATATTTATATTGAAGCACAAAAGGAAATAAAAAAAGTTCATAATTGGAAGATATAGATGAAATACTAATAAAATAGCATATAGATGTGGCACAGGAAAAGCCAAGGACAGCCTTTTGGACAGCTATAACATGGTCTGTGGGCAGGGAGGGGAATGCCTTGGCCATGTAGACCAGGATAGGTGCTGCTTTGAGAGTGCCAGTGTATGAGAGGGGGGGAAGGGAGGCACTGGAGGGAATGGAATGAGGGTGCCTATGAGGGCAACTGGGGGACACTGGCAGTCTCAGGGCACAAGAAAACGTGAAAGCACACAAAGTGCATGAAAGCAATGGGCAGGAGTGCAAGAAACATGAAAACGTGACAGCAGGCTCAGGCGCAAGCTGGGCACAGTGCTAGGACTAGAGAAATTCTCAGGAAATAAAAGAGCAATAAAATAGCATTAAAAAATTGGGAAAATTATGAAAATATTATGGGATAATGCTACAAGCAGAATATATATATTGAAGTAAAACAAAGTTCATAATTGGAAGGTAGGAATGAAACACTGATAAAGACATAGGGGTAGAATATAATGTAGCACAGGAAGGAAAATATATGTATGACATGGGAAAATAGATATCACAGAGGGTGATATGTAGAGATTAACAAAGAAAAATCAGTATTACACAGATAGTGACATCACATGTAGTATTCTACAAAGAATATAGTTTGGGAGCACAGAGGCCAGTAGGGGACTGAGGCAGGGGAGGACAGTCTTCACTAGCTAGGGGCCATAGTCAAGGGCAGGGTCTCATTGGACAGTGGCAGATCTGGGGGGAGGATGAAGTATCTCAGGAAGTTGAGAGAAATCTTCCTCAGGGGCAGAGGGGCAGGGTGTGGGCCCATATGTGAGAGTGACTGGGGGACACTGGTGGCCTCAGGGTGTGATAAAACGCAGAAGTGCACAAAGTGCATGAAAGCAATGGGCAGGAGCGTGAGAAACATAAAAACATGACAGTGGACTCAGGTGCAAGCTGGGCACAGTGCTAGGACCAGGGAAATCCTCAAAGAAATAGATGAGGAACCCTGGTGCCTAGAGCACTAGCCAATACTTGCAGGTAAAAACTATACAGTCTGAATATCTATATACATAAAAGGAAACAGGACAGGAGGACAATGGGAGAGAGCAGCAATGCTTGGTGGAGATGGTAGAGGTTGGAGTGACAGTGCACACACTAGCAGGCGCTTAGCACATGGCTGTATGTGTTGAGGCATGGTGCATGTGCACATGCTGTGGATGCTTAGGTGCATGGCTGAGCACACCAGTTGGGAAAAGTATAACAGAAACAGGTGTAATACAGTGGAGCATAGGAAGTAGGTACTTGCATATGCCAGTCTGTGAGGGCAACCTGGAGTGAAAAAGGAGTGAAACATAAATGCTCACACTCAGACTATGTAGGGAAATCCTCAGAGAAACAAATGAGAAAGTCCTTGCATTGCTATGTGAGCTACAAGAGCAGTGGCTGAACTATTATACAGACTAAATAATAAATGTCTGAAAAGAGAACTAGGGAGCAGGTGCACACACATGCAACTATAGGGCAGGAAAGTGTGTTATGTTAGACACTGATTGGAGCACGTGTCGGAGGGACGAGCAGAGCAAGACCTTGGCTTCAACGTATGTGTTGCGCCACTCCAATATCACTGGGTGGTCTCGATTTGGACTTCAGACCCAGAGAGGAGAGGATACAACTCAGATCAAAGGGAACCAAGTCTGAGAGAGAGATAAGACGATGAACCAAAGTTCAGAGGGATAGGAGACAAGTCAAGTCGATGTCGAGTTGATATTCTGATTGAGGAAAACTACTCCGGACTAACTCCGGTTTATATACATGTGGACTATCGGAGGAACGGAGATAGTCCTACAATAGGTATCTAGGTTACCAGTAGTTAGTGGGTGCCTATAATAAAGCGTTCGGAGTACAATAGAAGTTATAGGAATAATAGAGATAATAAATGGAACGGAATGATGACATCAGAGTAATGAACGGATCAGAGAAGAATGAATCCGGGCACCGGGCTTGAGGAGACTGGTTGGGACTTCGGAGTTCGGAATCAGAGAAGAAGTCGGACCAGCGGGAATGCGGTCCGGAGCGATCCGGGATGACTGTAACATGTTATGTGATTGTGTCTGGGGATGTGTTGAGTATGGGAAGCAGGTGCTTGCATGCACCAGGTTGAGGAGGCATTGGTGGGCAACTCTAGGCAATGGCAAGGGAAGTGCAAATGTGAGCGAAGTGAGCGTGAGCAGCCTGGGGGCAGGAGGTAATAGGAGCAGAGAGAGGAGTGTAAGGAGAACTTGAGGGTCCTCTTACACAGTTTGAGAAGGTATTAATAGATGACATGAGAGTTGGAGAGAGTCAGGGTAACCAAAGAAGTAATAGAAGTGGGGGCACAGATGCGAGCAAAGCAAGCGTGAGTGACCTGGGGGCAAGGGGTACAGGAAAGACTTGAGAGTCCTTTTATAGATAGGGAATATAGAAAACTAAGAAAATGGGGGAAAAGAAAAAAAAATTAATCTGCAGTAGAGAATATAGAGAATTAAAAACATAATAATCATATATATATCACAAAGTAAGAAATGTAATATAGAAAATGGGTATAAACCAATATTATAAATAGAATATCAAACTTGGATATTTCTTAGACTAGGTTATTAAAATTGAATATTAATAATCATTCAATACATAAATCCAACCCCCTGCGAAGCAGGGGATAGCGTAAGCTAGTCTTATACTAATGCCACGTCGTATATATTGCTTACAAATTTTAGTCAGCATTAGTCAGCATTAGTCAGGCTTAGTCAGAATTAGTCAGCCATTGGTCAGCAATTTGTCAGCATTTGTCAGCAAGTCGACCTGGCTTCAGTACTGTAAAAGTGCGATTAATTACATTTTATATGTCGGCTATGTCAAAAAAGACTCTGGACTCAGAATTGTTTCTCGACAACTGCTGATGGTAGAAACATCAAATTTGGAGGAATGGGAGATATGTATGTCAGGAATGAGCTATTAGAATTTCAGAGTGTTATGTTGCACGGTGACGGAGATACTAAGCAAATGATCTACGGAGACTTCCCATAAAAGGAAGGTAGAAATAAAAGAGCGATAAAATGGCATTAAAAAATCGGAAAAATTATGAAAATATTATGGGTTGATGCTACAAGCAGGATATATATATTGAAGTACAAAGAAAAATAGAAAAAGTTCATAATTAGAAGATATAGATGAAATACTGATAAAATAGCATAAAGAAATAGGGGTAGGATATAATGTAGCATAGGAAAAGTCGAGGATAGCCTTTTGGACAGCTATGACATGGTCTGTGGGCAGGGAGGGGAATGCCTTGGCCATGTGGACCAGGATAGGTGCTGCTTTGAGAGTGCCAGTGTATGAGAGGGGGGGAAGGGAGGCACTGGAGGGAATGGAATGAGGGTACCTATGAGGGCAACTGGGGGACACTGGCAGTCTCAGGGCACAAGAAAATGTGAAAGCACACAAAGTGCATGAAAGCAACAGGCAGGAGTGCAAGAAACATGAAAACATGACAGCAGGCTCAGGTGCAAGCTGGGCATAGTGCTAGGACTAGAGAAATTCTCAGGAAATAAAAGAGCAATAAAATAGCATTAAAAAATTGGGAAAATTATGAAAATATTATGGGATAATGCTACAAGCAGAATATATATATTGAAGTAAAACAAAGTTCATAATTGGAAGGTAGGAATGGAACACTGATAAAGACATCGGGGTAGAATATAATGTAGCACAGGAAGGAAAATATATGTATAATATGGGAGAATAGATATACTAACTCCCAGGATGTGAGGGCAACCTGGAGTAAGAGAGAGGCCAAGCACAGGTACACTCACTTAGACTATGCAAGGAAATCCTCAGTGGAGCTACTATATACCTATGCAGGGAAATTCTCAGAGAAACAAATGAGGAAGTCTCTGTTTAGCCAAGAACAGGTGTGTGCATATATGACTACAGGGCAGGAAAGCATATCTATTTGGGGGTATTATGAGTGTGGAAAGCAGGGATTTGCACATGTAGCTATATGGTAGTTTAAGAAGGTATTGTGAGGGTAACCTGGAGTGGAAGAGGGGTGAAATGTGATTGCTCATGCTCAGACTATGCAAGGAAATCCTCAGTATATTAAATAATTGTGAAAGTGCAAGAATGCACAAAGCTACTACACACCTATACAGGGAAATCCTCAGAAAAACAAATGAGGAAGTCCCTGCATTGCTGTAGGAGCAGTGGCTGACTACTGTATAGACTAAATGATCAATGTCCAAAATGGGAACTAGGGAGCAGGTGCATGCACATGCAACTAGAGGGTAGGAAAGTGTGTTATGTAATTGTGCTCAGGGATGTGCTGAGTGTGGAAAGCGGGCACTTACATGCACCAGTTCGAGGAGGCATTGGCAGGTGACACCTGGTGATGGTGAGGGCTGGGATGACTCAGAGGGACCAGGAAGGTAGCAGGAGCAGAGGAAGGAGTGTAGGGAGGACTTGAGGGTCTCTTTACAAGTATGGGAAGCAGGCACTTGCATGCACCAGTTTGAGGAGGCATTGGTGGGCAACTCTAGGCAATGGCAAGGGGGGTGCGGATGCGAGCAAAGCGAGCATGAGCAGCCTAGGGGTGGGGGGTAATAGGAGTAGAGAGAGGAGTGTAGGGAGAACTTGAGGGTCCTCTTACACAGTCTGAGAAGGTATTAGTAGATGACACAAGATAAGAGTGAGTGTTGGGGAGAGTCAGGGTAACCAGAGAAGTGATAGAAGTGGGGGGCACAAATGCGAGCGAAGTGAGCATGAGTGACCTGGGGGTGCTTGCTTAGGCTAGGTTATAAAAATTGAATATTAATAATTATTCAATACAAGTGGAGGAAGGGCACGAAGGCGAGCAAAGCAAGCGTGAGTGACCTGGGGGCAAGGGGTACAGGGAAGACTTGAGAATCCTTTTATATATATAAAATAGAGTAATAATAAGATATAAACTTATAAAATATCAAACTTGGATATTTCTTAGGCTAGGTTATTAAAATTGAATATTAATAATTATTCAATACATAAATCCAACCCCCTGCGAAGCAGGGGATAGCGTAAGCTAGTCTATAACTAATGCCACGTCGTATATATTGCTTACAAATTTTAGTCAGCGTTAGTCAGCATGGCCAAAAATTAGTCAGCATTAGTCAGAAATTGGTCAGCATTGGTCAGCAAGTCGACCTGGCTTCAGTAGGGTAAAAGTGCGATTAATTACATTTTATATGTCGGCTATGTCAGAAAAGACTCTGGACTCAGAATTGTTTCTCGACAACCACTGATGGTAGAGACATGAAACTTGGAGGAATGGGAGATCTATATGTCAGGAATGAGCTATTAGAATTTCGGGGTGTTATGTTGCACGGTGACGGAGATATTAAGCAAATGATCTACGGAGACTTCCCATAAAAGGAAGGTGGAAATAAAAGAGCGATAAAATACCATTAAAAAATCGCAAAAATTATGAAAATATTATGGGTTAATGCTATGAGCAGGATATATATATTTAAGCACAAAAATAAATAAAAAAAGTTTATAATTGGAAGGTATAGATGAAATACTGATAAAATAGTATAAAGATGTGGCACAGGAACAGCTGAGGACAACTGGTGCCAGGGAAAGTGCGTGGGTTAAGGGGGTGGGGGAATGGTAGCAACACCAGTGGCACCAAATGCAGTACCAGACTGTGCAAGGATAGTCCCTAGCACAGCTGGGGATGGGTAGGGGCCAGTGGAGCCACTTACCTCAGCAGATCCATGGAATGGGCATGAGGTGGCCTCATGTTGGGGGGGGAAGGGAGCTGGAGCCCAATGTGCCACATAATGATGAAAGTACTCATGGAAAGGGATCTGGGCACCTTGCAAGGTGACTGGGATGTTAGACCACTCAGAGGCTAGAATAGCATCTGTGAGGGTGACTGGGAGACACTGGCAGCCTCAGGGCACAAGAAAATGCAAAAGTGCACAAAGTGTATGAAAGCAACAGGCAGGAGTGTGAGAAATGCAAAAACATGACAGTGGACTCAGGTACAAGCTGGGCACAGTGCTAGGACCAGGGAAATCCTCAGTATATTGCACAGTACAGAAAAACAACATATTACATACCTAGGACCAGGGAAATCCTCAGAGAAATAGATGAGAAACCCTGGTGCCTAAAGTACTAGCCAATACTTGCAGGTAAGAACTATACAATCTGAATGTCTATCTACATAAAAAAAAACAGGACAGGATGACAACAGGAAAGAGTGGCAATGTGTGGTAGAGGTGGTAGAGGTTGGAGTGACAGTGCACACACTAGCGGGCACTTAGCACATGGCTGCATGTGTTGAGGCATGATGTGTATACACATGCTGTGGGTACTTAGGTGCATGGCTGTGCACACCAGTTGGGAAAAGTATAATAGAAACAGGTGTAATACAGTGGAGCATGGGAACTAGGCACTTGCATATGCCAGTCTGTGAGGGCAACCTGGAGTGAGAGAGGAGCAAAATGTGAATGCTTATACTCAGACTATGTAGGGAAATCCTCAGAGAAACAAATGAGGAAGTTCTTGCATTGCTATGTGAGCTACAAGAGCAGTGGCTGAACTATTGTACAAACTAAATGATAAATGTCTGAAAAGTGAACTAGGGAGCAGGTGCACACACATATGTGATTGTGTCTGGGGATGTGTTGAGTATAGGAAGCAGGCACTTGCATGCACCAGTTTGGGGAAGTATCAGTGGGCAACTCTAGGCAATGGCAATGGGGGTGCGAATGTGAGCGAAGCGAGCATGAGCAGCCTGGGGGCAGGAGGTAATAGGAGCAGAGGGAGGAGTGTAGGAAGAACTTGAGGGTCCTCTTACATAGTCTGAGAAGGTATTAGATAAGAGTGAGAGTTGGGGAGAGTCAGGGTAACCAGAGGAGTGATAGAAGTGGAGAAAGGGCACGACGGTGAGCGAAGCGAGCGTGAGTGACCTGGGGGCAAGGGGTAACCAGAGAAGTGATAGAAGTGGAGAAAGGGTACGACGGCGAGCGAAGCGAGCGTGAGTGACCTGGGGGCAAGGGGTACAGAGAAGACTTGAGAGTCCATAGAAAACTAAGAAAATGGGGGAAAAGAAACAAAAATTGATCTGTGGTAGAGAATATAGAGAATTAAAAACATAATAATCATATATATACATATCACAAACTTTAATTATGTAAATTATTGAAATCAAGTTTGTACTATAAACAATTGCTGTAAAAATACAATTTGAAATGAAGGTTGTAATACAAAACATTGGTGAGAAATGATCTAGAATAATGCTAAGAGTAGAAAACCACTTGAGTCAAACCCCCTGTGTAGCAGGGGATAGCGTAAGCTAGTCTATAACTAATGCTATCTCGAATATATGGCTTACAAATTTTAGTCAGCATTAGTCAGGCTGAGTCAGATTTGATCAAAATTAGTCAGCATTAGTCAGAAATTGGTCAGCATTTGTCAGCAAAAACTCGGTCTGTTCCAACTCCATTCCAACTCCACAGCAAAGTCCATATATCCAACACTGCCATTTGACAGGGTTTAAATATGAACCTGATAGCACAGATCCAATCCTTTCTGACCCCCATCATCCATTCCCCTGCATTCGAGGTAAGCCCTCCCTGATTTATGACCCTAGGATGAAAAAACTAATGAAAAACCCTCATAAATTCGCAAAAATTCACAAAAAATTGCTGTAAATCCACAAATAAATTCGGAAAATTTATGGTAAAATAAATTGACTGAATTTCGAAGATATCCGTGGGAAATTTGGATTAAAATTCACTAGAATTTGCAAAAACTCGAATTAAATTCAGGTAAATATTCAATAATTGCTTTCAATAATATGTATAGCTAACAAACAGAACAAATTTATTGTAGCTACACTTGCTGCATCTATCAACACTCATTTTGAGCTACAGGGTGAGTTATTTAATCACATAATTATAAATTTAATCTAATAACCATTTTAGAGTGAATTGTGTCATTTGTATTATTACTTGGTACGCTTAGGGAAAACGTGGAGATCAAGGTGATAGACAGTAAAGCTCCTACTACCTGGCTTTCTCTTCGGAGTTGTTTGCCGGTCGCCTCGGAGCCTCTTTCTGTCTGCTGTGTGCAGGGAGATATCTACTCTCCATTATCAACTGCCGCTGCCGACACCGAATTCGCACAGTTTTGGCCTAAGTGGGCTTTGTGGTATTATATTTGACTTTTTTGCTTCTGTTTTTGAAAACATTGATCTTGGATACATATGTGAGTAATATCTTTACTTAATTATGATATATCTTATTTACATATTGTTTAGGGATCCCCGAACCCCACCAACTACTCCTGAGCAGGGAAGACAGGCAACACGTGATGCTGACCGAGAGCATCGTGCGCAGCAAATGACATCTCCTGAAACTCGACGGGACCGTACCAACCAACCCCCACTACCTATCCCTCCCCCACTTATATTCCAAACTATTCCAAATGCTCCACATCCTCCTCCTGCTATTGCTGGACCATCTAATGGGTCTTTTGGATTATCCAGAGACCTTGCACCACCACTACTTCCACTGGCCAATATTGGATCTTCTGGAATATCCAGAGATCCTGCTCCTCCTATTCCTCAACCTCTCCTACCTGCACCTATCATAATTCCCCAAACACATATACCAGCAGATTGGGATAGGCCTTTACCTCCAATCCACACTTCGCTCCGGAATATTCCACCAGCACCACAAATGTCATGAAGGGGTAGATACCAACCCCCTGTTGTACAACACATACCTCAGCCTAATATTCAAGAGCAATTACAACAGGAGATATTACGAGTACGACAACAACGAGAAGCAGAGCAAAGGGAGAGAGATATAAGAGCACAGGAGACAGAACGAGAAAGAGGAAGAATTGAGGAAGAGGAGAGGCAGAGACAGCAGAGACAACAAAGAGAAAGGGAGTTGATGATACAGGAAGGGGAAAGACATAGGGAGAGAATTGAAAGAGAAGTGAGGGAAAGAGAGGAGGAAGAGAGAGAAAGAGAACAAAGAGAAGAGAGGGAGAGAGAGTTAAGGGTGCAAGAGGAGGAGAGGGAGAGGAGGAGGGTTGAGGAGGAGGAAAGGGAGAGAGAACAGAGGGAACAGAGGGAGAGAGAGTTAAGGATGCAAGAGGAGGAGAGGGAGAGAAGGAGGATTGAGGGGGAGGAAAGGGAGAGAGAACAAAGAGAGCAGAGAGTGGAAGAGTTGAGGGTTAGGGGGGGCACGAACGCGAGCGAAGCGAGCGTGAGCGTCCGGGGGCGAGGGGGTACAACGGGGTTGTGGGGGAACCACAACACCTACCCGTTTCGCCTTATATACGGCTCATCAGGTACCCTTTACGTAAACTATGCAGTACCTATCGACCTATCATATCACAGCTACGTAATACAATACTTTGACAGCGTGTGAGCGCATCAAAAACCATGGAACGGCTTGGTAATCAAGCTATAAAAAGTTCATCTTATCTATAGTGCTAACATAAGCGTGCCTAAGTGCTTAGGCGCCTAACCGGCAATTCATTAGCCGGAAGCTTATCTAATAGGCGCTGACAAGGCGTCAGATTAGTAATCAAACCTACCTGGAATAGACGCTCACTCGGGCCAGGATAGAGCCCACTCGTGGGAATATCCAAAATTAACAGTCACCGAGATCACCGAGACTACTCACGGGCACGTGACGCACACGTGCGACGGTACTCACTAACGTGACTTCCATCGATCATGGGCTTGCTTAGTCAGCAAGAACTTTTCCACGGGCACGACGTACAGTAGCTCTCAAAACCCTTCCAATGTTTGTTCAGTTTGTGTTAATTTGTTAATAACTCTAGTTATACTAAAGCTGAGACTTTGAGATTTTAAAGTTAGGTTCTTGAGTGTCTTGTTTATACATGTGTACAACCATATTACATAATATTAATTTATGAGTATCCTGTGAATTATTCAATATTTTAAGTGCATTGGAAGGGTTTTGTCACTCTTCCTAGCTATCACATGATTCCGTTTATTGTGGCCAAATAAATACAAATAAAAATCATGTGACTACCTGGAATAGTGTATAAATACAGGTGTTTACTATCCCCATCCAACCCAACCCCCCCAGCTCCTCTTATACTACTATGCAACCTCTCTCTACCTCTGAAGTCAATCACATTCTCTCTCTCCTGGATAAAGGGGTTTCTGCTACCAAAATCTCCTCTACCACTGGTCTAGGTCTTGGTACTATCTCCAGACTTCGCTCCAAACATTGTTCATCACTTTCTAAATCCATTGGTGGCCGCCCATCTATACTTTCCTCCTCTGATACCACATATGCCATTCGTCTTATCACATCTCGGAAGGCCAATACTGCAGTTCAGGTCACCAAAACCCTCCAGAATATGACCCAACAACCTCTCTCTACCAACACTGTTCGAAGGGCACTCAGAAAGGCTGGAATGAAGGCTGTAGTAAAGGTGAAAAGACCTTTTCTCAGCTCAATTCATAGGAGGAAGAGGTTGGAGTGGGCTGAGGCACATGAAAACTGGACTTTGGAGGACTGGAAGAGGGTTGTTTGGTCAGATGAGACCAAAATTAATCTTTTTGGGTCAGATGGAAGGAATTGGGTCTGGAAAAAAAAAGGGAGAAAAGCTGAATGATAGGTTGGTAGATGGAACCAGGAAATTTGGAGGAGGTTCTATCATGGTCTGGGGCTGTATGTTGTGGGAAGGAGGAGGATACCCTTGCAGGATTGAAGGAAAGATGGATGCTGATCTTTATGTCAGCATTATGGAGGATGAACTACAGAGAAGTCTTAGGTGGTACAGCAAGAAGGTGGAGAATATTATCTTCCAACAAGATAATGACCCCAAACACAAGAGCAAAACAGCCACAAAGTGGTTTGAAAAAGCTAGGATGGAGGTTATGGTGTGGCCTCCACAGTCTCCTGACCTTAATCCTATTGAACACCTTTGGACATACATCAAGGATAGGCTGGATGAGTATGATACTCCTCCTAGAGGAGTAATAGAGTTGTGGGAGAGGACAGAAGCTGAATGGAACAAGATTCCACCAGAAGTGTGTCAGAATCTTATTAGTAGTATGCCTAGGAGGGTTCAGGCCATTTTGGAGGCCAAGGGAGGTTATACCAAGTACTAAATACCCAGAATTGTCTAATTGTTTTGAGAGTGACAAAACCCTTCCAATGCACTTAAAATATTAAATAATTCACAGAATACTTGTAAATTAATATTATGTAATATGGTTGTACACAGGTATAAACAAGATACTCAGGAATCTAACTTTAAAATTTCAAAGTCCCAGCTTTAGTATAACTAGAGTTATTAACAGATTAACACAAACTGAACAAACATTGGAAGGGTTTTGAGAGCTACTGTATACCGTGGGCGCGTAATACCTTATGGGACTTAATCACGTGGGGGGTTAGGGGGGGCGCGAACGCGAGCGAAGCGAGCGTGAGCGTCCGGGGGCGAGGGGGTACAACGGGGTTGTGGGGGAACCACAACACCTACCCGTTTCGCCTTATGTATCGGCTCATCAGGTACCCTTTACGTAAACTATGCAGTACCTATCGACCTATCGTATTACTGCTACGTAATACAATACTTTGACAGCGTGTGAGCGCATCAAAAACCATGGAACGGCTTGGTAATCAAGCTATAAAAAGTTCATCTTATCTATAGTGCTAACATAAGCGTGCCTAAGTGCATAGGCGCCTAACCGGTGACTTTATTAACCGGAAGCTTATCTAATAAGCGCTGACAAGGCGTCAGATTAGTAATCAAACCTACCTGGAATAGACGCTCACTCGGGCCGGGATAGAGCCCACCTGTGGGAATATCCAAAATTAACAGTCACCGAGATCACCGAGACTACTCACGGGCACGTGACGCACACGTGCGACGGTACTCACTAACGTGACTTCCATCGATCATGGGCTTGCTTAGTCAGCAAGAACTTTTCCACGGGCACGACGTATACCGTGGGCGCGTAATACCTTATGGGACTTAATCACGTGACGGGTCACGTGCAGCACAACACCCTCCCAGACCGTTACCCGATCAAGGCAACGGTTAGGTTGCTTATGGTTCGGGTTTGGGTTAGGGTGGTTATACAGTATTAGTAATTTGTACCACACATCACGCGATAAGATATTACTTACCGCAAAGCGTTCCACGGGGCCGACCCAAGTTTGCATAGAAAGGCGTTACTTGGACAGTCCGTGAGGCATCTACTGCGAGATACTTGTCCTCCCGTGGCTAACTCTCGCAATCAGCAAGAATCTCCTTGGTTATTGCGCGTAAACAGGCCCTTACGGTCTATATCACGTGTTTATGCCGTAGCTTTTCACTACTCCATCGCCGCTAGTTTTACTTCATATTCACCAACGCTATACGGTTTAACCTCCGATGGTCACAGTGCTTCTGTACGTAGAGAATCCACGAGGCAAGATCGTGGGGAAGCAACAGCAACTACCAGCAAGGCTCAGTCCCGCACCGCAGAAGGCGCAGTGGAAGCCAACCGGGCCGAAGCCCGATCCTAGACGGTCGCAAAGGCACAGGCCAGCTATCCACCACCACCCGAAGGTAGCAGCAGCGTCGCCAGCAACCAAGACGTGGCACGACTGCCACGCTAATAAAACCCAGCTATTGAACGGGAAGACACAGACGCGCGTGCCTGATCCCTGCGTGGGTTTAATCCCCGAAGAGAGGATTGTTAGCCAACCACGGGTCTGGGGATCGACTCCTCCGAAGAGAAGCCACCGATCCCTGTTCCCGCGAGCTTTGATCCGGTACCGAAGTAGCGGGTCGCAGCCAAGAGTCGAGTGTACTCTGAACTGTTCTACGAACCGGTTCAGCAACCGGCTCATCAACTGGCTCGTCATCGTCAAACACTCGGCGATCTCGTTGCAGAAGAACGGTCTTACGCCAAACGGCGCAGAGATCGATCAATTGGGCAGTTCGTTTCTTCGAAACGATCAGCCGGCGATCAAGGAAGCCAAGTTTGTCGACCCGAAAATAGCGACCGGCGATACCCGACCCGATATTGTCCGTGTGGGCAGCGGCCAACGCAACCTCCCCAGGGGCAGATTGGTAAGCATAACCCTGCGAACGCCACCAAGGCCAGAACTCCAGTGCCATAGGCAGATCTTTCGCTGACGTTACCTCCCGATGTAAATCGGTAGCGGTTCGGTCACCTCTAGACATTTGCTGCAACGCAACTGTCCAAGCTTGCTTCATCCGTTCTTCCAGTAGGTGAACGTTGAAATAATCCCAGGAGATGTTAAATTCGCTTTTCAAGACAAGCACGTCTGCCGCCGGCGGTGAGAACTCTCGAAGTCTCGCTTCCCACCGTGCTTGGTAGTTATTTCTCAACCAAGAGCGAATTAAATCCACCGGATACCCCCTAGCTATGTAGATTTCCGCAACTTCCCTACACGCGTTCGCAAAATCGTCAAATTGCGAACTCAAGGTGGCAACCCGGGACAGCTCACTACAGAATGTACCCTTCTTTATGTACAAAGGGTGGTGGCTGATCCATGGGATACGTTCGAAGTGGTTCATCGGTTTCCTGTAAGGCTTGTGCTGAAGCCTGTTCTCCTCATCGAAGAACAACGTCATGTCCAGGAAAGTCATATAACTATCGGACGATGTCCACTCCAAGACACAGCTATCGAACTTGACATTATCTCGCATCAAGGCCAAGGCCTGAGCTTCGCTTTGTGCGTACACAAGAGCTAGACAGTCGTCGATGTACCGTCCGTAGAACGGTACGACGGTTGTGTCCTTAAGACACGGGATCTGTACTTCGTGGTACAGGCCGTAGAGATTGGCGATATCTGGGGAAGAAGCTACCCCCATCGCAAGTCCACAGGCTTGTAACCAGTACTCGCCGTCAAACTGTATCAACAAGTCGTCGTCCGCAGCGCGAAGGCACATCCGAAAGATCGAAGCCCATTGGGCGGCCTTCTGAACGCTCATATCTTCCTCCCGCAACTGCGAGAGCCAATGCACATACGCACCCTCGACTATACGATGAGCCAGAGGGACGTTCACATTGGGGTAGAAGGCGACAACGTCACCCGATACCAAATATAGGCGAAGCAGCTTTCCATCGACCGACTTCGATCGCGGAAGCGACAACTTACTCAATTTTATCGCCAGATCTTTCGATCCATGTATAATGAAAGGCGCCGATTGGATAATCGGTTTGAGATTTTTGGATACGAATAACCCTGCTGGACCCTGACACACCGAATGGCATGGCACGATCGGGCGCGCTTTGATAGGATTCTTATGAATCTTCGGTATCACATAGAACCGCGCGATCGAATTAAGATCGCGATCAAGCTTGCTTCGGAAGAAGCGGGGCAGCTGACTTTGTAAGGCATAGGTTGATGCCAAGTCACTTATCGTAATCATCAGATCATTCTTGGCATCGAGAAGCTGCATAGCCTTCCCGGGCGTGACGGACGTATAAGAACGCACGTCAGCCAGAATGTTCCGAGACTGTTCAATGATCCAGGCGCGCGGAGCCACTGCGCAACCTAAGTTTTTGTCTGTAGCTAAAACGACGAGTTGATGAGACGTTAAATAGCTACGGAGTTTGGTGATGGGGACCTGTAGAGCGCGCTGCTCGTGGCGAGGTACCATCGCGTCGACGCTAGGCATATCAGAGATCATTTCATCAATGACCCTACGGCCTTGTGCGAAGCCAAACTCCAAGACTCCATCTAAGATCTCCCCGGGCTCGCGATGAGCCTTAGGAAGATGATAGTCCGGATCAAAGTCGTCTTTGTAATCACACGGTTGCTGGGCCTTAAAGAAGCAGGACCAACGGAGACGATCGACGAAGTCGTCCCACGCCCGGACAATTAAATCCTTACTGGGCTTACCGGGCAGCATGTATTTCATGCCAGCACTTAGGTGAATACTTATATCACTCGGTAGTTCGCAGTTAATCATATGTATCGTAGAACGGTAGCGCATGGATTCTAAAACTACAATAGGAATCCGTTCTACAATGAAACGCGTTGCTACCGGAAGGGGTACCTTAAGTAGCCAATCGGGATACGAAGAAGGAACGTCATACCTAAAATGGGTTAGGGGGGGCGCGAACGCGAGCGAAGCGAGCGTGAGCGTCCGGGGGCGAGGGGGTACAACGGGGTTGTGGGGGAACCACAACACCTACCCGTTTCGCCTTATATATGGCTCATCAGGTACCCTTATACGTATACTATGCTATCCTATCGATCATCGATAAGAGTTCTAATCTTAGCGATATCTAAATTACTATTATGTAATTTAATTCAACGGATCGGCCTTGATAATCAAAGGCTATAAAAAGTTTCTAAATATAGTTGCTAACATAAGCGACGACCCTGCCGGGTCAACTTAAAAACGCTAAAGTTTATTCGCGTTTAAACTTATTTAAGCGCCGGAGACTAAGCGCGCGCTTAACAATCAAACCTACCTGGCAAAGACGCTCACTCGGGCCGGGATAGCGCCCACTCGTGGGAATATCCAAGATTAACAGTCACCGAGATCACCGAGAATTCACACGGACACGTGACGCACACGTGCGACGGCATTCACTAACGTGATTCCCATCGATCACAGGCTTGCTTAGTCAGCAGGAAACTTTTCCACGGTCATGACATTACCCGTGGGCGCATACTACCTTATAGGACTTTCACGTGATTGGGTCACGTGCAGTACGCACCCTCCCAATACGTTACCCGATTATACACGGGTTTATACAATTAATTCTATAATTTTGTACCAAATTCTTCCAAATCTTATCCAGCCATTTTAAAGCTATCATAGCACTCATTCATTCCCCAAAATATCTAAGAGATTGGCGGACCCGTTTGGGAGAAAAGTGACTTGCAAAGTTGGCCGGGAGTGGGAGGGCTTACATAATATTGACTGATCTCAACAAACCAACACTCGTTCATTTAATTGAGATAACTGTACATCACTGCTGTACAGACCCGTACGGTCACTGTACCAACCTGTATATTATTTATATTGAGTCTACTGATCTGTATGGTCACTGTACAGACCTGTAAATTGACTCTCCTGACCTGTACGGTCACCGTACTAACCTGTACGGTCAACGTACTGACCTGTACGGTCACCGTACTGACCTGTACGGTCAACATACTGACTTGTACGGTCACCGTACTAAACTGTACGGTCAACATACTGACCTGTACGGTCACCGTACAGGTTAGTACGGTCACCGTACTGACCTGTACGGTCAACATACTGACTTGTACGGTCAACGTACTAACCTGTACGGTCAACGTACTAACCTGTACGGTCAACGTACTGACCTGTACGGTCAACGTACTGACTTGTACGGTCACCGTACTAAACTGTACGGTCAACATACTGACCTGTACGGTCACCGTACTAACCTGTACGGTCACCGTACTAACCTGTACGGTCACCGTACTAACCTGTACGGTCACCGTACTAACCTGTACGGTCACCGTACTAACCTGTACGGTCACCGTACTAACCTGTACGGTCACCGTACTAACCTGTACGGTCAACGTACTGACCTGTACGGTCACCGTACTAACCTGTACGGTCAACGTACTGACCTGTACGGTCACCGTACTAAACTGTACCGTCAACATACTGACCTGTACGGTGACCGTACAGGTTAGTACGGTCACCGTACTGACCTGTACGGTCAACATACTGACTTGTACGGTCAACGTACTAACCTGTACGGTCAACGTACTAACCTGTACGGTCAACGTACTGACCTGTACGGTCACCGTACTAACCTGTACGGTCAACATACTGACTTGTACGGTCACCGTACTAAACTGTACGGTCAACATACTGACCTGTACGGTCACCGTACTAACCTGTACGGTCAACGTACTGACTTGTACGGTCACCGTACTAAACTGTACGGTCAACATACTGACCTGTACGGTCACCGTACTAACCTGTACGGTCAACGTACTGACTTGTACGGTCACCGTACTAAACTGTACCGTCAACATACTGACCTGTATGGTGACCATACTAACCTGTACGGTCACCGTACTGACCTGTACGGTCAACATACTGACTTGTACGGTCAACGTACTAACCTGTACGGTCAACGTACTGACCTGTACGGTCAACATACTGACCTGTACGGTCACCGTACTAACCTGTACGGTCAACGTACTGACCTGTACGGTCAACATACTGACTTGTACGGTCAACGTACTAACCTGTACGGTCAACGTACTGACCTGTACGGTCAACGTACTGACTTGTACGGTCACCGTACTAAACTGTACGGTCAACATACTGACCTGTACGGTCACCGTACTAACCTGTACGGTCACCGTACTAACCTGTACGGTCACCGTACTAACCTGTACGGTCACCGTACTAACCTGTACGGTCACCGTACTAACCTGTACGGTCACCGTACTGACCTGTACGGTCACCGTACTGATCTGTACATCACCTCTACCAACTTGATTGGTCACCATACTGACTTGCGTATCACCTCACCTCCAAGAAAAACAGTCCATAAATATCTACTACCAATGTAGATATTTTTCATACGTTACATGCAAAAATATAAAAAATCCAAAAAAATGAGGAGCCTCATGGAGACTCAGTGCAATTCCCCCGCAGCCGGTGAAGAGCGACCCACGCACGAAGGACCAACGCATAGTCCTGAGCAAACTGCGCCGCCTGGCTGACATATCCAAAAAAAAGATTCGACTTGGGCGTAGTCGCAATCTCGTTGACAAAAAAATCATACTTGTCAGTGCGTTCGATGTGTAAAACGGTGATGTCAATCCGGCAAAAAACCCGGAGCTCTGATAGTGGCGCGGCGGGTTCTTCCTCTTCAAACCTCACGAGGGCGTTGTATGTCTCCTCGGCAAACCTTCGGAATGCAGCCGTTCCTTCCCTGGCCATGAATGTGGGAAGACCCGGGTTCGTCAAAGCAGAGGCGGGCCTTGGTAAAAAATAATAAATAAATACTATCAATTGCAAGGGTAAAAGAAACTCACAATTTATGCAGGGGCGAGACCTGGAGTACCTCCTTCAAATCCAGGGTTCCGTCGGGGAGAGGCTTGGTGGACATGACGTACGCGAGGAAGCCTCCGATGAAGTAGGTTCGGATTTCGCCCACCTTCTGCATTTCCTCTACAAAAACCATGCCAAACCAGTGAGGGTTAACATGGTAATGGTAGAACACGTCATGTTCATAGAATTTGACGCGTCGTGCCTCCTCCTGCAAGAACCGTTTCTCAATGCCCTCCTCATCTCCGTACAAGACATGGTTTGCAGAATCACTGAACGACCTCTTGACAACTAGCCCTGGCCTCCTCAAGGAAAAATCATCAGGAAGTGGAACGGGGATACGCCAGAACTTAGGGAATTGACTTCTCGTGACCTCCTTGGCGCTTCTGCAGAGATATCGGGTCACAGTGGACTTTGTGCCGCGCAGTATCATTTGGCCGGGGGAGGAAAAGACCAGGGTGTGCTGGACTAATTTCTCGAGGCCCTTGAGGTATGGCTCTATCTCGTTCTGCTTGAGGTACTCCTTCCCCTCAGGATTCCTGAGTAGTTGTTAATGCAAGAAAAGCATATAAGGGCTACGGACTTACGCAAAGTCGGCTTCCAGGGAAATCCCCCCTACAACCAAATCCATGTTCTTCAGCATGTCCCAATGTTTGCCCTTTCGGGACATTATAGCGCTCTTAAAATGCTTGGAGGAAATTAGCTCCAAGGTCGAGGGATAGGTACCGATGGCAAAAAAATAAGCAATAAGACACTATTCACGGGTCAGCTCAGGATACGACTTGAATGAGAATATGAGGTACGTACCCACTCCCAGTATAGAGCGCCGCGGGAGGAAGTGGCGGGGAAAACGAGGCGGGGAAAATGGTTGTGAAATATTTTGAACCAGTCCTTGGGAATATCAGTGCAAGGGAGCATCCAAGAATCCTTCTTCTCTGCGTCTTTAGCACAAGTAAACTTAATTGAATCTTCCACCAGGCAAATTGCCACGGAAGATTGGAAGGCTGGAGTGTTTTGGAGCCTCGGAAGACTGGAATAGAGGGTTGATGATAAATAGGACTCGAAATCATTTTTGTTATCTTCGTCTTCGTCTTCTGCCTCTACCTCTACCCCGTCTTCCGTTGAAGGCGGCAACCTTTTAGTAAGGAGTAAAAAATGTATCTATTCATTGGGAGAAAGGACATACGATGCGACGGAGGACTCCCTCCCCAATTTCTTCATGAGGAGGCGATATTCTTTGATGTTTTCGTGCTGCGTGAGAAATCTACCCGGAATGTACCTTTGCCGCGTATCATCTTTTTTTGCTCGCACCCAGACGGAGTCGGCGTGGTCTCTCCAATGGTGATCTTGAGGCGGCTGAGGGGAGGAGTGGATCGACATTTTATGGCGTTTGTAATAGCAGTTGTCGTCGCAGTCGGGGTGGGCAGACTTTAAATGGTCACGAAAGGCGCTACCCCTGTTCCAAAAAATGATCTCTCGGTTTTTGTGTGGGCAGGAGTGGGGGCAGACGACGTAGTAATCCTTCATGGTGGTTTGGGGGGAAGGAGGGATACAATCAAGATCAATGGGCCAATTGATCAATCAATCAGGCCAAAAATAGAAATCAGAGATACAAGCAAGGGCAAATAATATAAAAAATGACTTGTTGTGAGACCGTACGGCTGTTTTGTACGGTTGTATGGTTGTACGTTGACCGTACAATGACCTTGTACGGTGACCGTACAGGGGCATTATATGGTCACTTGTACGGTTACTTGTACGGTGACCGTACAAATGACCGTACAAGGGCTTTGTAGCAACCGTACATACGACCGTACAGGGGCATTGTACGGTTACTTGTACGGTCACATGCTCTTGTAACGTGGGCCTTGTAGGGTCACTTGTGCCTCTGTACGGTCACATGCCCTTGTACGGTGACCATACAGGTGCACGTGACCGTGCAGAGCCCTTGTACGGTCACATGCCCTTGTACGGTGATCTGTACGGTGACCGTACAAATGACCGTACAAGGGCTTTGTAGCAACCGTACATACGACCGTACAGGGGCATTGTACGGTTACTTGTACGGTCACATGCTCTTGTAACGTGGGCCTTGTAGGGTCACTTGTGCCTCTGTACGGTCACATGCCCTTGTACGGTGACCATACAGGTGCACGTGACCGTGCAGAGCCCTTGTACGGTCACATGCCCTTGTACGGTGACCTGTACGGTGACCGTACAAATGACCGTACAAGGGCTTTGTAGCGACCGTACATATGACCGTACAGGGGCATTGTACGGTCACTTGTACGGTTACTTGTACGGTCATTTGTACGGTGACACAATGCCCTTGTGCATCTGTACAGTGACCGTTTGTATACGTAGCGCTACTTAGCCTGCCGCATAATGGCATGTGATACTCATGTGACCGTGTAAGTCACATGAGTATCACATGACTCCCATGGCTTATATAACTTGAGACCGGGCGCTCGCACCTCTTTCTTCTTAACCACCATCTTCTCTTCGGGCACCGCGGGCGTCGTGCTAGGGTGCAACCTTTCCCATGTGTACAGTGGGAAAGGTTGTACTCTAGAGGACATATACAAAGTACGTGGTTCACTTCCGCCGCCGCATTGCTGATTGTTTTTTTTTTTCAGACTATCTTTGTTTTTTTTTCGGGTACTGGGGGCTCTTTTTACACATCACACATTGGGTTCTGGGGGCTTTTTACACCTTTCTAGCGCTGCCACGGCGCAGTCTACTCCGGAGTTTGACATTTTTAAACCTTTTATTTTTATTTCTCTGGCTTCGGCCGCTCCCTTCGCTCCGAATAGGAGCAAGGGACTTAGACAGAGGGGGATTAAGCCAATCCTTTGTTCCTCTCTGCCTCGCCGGTTACTTTAGGGCAGGTCAAACTGATGTAATTAAAATAATAATAATATTATATAATCAAAAATATTAATATTATATAATCGAAAATATTAATATTAATATTATATAATCGAAAATATTAATATTAATATTATATAATCTAAAATATTAATATTATTAATCATGGTCACGTGACCAGATATTCATTAAAGCCTTTTCGACCGACTTGCTCTTGACCTCTTACCGCTACCATGCCTCGTTCTACCAACTCGCGAGCCAAGACCCCGGCAGAGCAAGAAGAGTATTTTCGGCCTTCTTGGCTTTCTTGGCCCGGGCACATATGGCTAAAATATCAAAGTAAGTATTTGATCTATTTCTATTTTTGTTTCGCTAACCGGGCCGCCCAAGTGGACAATGATTGGCCTTTCCTCGGGCGTTTTGAAGACCTGCCCCTGGATTGGCCGGGCGATATTTCGCGAGGGCTGGGGCCGGAGCATCTGCAGGAACCGGATCCGGCCCCAGAGGAAGAACAAGAACCGGCGCCGGAGAAAAGAAAAGGTACGATTGTTTTATTCCGGCTTCGGGACTTGGCTGATCTCCAAACAGGAAAAGGGAAGAAAAGGCAATTGGATGCGGAAGAAGAGGTTGCGAAGAAAAGGAAGGATGATAAAGGTAAGCGACGTTTCTATCTTAGTTCTTTGATCTTATCTGACCAATTTTTGCAGGGAAAGGAAAAGCCAGAGGTAGATAGGATTTTTGAAGACGGTGCTATTTTGTAATCTAAAAGATTATTTCTTGGGGCTTAGCTGGAAAGGAAAAAGGCCAGGTAGGGACGCCTAAAGCTGCTTCCCAAAGACTGGGCAGTGGTCAAGGTAAGTACCTTCTTAGGATTTGGAGCTATCTTATGTTGATATTTTGATAGAATCTCCCGCCCAGCTTCCTTCGCCTCCGTACTCTATGCCAACGCCCTCTCCTCGCGTTTCTCCGGAGCCCACCGATCCAGAAGAACGCCCGGCACAACCGCAGTCGCGTTCGCGCGTACCTCAGTCAAGTTCGCCAGTACGACCCTATTCGCCCGCGGGTCCCCCTTCTCCCATAGAATCCTATTCGCCCACGGATTTCCATTCGACATTACAATCCTATTCATCTCAGCAATCCCATTCTCATTCCCCTACGAAACGTCATTCACCTCTGGCCGCTACAAAGGAAGAACAAAGATGGGTTACAGGGCTGGTCGAACATAGCAATCTATGGAGACAGCAAGGGAAGTTAGGCGGTTCAGAGGGCTTCAAGGTAGCCCGGATAAGCCAATGGCTAATCTCGCTGGAACCTTGTCCATCAAACAAAAGGATCCAAGAGCTCATAACGAGCAAGAAGGTGAGAATTTATCTTAGAGAATTTTGTGCTTGCTGACAATAAATAAATAACAGGATATAAAAAATATTATATATTTGAGCAAGGCTTTTACTGAGGCCCTTACCCGCCATGGGGACCAGGGATTTGAGCAGCAGTATATGGTAAAACTGTTTGAGAGAGCAACAGAGCTGGTACGACTAGGGACTTTACTAAATAGTTAGAGTAATGGGATATAAATAGAATTTTTCGGATCCAAAGCTAGGGTGACGTTTCAACCTTTCATACTTCGCCACTCTTGCTTTTGCTCTCTCTAGCTTTATCATGCCTAATATTCCCAAGCCTCAAATTTTGAACAAGGAGGGGAAGCTGTTGGCCCAAGTGAGGCTGACTAATGATAAGGGCGAGTCGGAAGTCATACAGAAGGACGATTGGTAGGAGCTGGCTTCTTCCGCTGTCATCTTCTGACGCATTCTATCAACCTTAGTATATTTATAGTCCACGGAGGAATGACGAGGGTGGAAAACCCTGCCGACGGAACCCAGTACTGGAAGGGCCAGGTTGTGGGCTTATACGAGTACAAGCGCAAAGAGTGGGCGATAGTGCAATGGTTTTACTCAGCGTCGGACCTGGAGGACCTGTATGGCTCGAGCCGCGGCAGTTACGGGCCCCGGTAAGCCAATTGGTCACCCAAGTTAAGACCTAACTGACTTTTACAGGCCCTTGTGGTTGGACCAGCTGGGCTTGACGGAGCTAGTACTCACCAACCACCAGGATGTGATTGAGATGTGCACAATAGAAGGTACAAGTATACTTAGATAATTCTCTAGCAGGAGAGCTAACCCCTACATTAAGCTAAGGCCGCCGTTCACTGGTTTGACGACCTGGCAGAAAAACAAGAACCCATCCATTCACGCGCGTGGTATTACCGTCTGGTCCTAGGATTATACCGCAGGCCTAGTAGGGCTCTAGTTAAGGTAAGGATACATTGGGCAATTCTTAATGGACGCTGACGCCTATTAACTGACCCAGGGAAATAATCCGACTTGCGTTTGCGGGAAGATGTACTCGCCGCTCTTGGACCAACAAAGGTACTGTTCAGGGTGCTTTGGGTGGTATCACAAGGAGTGCTGCGCCAAGGTATCTGGGAAAGGAGAACATGATGAGGGGGTGGAAATGTGGGAGAAGGTAATGCTGGCGCCTTGTATGAGAGGCTGGGGGGGGAAAGGGATAGGGGAAAATTGGAAGACGGTGGGGAACTTCTCCAAGATCAGGAGGATGGCAGGCTGGGTAAGGTCAGATAGCCTGCCTTCTGATTGGGCAGAAATCCTAGGAGCTGAGTACGTTGAGAAGATGATAGCAAAAAGATGGGCTGTATATACATGTCCTAGATGCCGAAGCTGCATCTAGGATAAGAATGTTGAATAGACTTATACAACCTCCTATGAAGGCCGTATGTATGACTGCTGTACAAGTCCCTGACCACCGTACATGACTTGTATGGCCACCATACGTGACTTGTACGGCCGCCGTACATGTCTTGTACGGTGGTCAGTATGTGACTTGTACGGCCGCCGTACATGGCTTGTATGGGCGCCGTACAGGACCGCCGTACAAGTCTATGACCGCCGTACGTGACCTGTACGGCCGCCGTACAAGACTTGTACGACCACCGTACCTGTCTACGGCACATTCGCTTTGCATTTTGAGGTACATAATTATTCTTTTTGCTTGCATCATCCCATTGCAATTCACAACAAGTCGATATTAGACGCAGAGCATGTTTATAAAAGTTATCAAGTATAGTTGCAATGTACAAATTCATCGAATCGACCGCCGTACAGGTCTACAACCACCGTACAGACCACCGTACAGACCGCCGTACAGACTGCCGTACAGACCACCGTACAGGTCTTGTACGGCCGCCGTACAGATCTACGACCGCCGTACAGACCGCCGTACAGATCTACGACCACCGTACAGACCACCGTACAGATCTACGACCACCGTACAGACCGCCGTACAAACCTACGACTACCGTACAGACCACCGTACAAGTCTTGTACGGCCGCCGTACAGATCTACGACCACCGTACAGACCACCGTACAGATCTACAACCACCGTACAGACCACCGTACAAACCTACGACCACCGTACAGACCACCGTACAAGTCTTGTACGGCCACCGTACAGACCGCCGTACAAGTCTTGTACGCCAACTGTACGGAATTTTTACAGCCGTGGTACAAGTCTTGTGCTGCCCAAGTACTGAACCAGCCGCCGTACAAGTCCTGCACGGCCGGAGTACAGATCCTACGCAATCGGTCTTGTACGCCAACCACATCTATCTTGTACAGCCAGCTTGCAAACGTTTACAAATATTTACCTACACCTTGAAAAAATTTTCATCTGGTTTTCTGCCACTCCTTTCATCACCATGGTTAAATCTACCAACACAAGACCTGAGAAAAAGAAGCAGAGCTCGGAAGCAAAGGTGAGTACGCCCGGGGCCCTTCCTTGATCTCTTTTGATCTATTTTCCCAGGCACAGGGCAAACTCCCTCGCGTATCTCTCCATAGAGCAGCTCCGACGCTCCCCTCCAGCTGCCGCACCAACCGGAGCCCTACTGGCCTGCACAAGCGAGCTCTTCGGGCGGCTGAGGTCCGAATAGACTGTTTTTTGAGGTTTGCTGACAGGTACCGGGTTCCTTATACCCACGAAGAGCTTAAGGACCCCAAGTTGTCCAAAAAGGGTTATGCTGAGCAGATGGAGGAAATCTGCAATGAGCAGCTGGGTCCCGCCGCTCCCAGTAGACCTTTCTCAGCCGCCTATTATGACAGGAACAACAAACCGTTGTTTTTTTATTTCGGGGTCAGGAGGAAGGCGGATACGCAGGCAAGTCCAACCATTCTTCTTCATTGTACTTGTGGCTCAATATGTTCTAGGAAAACAAACCAGTGGTGGATCTGGAGCCTGATTTTTCCCGCCAATACGTTGGCAACAGCTTAACGGATATGGCGAAACTTTCAAAGGAGGATCTAGTGGAGGACGGTATCCAGGTAAGTGTTTTTCCCCGAATCCGGTACAAAGTTGCGTCTAACCAAACCAAGGATCCTTTGTTACATGATTACCAAGTCTCGACGCAGAAATTGTGCCATTTTATTACGCCAACCTTCAATCGGGCTGATAAACGGCACAAAGAGGAGGGACGGACAATGAAATACAAGATCACTGGATCTGATGAGGAGCGGGAGGAAAGGACGGGGACTCTTCACATAGTCCAGGGTTGGGTGCAGAGAGGCCAGGAAGCCAAGGTGAGCGCAAGAAAACTCAGGGCAGAGAAATTTCTGATTTGATTTAAACCCAGGGGCTTTATCTTTCGGAACCGTTTGGAAGAAGCACCTCCGCGCAGGGATACATCGAGTCCTACTACGGCGATACAAAATTGGTCGCGGAAATTTTGGGCTTAATGTTCAAGAAGGTTTTTCCCGAAATGTACGAGAAGTACAAGGTTGCTTTTGCTGCGGGGGCTTGGTTAGCCGAAGAGGTAGACCCGGGGCCCTGGCTGGGAAGGGCTATCATCTACAAGCTGCAGGGAGATCTTCACAAGGATAACGGCGACTATGGACCTGCGGCCTGTTTTCCATGCGGCCAGTTCTCCGGAGGGGAGATATGCGTTCCGCAATTTTTATCTAAATTCAGGTAAGTCTATAACATTCCTCAACATAAGTAAAAATTGTTAAAGATTGTCATAGTTATTTCCCCGGGCATGTTTGCTTGTTTGAATCAGCAGACATATGGCATAAGGTTGTCAATTTCCAAGCCCTTCCTGGAATACCAAAGGGCCCTGTTCCGGGAAGGATCTCAACTGTTTTTTTCTTCCCAAAGGCCAGTTATGAGCAACTTGAGGGGAAGGAAAAGGGCTGGGCTCATCAGAATTTCTATGATCACTGGGATAAATAGAAATCAATAGATTTAAATAGCTCTGGTACAAAATCTATAGGACTGTGGCCCTGGGACAATCAGAAGGGACCGGAAGCGACCAGAAGCAAAGACTGTACAAAGTCATATGTAGCAAAAATAGCTCTGTGGGTAAGCTGTTACTACTTAGGGTATTTCCACAAGGTTACCACCCATGGGGGATTATACACGGGTTTATACAATTAATTCTATAATTTTGTACCAAATTCTTCCAAATCTTATCCAGCCATTTTAAAGCTATCATAGCACTCATTCATTCCCCAAAATATCTAAGAGATTGGCGGACCCGTTTGGGAGAAAAGTGACTTGCAAAGTTGGCCGGGAGTGGGAGGGCTTACATAATATTGACTGATCTCAACAAACCAACACTCGTTCATTTAATTGAGATAACTGTACATCACTGCTGTACAGACCCGTACGGTCACTGTACCAACCTGTATATTATTTATATTGAGTCTACTGATCTGTATGGTCACTGTACAGACCTGTAAATTGACTCTCCTGACCTGTACGGTCACCGTACTAACCTGTACGGTCAACGTACTGACCTGTACGGTCACCGTACTGACCTGTACGGTCAACATACTGACTTGTACGGTCACCGTACTAAACTGTACGGTCAACATACTGACCTGTACGGTCACCGTACAGGTTAGTACGGTCACCGTACTGACCTGTACGGTCAACATACTGACTTGTACGGTCAACGTACTAACCTGTACGGTCAACGTACTAACCTGTACGGTCAACGTACTGACCTGTACGGTCAACGTACTGACTTGTACGGTCACCGTACTAAACTGTACGGTCAACATACTGACCTGTACGGTCACCGTACTAACCTGTACGGTCACCGTACTAACCTGTACGGTCACCGTACTAACCTGTACGGTCACCGTACTAACCTGTACGGTCACCGTACTAACCTGTACGGTCACCGTACTAACCTGTACGGTCACCGTACTAACCTGTACGGTCAACGTACTGACCTGTACGGTCACCGTACTAACCTGTACGGTCAACGTACTGACCTGTACGGTCACCGTACTAAACTGTACCGTCAACATACTGACCTGTACGGTGACCGTACAGGTTAGTACGGTCACCGTACTGACCTGTACGGTCAACATACTGACTTGTACGGTCAACGTACTAACCTGTACGGTCAACGTACTAACCTGTACGGTCAACGTACTGACCTGTACGGTCACCGTACTAACCTGTACGGTCAACATACTGACTTGTACGGTCACCGTACTAAACTGTACGGTCAACATACTGACCTGTACGGTCACCGTACTAACCTGTACGGTCAACGTACTGACTTGTACGGTCACCGTACTAAACTGTACGGTCAACATACTGACCTGTACGGTCACCGTACTAACCTGTACGGTCAACGTACTGACTTGTACGGTCACCGTACTAAACTGTACCGTCA
This sequence comes from Lepiota venenata, assembly GCA_004296355.1. Classification (NCBI taxonomy): domain Eukaryota; kingdom Fungi; phylum Basidiomycota; class Agaricomycetes; order Agaricales; family Agaricaceae; genus Lepiota; species Lepiota venenata. Next base: position 488,677 of record RCFS01000030.1, read on the forward strand.
ACATACTGACCTGTATGGTGACCATACTAACCTGTACGGTCACCGTACTGACCTGTACGGTCAACATACTGACTTGTACGGTCAACGTACTAACCTGTACGGTCAACGTACTGACCTGTACGGTCAACATACTGACCTGTACGGTCACCGTACTAACCTGTACGGTCAACGTACTGACCTGTACGGTCAACATACTGACTTGTACGGTCAACGTACTAACCTGTACGGTCAACGTACTGACCTGTACGGTCAACGTACTGACTTGTACGGTCACCGTACTAAACTGTACGGTCAACATACTGACCTGTACGGTCACCGTACTAACCTGTACGGTCACCGTACTAACCTGTACGGTCACCGTACTAACCTGTACGGTCACCGTACTAACCTGTACGGTCACCGTACTAACCTGTACGGTCACCGTACTGACCTGTACGGTCACCGTACTGATCTGTACATCACCTCTACCAACTTGATTGGTCACCATACTGACTTGCGTATCACCTCACCTCCAAGAAAAACAGTCCATAAATATCTACTACCAATGTAGATATTTTTCATACGTTACATGCAAAAATATAAAAAATCCAAAAAAATGAGGAGCCTCATGGAGACTCAGTGCAATTCCCCCGCAGCCGGTGAAGAGCGACCCACGCACGAAGGACCAACGCATAGTCCTGAGCAAACTGCGCCGCCTGGCTGACATATCCAAAAAAAAGATTCGACTTGGGCGTAGTCGCAATCTCGTTGACAAAAAAATCATACTTGTCAGTGCGTTCGATGTGTAAAACGGTGATGTCAATCCGGCAAAAAACCCGGAGCTCTGATAGTGGCGCGGCGGGTTCTTCCTCTTCAAACCTCACGAGGGCGTTGTATGTCTCCTCGGCAAACCTTCGGAATGCAGCCGTTCCTTCCCTGGCCATGAATGTGGGAAGACCCGGGTTCGTCAAAGCAGAGGCGGGCCTTGGTAAAAAATAATAAATAAATACTATCAATTGCAAGGGTAAAAGAAACTCACAATTTATGCAGGGGCGAGACCTGGAGTACCTCCTTCAAATCCAGGGTTCCGTCGGGGAGAGGCTTGGTGGACATGACGTACGCGAGGAAGCCTCCGATGAAGTAGGTTCGGATTTCGCCCACCTTCTGCATTTCCTCTACAAAAACCATGCCAAACCAGTGAGGGTTAACATGGTAATGGTAGAACACGTCATGTTCATAGAATTTGACGCGTCGTGCCTCCTCCTGCAAGAACCGTTTCTCAATGCCCTCCTCATCTCCGTACAAGACATGGTTTGCAGAATCACTGAACGACCTCTTGACAACTAGCCCTGGCCTCCTCAAGGAAAAATCATCAGGAAGTGGAACGGGGATACGCCAGAACTTAGGGAATTGACTTCTCGTGACCTCCTTGGCGCTTCTGCAGAGATATCGGGTCACAGTGGACTTTGTGCCGCGCAGTATCATTTGGCCGGGGGAGGAAAAGACCAGGGTGTGCTGGACTAATTTCTCGAGGCCCTTGAGGTATGGCTCTATCTCGTTCTGCTTGAGGTACTCCTTCCCCTCAGGATTCCTGAGTAGTTGTTAATGCAAGAAAAGCATATAAGGGCTACGGACTTACGCAAAGTCGGCTTCCAGGGAAATCCCCCCTACAACCAAATCCATGTTCTTCAGCATGTCCCAATGTTTGCCCTTTCGGGACATTATAGCGCTCTTAAAATGCTTGGAGGAAATTAGCTCCAAGGTCGAGGGATAGGTACCGATGGCAAAAAAATAAGCAATAAGACACTATTCACGGGTCAGCTCAGGATACGACTTGAATGAGAATATGAGGTACGTACCCACTCCCAGTATAGAGCGCCGCGGGAGGAAGTGGCGGGGAAAACGAGGCGGGGAAAATGGTTGTGAAATATTTTGAACCAGTCCTTGGGAATATCAGTGCAAGGGAGCATCCAAGAATCCTTCTTCTCTGCGTCTTTAGCACAAGTAAACTTAATTGAATCTTCCACCAGGCAAATTGCCACGGAAGATTGGAAGGCTGGAGTGTTTTGGAGCCTCGGAAGACTGGAATAGAGGGTTGATGATAAATAGGACTCGAAATCATTTTTGTTATCTTCGTCTTCGTCTTCTGCCTCTACCTCTACCCCGTCTTCCGTTGAAGGCGGCAACCTTTTAGTAAGGAGTAAAAAATGTATCTATTCATTGGGAGAAAGGACATACGATGCGACGGAGGACTCCCTCCCCAATTTCTTCATGAGGAGGCGATATTCTTTGATGTTTTCGTGCTGCGTGAGAAATCTACCCGGAATGTACCTTTGCCGCGTATCATCTTTTTTTGCTCGCACCCAGACGGAGTCGGCGTGGTCTCTCCAATGGTGATCTTGAGGCGGCTGAGGGGAGGAGTGGATCGACATTTTATGGCGTTTGTAATAGCAGTTGTCGTCGCAGTCGGGGTGGGCAGACTTTAAATGGTCACGAAAGGCGCTACCCCTGTTCCAAAAAATGATCTCTCGGTTTTTGTGTGGGCAGGAGTGGGGGCAGACGACGTAGTAATCCTTCATGGTGGTTTGGGGGGAAGGAGGGATACAATCAAGATCAATGGGCCAATTGATCAATCAATCAGGCCAAAAATAGAAATCAGAGATACAAGCAAGGGCAAATAATATAAAAAATGACTTGTTGTGAGACCGTACGGCTGTTTTGTACGGTTGTATGGTTGTACGTTGACCGTACAATGACCTTGTACGGTGACCGTACAGGGGCATTATATGGTCACTTGTACGGTTACTTGTACGGTGACCGTACAAATGACCGTACAAGGGCTTTGTAGCAACCGTACATACGACCGTACAGGGGCATTGTACGGTTACTTGTACGGTCACATGCTCTTGTAACGTGGGCCTTGTAGGGTCACTTGTGCCTCTGTACGGTCACATGCCCTTGTACGGTGACCATACAGGTGCACGTGACCGTGCAGAGCCCTTGTACGGTCACATGCCCTTGTACGGTGATCTGTACGGTGACCGTACAAATGACCGTACAAGGGCTTTGTAGCAACCGTACATACGACCGTACAGGGGCATTGTACGGTTACTTGTACGGTCACATGCTCTTGTAACGTGGGCCTTGTAGGGTCACTTGTGCCTCTGTACGGTCACATGCCCTTGTACGGTGACCATACAGGTGCACGTGACCGTGCAGAGCCCTTGTACGGTCACATGCCCTTGTACGGTGACCTGTACGGTGACCGTACAAATGACCGTACAAGGGCTTTGTAGCGACCGTACATATGACCGTACAGGGGCATTGTACGGTCACTTGTACGGTTACTTGTACGGTCATTTGTACGGTGACACAATGCCCTTGTGCATCTGTACAGTGACCGTTTGTATACGTAGCGCTACTTAGCCTGCCGCATAATGGCATGTGATACTCATGTGACCGTGTAAGTCACATGAGTATCACATGACTCCCATGGCTTATATAACTTGAGACCGGGCGCTCGCACCTCTTTCTTCTTAACCACCATCTTCTCTTCGGGCACCGCGGGCGTCGTGCTAGGGTGCAACCTTTCCCATGTGTACAGTGGGAAAGGTTGTACTCTAGAGGACATATACAAAGTACGTGGTTCACTTCCGCCGCCGCATTGCTGATTGTTTTTTTTTTTCAGACTATCTTTGTTTTTTTTTCGGGTACTGGGGGCTCTTTTTACACATCACACATTGGGTTCTGGGGGCTTTTTACACCTTTCTAGCGCTGCCACGGCGCAGTCTACTCCGGAGTTTGACATTTTTAAACCTTTTATTTTTATTTCTCTGGCTTCGGCCGCTCCCTTCGCTCCGAATAGGAGCAAGGGACTTAGACAGAGGGGGATTAAGCCAATCCTTTGTTCCTCTCTGCCTCGCCGGTTACTTTAGGGCAGGTCAAACTGATGTAATTAAAATAATAATAATATTATATAATCAAAAATATTAATATTATATAATCGAAAATATTAATATTAATATTATATAATCGAAAATATTAATATTAATATTATATAATCTAAAATATTAATATTATTAATCATGGTCACGTGACCAGATATTCATTAAAGCCTTTTCGACCGACTTGCTCTTGACCTCTTACCGCTACCATGCCTCGTTCTACCAACTCGCGAGCCAAGACCCCGGCAGAGCAAGAAGAGTATTTTCGGCCTTCTTGGCTTTCTTGGCCCGGGCACATATGGCTAAAATATCAAAGTAAGTATTTGATCTATTTCTATTTTTGTTTCGCTAACCGGGCCGCCCAAGTGGACAATGATTGGCCTTTCCTCGGGCGTTTTGAAGACCTGCCCCTGGATTGGCCGGGCGATATTTCGCGAGGGCTGGGGCCGGAGCATCTGCAGGAACCGGATCCGGCCCCAGAGGAAGAACAAGAACCGGCGCCGGAGAAAAGAAAAGGTACGATTGTTTTATTCCGGCTTCGGGACTTGGCTGATCTCCAAACAGGAAAAGGGAAGAAAAGGCAATTGGATGCGGAAGAAGAGGTTGCGAAGAAAAGGAAGGATGATAAAGGTAAGCGACGTTTCTATCTTAGTTCTTTGATCTTATCTGACCAATTTTTGCAGGGAAAGGAAAAGCCAGAGGTAGATAGGATTTTTGAAGACGGTGCTATTTTGTAATCTAAAAGATTATTTCTTGGGGCTTAGCTGGAAAGGAAAAAGGCCAGGTAGGGACGCCTAAAGCTGCTTCCCAAAGACTGGGCAGTGGTCAAGGTAAGTACCTTCTTAGGATTTGGAGCTATCTTATGTTGATATTTTGATAGAATCTCCCGCCCAGCTTCCTTCGCCTCCGTACTCTATGCCAACGCCCTCTCCTCGCGTTTCTCCGGAGCCCACCGATCCAGAAGAACGCCCGGCACAACCGCAGTCGCGTTCGCGCGTACCTCAGTCAAGTTCGCCAGTACGACCCTATTCGCCCGCGGGTCCCCCTTCTCCCATAGAATCCTATTCGCCCACGGATTTCCATTCGACATTACAATCCTATTCATCTCAGCAATCCCATTCTCATTCCCCTACGAAACGTCATTCACCTCTGGCCGCTACAAAGGAAGAACAAAGATGGGTTACAGGGCTGGTCGAACATAGCAATCTATGGAGACAGCAAGGGAAGTTAGGCGGTTCAGAGGGCTTCAAGGTAGCCCGGATAAGCCAATGGCTAATCTCGCTGGAACCTTGTCCATCAAACAAAAGGATCCAAGAGCTCATAACGAGCAAGAAGGTGAGAATTTATCTTAGAGAATTTTGTGCTTGCTGACAATAAATAAATAACAGGATATAAAAAATATTATATATTTGAGCAAGGCTTTTACTGAGGCCCTTACCCGCCATGGGGACCAGGGATTTGAGCAGCAGTATATGGTAAAACTGTTTGAGAGAGCAACAGAGCTGGTACGACTAGGGACTTTACTAAATAGTTAGAGTAATGGGATATAAATAGAATTTTTCGGATCCAAAGCTAGGGTGACGTTTCAACCTTTCATACTTCGCCACTCTTGCTTTTGCTCTCTCTAGCTTTATCATGCCTAATATTCCCAAGCCTCAAATTTTGAACAAGGAGGGGAAGCTGTTGGCCCAAGTGAGGCTGACTAATGATAAGGGCGAGTCGGAAGTCATACAGAAGGACGATTGGTAGGAGCTGGCTTCTTCCGCTGTCATCTTCTGACGCATTCTATCAACCTTAGTATATTTATAGTCCACGGAGGAATGACGAGGGTGGAAAACCCTGCCGACGGAACCCAGTACTGGAAGGGCCAGGTTGTGGGCTTATACGAGTACAAGCGCAAAGAGTGGGCGATAGTGCAATGGTTTTACTCAGCGTCGGACCTGGAGGACCTGTATGGCTCGAGCCGCGGCAGTTACGGGCCCCGGTAAGCCAATTGGTCACCCAAGTTAAGACCTAACTGACTTTTACAGGCCCTTGTGGTTGGACCAGCTGGGCTTGACGGAGCTAGTACTCACCAACCACCAGGATGTGATTGAGATGTGCACAATAGAAGGTACAAGTATACTTAGATAATTCTCTAGCAGGAGAGCTAACCCCTACATTAAGCTAAGGCCGCCGTTCACTGGTTTGACGACCTGGCAGAAAAACAAGAACCCATCCATTCACGCGCGTGGTATTACCGTCTGGTCCTAGGATTATACCGCAGGCCTAGTAGGGCTCTAGTTAAGGTAAGGATACATTGGGCAATTCTTAATGGACGCTGACGCCTATTAACTGACCCAGGGAAATAATCCGACTTGCGTTTGCGGGAAGATGTACTCGCCGCTCTTGGACCAACAAAGGTACTGTTCAGGGTGCTTTGGGTGGTATCACAAGGAGTGCTGCGCCAAGGTATCTGGGAAAGGAGAACATGATGAGGGGGTGGAAATGTGGGAGAAGGTAATGCTGGCGCCTTGTATGAGAGGCTGGGGGGGGAAAGGGATAGGGGAAAATTGGAAGACGGTGGGGAACTTCTCCAAGATCAGGAGGATGGCAGGCTGGGTAAGGTCAGATAGCCTGCCTTCTGATTGGGCAGAAATCCTAGGAGCTGAGTACGTTGAGAAGATGATAGCAAAAAGATGGGCTGTATATACATGTCCTAGATGCCGAAGCTGCATCTAGGATAAGAATGTTGAATAGACTTATACAACCTCCTATGAAGGCCGTATGTATGACTGCTGTACAAGTCCCTGACCACCGTACATGACTTGTATGGCCACCATACGTGACTTGTACGGCCGCCGTACATGTCTTGTACGGTGGTCAGTATGTGACTTGTACGGCCGCCGTACATGGCTTGTATGGGCGCCGTACAGGACCGCCGTACAAGTCTATGACCGCCGTACGTGACCTGTACGGCCGCCGTACAAGACTTGTACGACCACCGTACCTGTCTACGGCACATTCGCTTTGCATTTTGAGGTACATAATTATTCTTTTTGCTTGCATCATCCCATTGCAATTCACAACAAGTCGATATTAGACGCAGAGCATGTTTATAAAAGTTATCAAGTATAGTTGCAATGTACAAATTCATCGAATCGACCGCCGTACAGGTCTACAACCACCGTACAGACCACCGTACAGACCGCCGTACAGACTGCCGTACAGACCACCGTACAGGTCTTGTACGGCCGCCGTACAGATCTACGACCGCCGTACAGACCGCCGTACAGATCTACGACCACCGTACAGACCACCGTACAGATCTACGACCACCGTACAGACCGCCGTACAAACCTACGACTACCGTACAGACCACCGTACAAGTCTTGTACGGCCGCCGTACAGATCTACGACCACCGTACAGACCACCGTACAGATCTACAACCACCGTACAGACCACCGTACAAACCTACGACCACCGTACAGACCACCGTACAAGTCTTGTACGGCCACCGTACAGACCGCCGTACAAGTCTTGTACGCCAACTGTACGGAATTTTTACAGCCGTGGTACAAGTCTTGTGCTGCCCAAGTACTGAACCAGCCGCCGTACAAGTCCTGCACGGCCGGAGTACAGATCCTACGCAATCGGTCTTGTACGCCAACCACATCTATCTTGTACAGCCAGCTTGCAAACGTTTACAAATATTTACCTACACCTTGAAAAAATTTTCATCTGGTTTTCTGCCACTCCTTTCATCACCATGGTTAAATCTACCAACACAAGACCTGAGAAAAAGAAGCAGAGCTCGGAAGCAAAGGTGAGTACGCCCGGGGCCCTTCCTTGATCTCTTTTGATCTATTTTCCCAGGCACAGGGCAAACTCCCTCGCGTATCTCTCCATAGAGCAGCTCCGACGCTCCCCTCCAGCTGCCGCACCAACCGGAGCCCTACTGGCCTGCACAAGCGAGCTCTTCGGGCGGCTGAGGTCCGAATAGACTGTTTTTTGAGGTTTGCTGACAGGTACCGGGTTCCTTATACCCACGAAGAGCTTAAGGACCCCAAGTTGTCCAAAAAGGGTTATGCTGAGCAGATGGAGGAAATCTGCAATGAGCAGCTGGGTCCCGCCGCTCCCAGTAGACCTTTCTCAGCCGCCTATTATGACAGGAACAACAAACCGTTGTTTTTTTATTTCGGGGTCAGGAGGAAGGCGGATACGCAGGCAAGTCCAACCATTCTTCTTCATTGTACTTGTGGCTCAATATGTTCTAGGAAAACAAACCAGTGGTGGATCTGGAGCCTGATTTTTCCCGCCAATACGTTGGCAACAGCTTAACGGATATGGCGAAACTTTCAAAGGAGGATCTAGTGGAGGACGGTATCCAGGTAAGTGTTTTTCCCCGAATCCGGTACAAAGTTGCGTCTAACCAAACCAAGGATCCTTTGTTACATGATTACCAAGTCTCGACGCAGAAATTGTGCCATTTTATTACGCCAACCTTCAATCGGGCTGATAAACGGCACAAAGAGGAGGGACGGACAATGAAATACAAGATCACTGGATCTGATGAGGAGCGGGAGGAAAGGACGGGGACTCTTCACATAGTCCAGGGTTGGGTGCAGAGAGGCCAGGAAGCCAAGGTGAGCGCAAGAAAACTCAGGGCAGAGAAATTTCTGATTTGATTTAAACCCAGGGGCTTTATCTTTCGGAACCGTTTGGAAGAAGCACCTCCGCGCAGGGATACATCGAGTCCTACTACGGCGATACAAAATTGGTCGCGGAAATTTTGGGCTTAATGTTCAAGAAGGTTTTTCCCGAAATGTACGAGAAGTACAAGGTTGCTTTTGCTGCGGGGGCTTGGTTAGCCGAAGAGGTAGACCCGGGGCCCTGGCTGGGAAGGGCTATCATCTACAAGCTGCAGGGAGATCTTCACAAGGATAACGGCGACTATGGACCTGCGGCCTGTTTTCCATGCGGCCAGTTCTCCGGAGGGGAGATATGCGTTCCGCAATTTTTATCTAAATTCAGGTAAGTCTATAACATTCCTCAACATAAGTAAAAATTGTTAAAGATTGTCATAGTTATTTCCCCGGGCATGTTTGCTTGTTTGAATCAGCAGACATATGGCATAAGGTTGTCAATTTCCAAGCCCTTCCTGGAATACCAAAGGGCCCTGTTCCGGGAAGGATCTCAACTGTTTTTTTCTTCCCAAAGGCCAGTTATGAGCAACTTGAGGGGAAGGAAAAGGGCTGGGCTCATCAGAATTTCTATGATCACTGGGATAAATAGAAATCAATAGATTTAAATAGCTCTGGTACAAAATCTATAGGACTGTGGCCCTGGGACAATCAGAAGGGACCGGAAGCGACCAGAAGCAAAGACTGTACAAAGTCATATGTAGCAAAAATAGCTCTGTGGGTAAGCTGTTACTACTTAGGGTATTTCCACAAGGTTACCACCCATGGGGGATTTCTCACCTCTCTTCCTTCGTCCTTGAACTTGTACATCATGCCCATCTCAAGAGCTCTATCTCAGGATTCCAGCGACAGGGATTCAGACGTATTATCTTGGGATGCCGACGTTATTACTCAAAGTTTACGGAACGCGTTTGCGCCTTACCTGCCAGCCCGGAGCCTTGGCCAATCTCACTCGGTGGATAGACCTCCAAAACCCCCGCTGCAACCTACTCCGTCCACTTCATCAAGTCCTTCGCCAGTTGGTAGATACGCTATCCATTCTCCTTCTTCAAGTCTGTCGCCAGTTCGTAAACCTCTTAAGCCCCCGCCACCACCGGCCAGCCTTTCCAGTTTGTCAAGCGGCTCTGGACCGTTGTCATCATCGGAGAGTGATTATAATGAAAGCCCAGTAGAGCTTGTTGGGGATGCAGGGGGGGAGACAGATGAGGAGGGGGAAGGCAGGGACAACGAAAGAGGCAACCTGGGTGGGTATCTAACATAAGGGTTGTGCGGTTCTGACGGCTATTGTAGGGGTATATCTTCTTGATCCCGGAATGTGGGCAACTTCAATTTTAGAAATGGATACGCTGGTAACGCCTAAGTGGGTGAGCGGGGGACTTATGGACTATTGGCTGCTGCACCTCTGGCATGGGAAGGGATGCCCTCCAATACGATATATTCCGACGGCCTACTTGCATCCAGACATGGGTTACCACGATGAAGAAGTAATTGAATTATTCCGTCGACGTTTTGACCTCCCGTTGCAAGGGCGTTGCCCAGTGCAGAATGCGATAGGGTTTATTACTATGAACGGAAACCATTACTGTACGGTGGTGTTTTTGCCTGGAGAAAGGCGAATACACATTCTGGGGAGAAAACCAAACGAAAACTCACGAAACCGGCAGGGACTGAGGGAGAGCTGGGAGGGGATAGGCAGAATATGGGAAAAGATGTGCTCGCTGTTCGGATGGGAGGTAGAAGGGATAATGGAGGTAGCTGAGGTGAACTGGGTTCAGAACGGGTACGATTGCGGGCCGATTTGTTGCCAAGTGGTGGAATGGATCTGGGAAAAGGGATTTGCGGCGGGGCGTTCTGGGTATTGGAGTAAGCCTGAACTTCCGTGCTGTCACATTATGAGGAAACGGCTAGGGGAAGACATGGGAGAAATTGGGGCTAGGAATATAGAGGGATTTAGGTTGCTGGTATCATCTGGGAGGTTTGGAGAACTACGAGATATCTGGCATATTTGGGAAGAAGGGGAGGATCTGGTAAGAGAAGTGAGAAAAGAGATTGGACCAAATGAAAGGAAGGGGATTGGGAAAACGCTGGGTAAGTTGAGAGAAGGGGTGAATAATTGCGGGAGATGTAGAGAGGTTATTAGAGGGAGGCAAGAAGGACCAAGGGAGAGTTCGTCGTTGTCAAGAGGGGAGGAAGTTGAGGATGAGGAGAGGAGGTGGGGTAATGGGAAAAGGAATTGGGAAGGCGGGGAGAGGGAAAGGGAAGGGGTTGGTAGGAAAAGGGTTGGGCCGGTGCTGCCTCCGGTGAAGAGAAGAAGGGGGGGGCTATACTTGAAGGATAACCGAAAATACGATGACTACGAAGAGGGACCTACAAAGGAAGTGCTGGACCCGATTCCGGATACGATTGTGATGTATGCGAAGATGCACATTGCGTACATGGGTTACGAGAAGATAAAAGTGCCGTGGACGATGTTCAAAGACTACGGATACCGGCTTAAGCCTGGGTTTGGGCATCATTTCTATCTGGGTAAAGCGGAGATGGTAAAAGAACATCTGATGCCTTGCGGAGGAAAGATAGAAGGGGGGGTTGAGTTGGGGGAAGAAGATAGGGAGGTTGAGGTAATGGGGGCCGGGGAGATGATTGAATACGCGGAAATGCACGAGTGGAAGGATATATTTGTTACGGGAAGAACAAAAGAGGGCAAGTATGTGAAACTGGATCTGAGGCGGGACAGGGTGGAAAGGGTCAGGATTGAGAAGACAGTGGACGTGGATAGCATCATCTGGATCACAAGAAAACCGCGATTCAAGAGGTCGATTGGGATATTTGTGGAGCCGGTGATCCGAAAATATCCACCTATCCGAAAACACAATCACACGTATGTGGAGTTGTTGCTACCGCGTTCGGAGGAGGACAGGAATCGAATAGGGTCAAGAAGAGAATGGGAAACGCGGAAGTTCAAAGTATCATCGATACCGCATTTATACTTTGGGAAGATGGGAGATGGGTCGGGTACGGCGAATTTGATCATGGCGTTACCAAGGATGACGCATCAACATCCGTACTCGAGACGATGGGTGAATGTGGTTCCTTGGCATGTGCAGGGAGTACTGTGGGATGAAGTGATTATACCGGCGATGAAGAAGGTTACTCGGGAGAGCGATCAGGCGTATGTTGGACTATCGCGAAAGCACATGTCTTTCAAAGGACGGGGGAAAGAGAGAGGGGGAAGCATGGGGACGTACCCGTTCCGGCGGGGGGAATTTGAAAGATTGATAGAGGAAATGGAGGAAATGGTGAGTTTTGAAAGAAAGGGATAGAGGAAAAAGAAGATAATGGGAGATGATTGCAGATCAAGGAGTCGGATGGAAGACTGGACCATTTCGGATCGGCGTTCTTCATTTTAGAAATCAAGGGGTGTAAAAACATGACGCGAGAACATGTGGAGGATGAGGAAATTGGGGATACGATGGGGCGAGTGCTGGAGAACTTGTATCTGGAATACGGGGGATTAGATTGGGAGTATATGAAGGACAGGAGAGAAGGAGAGTTGATGTGTGATTTAGGGATTGGATATCACGGAGTTAGCGAGGAAAAAGTGGTGGGATTATGGGGGTTGGAGGGGCTTCAAGAAACGTACTCTGCGGGGGGGTATTTGCAGGGGTCGATGCACCACCATAATACGCTAGGATGGTATGGAGGAATGCAAGCGGAAATGGGACGGGAAAGACGGGAGCGTACGCATATCGGATTTCGATCGTCTTATAATCTGGCGTACGAGCTAACTCGGAAAAGGGACAACTCTCGAGAGATGTTTTCAGATAAGGAGGCGTATGGGTTGAGCGATGTGTTTTTAGGAGAGTTGGGGGAAATACTGAAGCTGTTTGAAGAAACGGGGAGAAAACGGTCTTATGGGATTAGGGATGAGTTCCGGGTGGGGATGTCAGCGTTGGAGGAGATTGAAGATAGCATCGATGAGCAGGTGAGTGAAAAAGAAAGAAGAGAGAAAGATAAATAAGGAAAAAGATATAGGTGCTGGGCCTAGCGGAGTGGGAACCGTTTTTATGGATACGGTCAAACGTATGGTTCAAACTGCTTGGGTACCGACTGGAAAGATTGGGAGAGTATCAATTGGAACTGTACAGGCAGGAGTCGGAAAGGGAGAACTACGGAGTGATGACGGGGTTGATTGCGTATTTGATGCAAAGTGTGCTATTCACACCGGGAGTTGTGGAGGGATACGTTCGGCAATCGCTGATGTACCTTCAGGCAGAGAAAGTGGGAGAACGGTTTGGAATGGTGTTTCTACATTCACTGGACATGAAGAAAAAGAAGTGTTTAGAGGAGGTACTGGATAGAGATGATGTGGAAATACTGGGGCGATTGGGTGGAGTGCGAAAAAAAGGAGATTCAGAGAGAAAGAGGAGTTGGTGGGATGAAGAAGAAAGCGGGGAGTCGATGGAATATCCGCTGGGGAAGAGGCCAACATGGGGGGAAGTAAAGAAAGGGTTGAAAGAGCAGCCGTTTCGAGTTATGTGGAAGTGGAGATGGGAGGAAAAGCTAGAGAAATACTGCGATAGGGAGGACGAAGGAGTGGGGTGGTTGGTTGGGGAGCTGTTTCGGAAATTTAGTGAACAAATGTGGGGGGCACTTCATGGAAATTGGAAACGGGTGGGGGTGAGAGATGAACGGAGAACGGTTGAAGAGGCGTTGGAAGGATGGAGTGTAAAGGGAGTGGACTCGATGTTGAAGAAATATACGATCATGGGATGCAATACGGGAGAGAGGGGACAGGTACGGGGGCCGAAAAGCGCTCGGTTTAAAGAACGGGTTGGGGTATACTTTGCGGGGTCTGGAGAAAAATTGGAAAGACAGTGGGAGATAATGGGACGTGCTCCTGGGTTTATTTGGGAGTATAGAGAAAAAACAAGGGGGATGAGTTCGGAGGAGGTGGATTTGGTTGAGGATGGGCTGGGAGAGTTGTTGTCGTATTGCCAATGCCTTCCGACAAGCAAAAGAGATGGAGGGTTATGGGAAGTTCAAGAAGAGGCGGTGGTTTTATGGGGAAATCCTCGATACTACCGATTGGAGGGGATTGGAGGAACGGAAGAGAAAAGAAAAAGACAGAAAAGGGGGGGTAGCACATTTGAGCGGGAAGGAGATTGAGAAGAAGATATTGATGCTAGCAGGAGAGGAGGAAGATATGGCGTCGATGATCGTACAGACTCGGAAGAAGATTGATAAGAGGGCTATGGGACGACGTAGCGGGAGAAGCAGGAACAAGCGGTCGGCACCAAAAAAAAAGAAAAGGGGGAATGATTGAAGGCAGGTGGGGTGAAGCTGAGATGAGAGGAGGTAGTAGGGTACTGGGCGAGGTGATTTTGGGGTGACAACTCCAGGGAGGGCAGGGTTGATAGCGAGTTTCATAAGGTTCAAGATGATGTACTGAGCGGGCTCAGGTCTGGATAGCACAATTTAAGAGATAAAGAGTTAGCAACTGGAAACTATCAAGGCACGGTTGACTTGATGTTGCGATGGAAGCTGGCACGGAGCCCCCGGGCTGTCGAGCATCCAGGTCGCCGCTCTCGGATCTTCTATCTCGGTTGCGCCTTTCCTTTGTATAACAACTGTACTCGGTTCCGGTCGGTGTGCGTCGATATGTATTTCCTGCGTGTCTGTGTAGTCGTGCTGTAGAGCTATGATATCATGTCTATAATAGATACCATACGTACCAGAGGATTATTGTGCTCTCAAGCGGGTATCTAAAGTATATAGTAACTACGGTACTATAGCCTACACTTTGGTTCTTGGGGCGAGACAGTGAAGTGAGTATGTTACCAGCATTTATTCACAAACGGTCACTAATATCTATGTAGTCTTATAGGTGTGTCTCTTATACTTCATGCTTGGTATGACGGTTCGTCAGGGTTTGGCACGGTTCCTCACGCCTGCACACTCAGTTGAGGGCTTTTGATGCTCAACATCATGGTCATCAGGCTCTACTCACGGTCATTAGGCCAAATTGAATTGACACTGGATGATGGTCAAATGACGGTTCGTCAGGGTTAAGGCAGCGCAATCATGGTCAATTCAGGCTGAATTCACGTCCAGTGAGGCTCCGATTCACAGTTGGCAATCGGGGACCACGGTGATGAGGGTCCATGGGTTTGCTTCACGCCAAAAAGTAGTTGGGCGTAGTGTATGAAGGGGGTGTGAGGAGAGAGAAATTGCGAGGGCATTTCAAGGGATAGGGAAGAAAGGGCGAAGGGTACTGATAGCTGTAACTTAGTTGGTATGAATACGGAGAGTGGATGAGGTGGGGCATGGAGATAGGGAGGGTGGAAAGACTGGGGAAGGGAGTATAGAGAAAGGGGGGGCGCGAACGCGAGCGAAGCGAGCGTGAGCGTCCGGGGGCGAGGGGTACAACGGGGTTGTGGGGGAACCACAACACCTACCCGTTTCGCCTTATATACGGCTCATCAGGTACCCTTTACGTAAACTATGCAGTACCTATCGACCTATCGCATTACTGCTACGTAATACAATACTTTGACAGCGTGTGAGCGCATCAAAAACCATGGAACGGCTTGGTAATCAAGCTATAAAAAGTTCATCTTATCTACAGTGCTAACATAAGCGTGCCTAAGTGCTTAGGCGCCTAACCGGTAACTTTATTAACCGGAAGCTTATCTAATAAGCGCTGACAAGGCGTCAGATTAGTAATCAAACCTACCTGGAATAGACGCTCACTCGGGCCGGGATAGAGCCCACTTGTGGGAATATCCAGAATTAACAGTCACCGAGATCACCGAGAATACTCACGGGCACGTGACGCACACGTGCGACGGTACTCACTAACGTGACTTCCATCGATCATAGGCTTGCTTAGTCAGCAAGAACTTTTCCACGGGCACGACGTATACCGTGGGCGCGTAATACCTTATAGGACTTAGTCACGTGATGGGTCACGTGCAGCACAACACCCTCCCAAGCCGTTACCCGATTAAGGCAACGGTTAGGTTGCTTACGGTTCGGGTTTGGGTTAGGGTGGTTATACAGTATTAGTAATTTGTACCACACATCACGCGATAAGATATTACTTACCGCAAAGCGTTCCACGGGGCCGACCCAAGTTTGCATAGAAAGGTGTTACTTGGACAGTCCGCGAGGCATCTACTGCGAGATACTTGTCCTCCTGTGGCTAACTCTCGCAATCAGCAAGAATCTCCTTGGTTATAGCGCGTTAACGGGCCTTTACGGTCTATATCACGTGTTTATGCCGTAGCTTTTCACTACTCCATCGCCGCTAGTTTTACTTCATATTCACCAACGCTATACGGTTTAACCTCCGATGGTCACAGTGCTTCTGTACGTAGAGAATCCACGAGGCAAGATCGTGGGGAAGCAACAGCAACTACCAGCAAGGCTCAGTCCCGCACCGCAGAAGGCGCAGTGGAAGCCAACCGGGCCGAAGCCCGATCCTAGACGGTCGCAAAGGCACAGGCCAGCTATCCACCACCACCCGAAGGCAGCAGTAGCGTCGCCAGCAACCAAGACGTGGCACGACTGCCACGTTAATAAAACCCAGCTATTGAACGGGAAGACACAGACGCGCGTGCCTGATCCCTGCGTGGGTTTAATCCCCGAAGAGAGGATTGTTAGCCAACCACGGGTCTGGGGATCGACTCCTCCGAAGAGAAGCCACCGATCCCTGTCCCCGCGAGCTTTGATCCGGTACCGAAGTAGCGGGTCGTAGCCAAGAGTCGAGTGTGCTCTGAACTGTTCTACGAACCGGCTCAGTGACCGGCTCGTCAACTGGCTCGTCATCGTCAAACACTCGGCGATCTCGTTGCAGAAGAACGGTCTTACGCCAAACGGCGCAGAGGTCGATCAATTGGGCAGTTCGTTTCTTAGAAACGATCAACCGGCGATCAAGGAAACCAAGCTTGTCGACCCGAAAATAGCGACCGGCGATACCCGACCCGATATTGTCCGTGTGGGCAGCGGCCAACGCAACCTCCCCAGGGGCAGATTGGTAAGCATAACCCTGCGAACGCCACCAAGGCCAGAACTCCAGTGCCATAGGCAGATCTTTTGCTGACGTCACCTCCCGATGCAGATCGGTAGCGGTTCGGTCACCTCTAGACATTTGCTGCAACGCAACTGTCCAAGCCTGTTTCATCCGTTCTTCCAGTAGGTGAACGTTGAAATAATCCCAGGAGATATTAAATTCGCTTTTCAAGACAAGCACGTCTGCCGCCGGCGGTGAGAACTCTCGAAGTCTCGCTTCCCACCGTGCTTGGTAGTTATTTCTCAACCAAGAGCGAATTAAATCCACCGGATACCCCCTAGCTATGTAGATTTCCGCAACTTCTCTACACGCATTCGCAAAATCGTCAAATTGCGAACTCAAGGTGGCAACCCGGGACAGTTCACTACAGAATGTACCCTTCTTTATGTACAAAGGATGGTGACTGATCCATGGGATACGTTCGAAGTGGTTCATCGGTTTCCTGTAAGGCTTGTGTTGAAGCCTGTTCTCCTCATCGAAGAACAACGTCATGTCCAGGAAAGTCATATAACTATCGGACGATGTCCACTCCAAGACACAGCTATCGAACTTGACGTTGTCTCGCATCAAGGCCAGAGCCTGAGCTTCGCTCTGTGCGTACACAAGAGCTAGACAGTCATCGATGTACCGTCCGTAGAACGGTACGACGGTCGTGTCCTTAAGACACGGGATTTGTACTTCGTGGTACAGGCCGTAGAGATTGGCGATATCTGGGGAAGAAGCTACCCCCATCGCAAGTCCACAGGCTTGTAACCAGTACTCGCCGTCAAACTGTATCAACAAGTCGTCGTCCGCAGCGCGAAGGCACATTCGAAAAATCGAAGCCCACTGGGCGGCCTTCTGAACGCTCATATCTTCCTCCGCTAACTGCGAGAGCCAATGCACATACGCGCCCTCCGCGATTTTATGTGCGAGAGGGACGTTCACATTGGGGTAGAAGGCGACTACGTCACCCGACACCAATATAAGCGAAGCAGCTTTCCATCGACCGACTTCGATCGCGGAAGCGACAACTTACTCAATTTTATCGCCAGATCTTTCGATCCATGTATAATGAAAGGCGCCGATTGGATGATCGGTTTGAGATTTTTGGATACGAATAACCCCGCCGGACCCTGACATACCGAATGGCACGGCACGATCGGGCGCGCTTTGATAGGATTCTTATGAATCTTCGGTATCACATAGAACCGCGCGATCGAATTAAGATCGCGATCAAGCTTGCTTCGGAAGAAGCGGGGCAGCTGACTTTGTAAGGCATAGGTTGATGCCAAGTCACTTATCGTAATCATCAGATCATTCTTGGCGTCGAGAAGCTGCATAGCCTTCCCGGGCGTGACGGACGTATAAGAACGCACGTCAGCCAGAATGTTCCGAGACTGTTCAACGACCCAGGCGCGCGGAGCCACTGCGCAACCTAAGTTTTTAGTCTGTAGCTAAAACGACGAGTTGATGAGACGTTAAATAGCTACGGAGTTTGGTGATGGGGACCTGTAGAGCGCGCTGCTCGTGGCGAGGTACCATCGCGTCGACGCTAGGCATATCAGAGATCATTTCATCAATGACCCTACGGCCTTGTGCGAAGCCAAACTCCAGGACTCCATCTAAGATCTCCCCGGGTTCGCGATGAGCCTTGGGAAGATGATAGTCCGGATCGAAGTCGTCTTTGTAATCACTCGGTTGTTGGGCCTTAAAGAAGCAGGACCAACGGAGACGATCGACGAAATCGTCCCACGCCCGGACAATTAAGTCCTTACTGGGTTTACCGGGCAGCATGTATTTCATGCCAGCACTTAAGTGAATACTTATATCACTCGGTAGGTCGCAGTTAATCATATGTATTGTAGAACGGTAGCGCATGGATTCTAAAACTACAATAGGAATCCGTTCTACAATAAAACGCGTTGCTACCGGAAGGGGTACCTTAAGTAGCCAATCGGGATACGAAGAAGGAACGTCATACCTAAAGTGGGGTGGTTCTTCACCCCGGCGGTAATCGGCCGTAGTGCGTTGCATTGCAACTAGGCCCGTCCCTTCCCCTTCTTGTTGGGGCTGCCTCCCTTCGGTCCTTTCGGGCCGCGCTTGGAGGGGCGTTTGCCACCACCTCGGGTGCCGCGCTTGGAGGAAGTTGCCTTCCCCTTCGCCTTCGACCCCGTGCTGCTGCCAGCTTTCGGTGGGTTTTTCTAGACAAAAGGAGTTAGTGGTGTCGTTAAACCAGAGTGGCGGCAGTGTGAAATCCACAAGCAATGGACCACCCACTTTGGCTTTACCCTTCCCTTTGTTAAGCTGTTTGACAGCGGCGGCTACCCTCTGTTCAACCCGTTTGTCTACAAGAGACTGGATTGATTTAGAGGTGAGGTGCTCGTCGACCTCCATCATTGCCGTGTCCTTAAGCTCCTTCTTCTTTTCAAGTCGGGCCTGGGTGGCGGCGTGCTCGTCGTCGACCAACCGGACTGCTCGCCCGAACATGTATGGCACATCCTCGAGGATCTCCACATATTTCTTGAGCACAGAAGGGGGCTCAACCCATCCGAGGAAGACGGGGCCCCTGCTATCCGCAGTAGGGGCCGCATAACTCGTTGTCTGCTGCGATTTCTTATAGGCCTCGAAGGCCAACTCCAGATCGGAGCGCAAAGCAGCCCAGGCGGGGGCATCACTGCCGTCCTCCATGGGAGCGAGTTGGGTCTGCCCACCCAAGTACAGGAGTTCGAGCTGTTTAGACTCGATCAGCTTGTTAAGCTGCTCCTCGTGGTACTTCGCGCGCAAAGGCGCGAACCCCTGAGTGATGTCGGGGCGGGTGGCCAAGAAGCCCTTAGTCCATTGAATGGAGGGCTCCTTGTCCCGGAGTAGGGAGGGCAACCGGCCGGCCGCTTTATCAGCAATCAGCTTGTCAAGCTGATTCCCTACCGAAATGTACGAACGACGAGCGTTCATAGCATTAACGAGGTGCTGACGCACCACGCTACGGTAGGGGGCGGGGCAGGCTGCCACAATATCGGGCAACGACGCAGCAGCCTCGATGGGCGCGCGACGTGCATCCGAAATGGCCCCCCTACGCTCAGCCTCCGAGGAGTTAAGCGTAAGGCCGCCGACACTAGCCAAAGCTAGCGTAACGGCGGCCGAGGGGGACCCGGCGCGCTGGCGGGGCCTAGGAGGCCCCTGACCCGGAAGCCTGGCTAGAAGCCTGGCCCGGTAGCGCAACCGACCGGCGGGCGGTCCTCTTCTTGGGTGTCTGTGGCGTGGCAGACGTCTGGCCATCGAGGGGAGTAGTGGTAGGAGAGTAGAGGGGTGGTGCTCTGCTTAGGGTTAGGGGGGGCGCGAACGCGAGCGAAGCGAGCGTGAGCGTCCGGGGGCGAGGGGTACAACGGGGTTGTGGGGGAACCACAACACCTACCCGTTTCGCCTTATATACGGCTCATCAGGTACCCTTTACGTAAACTATGCAGTACCTATCGACCTATCCATATCACTGCTACGTAATACAACATTTTGACAGCGTGTGAGCGCATCAAAAACCATGGAACGGCTTGGTAATCAAGCTATAAAAAGTTCATCTTATCTATAGTGCTAACATAAGCGTGCCTAAGTGCTTAGGCGCCTAACCGGTAACTTTATTAACCGGAAGCTTATCTAATAAGCGCTGACAAGGCGTCAGATTAGTAATCAAACCTACCTGGAATAGACGCTCACTCGGGCCGGGATAGAGCCCACTTCGTGGGAATATCCAAAATTGACAGTCACCGAGATCACCGAGAATACTCACGGGCACGTGACGCACACGTGCGACGGTACTCACTAACGTGACTTCCATCGATCATAGGGCTTGCTTAGTCAGCAAGAACTTTTCCACGGGCACGACGTATACCGTGGGCGCGTAATACCTTATAGGACTTAGTCACGTGATGGGTCACGTGCAGCACAACACCCTCCCAAGCCGTTACCCGATTAAGGCAACGGTTAGGTTGCTTACGGTTTGGGTTTGGGTTAGGGTTAGGGGGGGCGCGAACGCGAGCGAAGCGAGCGTGAGCGTCCGGGGGCGAGGGGTACATACGGGGTTGTGGGGGAACCACAACACCTACCCGTTTCGCCTTATATACGGCTCATCAGGTACCCTTTACGTAAACTATGCAGTACCTATCGACCTATCCATATCACTGCTACGTAATACAACATTTTGACAGCGTGTGAGCGCATCAAAAACCATGGAACGGCTTGGTAATAAAGCTATAAAAAGTTCATCTTATCTATAGTGCTAACATAAGCGTGCCTAAGTGGCTTAGGCGCCTAACCGGTAACTTTATTAACCGGAAGCTTATCTAATAAGCGCTGACAAGGCGTCAGATTAGTAATCAAACCTACCTGGAATAGACGCTCACTCGGGCCGGGATAGAGCCCACTCGTGGGAATATCCAAATTGACAGTCACCGAGATCACCGAAGAACTCACACGGACACGTGACGCACACGTGCGACGGCATTCACTAACGTGATTCCCATCGATCATGGGCTTGCTTAGTCAGCAAGAACTTTTCCAGGCACGGGCATGACATATACCGTGGGCGCATACTACCTTATAGGACTTTCACGTGATCAGGTCACGTGCAGAACACACCCCTCCACGCCCTTACATCATCATAGAAACT